>JAWJED010000040.1:1731804-1848507 GCA_033675135.1 Frankliniella intonsa | reverse complement strand
TCGGCCATGGATGCCGGCGGACGGAGAGATAGGACTGGAGGTGACGTCACTCTTTGTGTGTTGTCCTGCTGCGTTTGACTGGTCTGACAAGGGAAGGATTGCCAACTCACGATACATTACTTCGCGTTGCGGCAGTCGTTGGATTGAAAGTAGAGATGGAGATCACCCCGTAAGTACACCTTCGCCGACCAATTGATACACATAGAAGATCCAGACACTATCTGCACAATGAGAGCACACATTCCGAATACAAAGCGTATTCTGTAGCCAGGTGCTCTCACACATGTTTGAATGAAATAGAGGGTGGATTGTTTTGATTGTTGGAGTACCAAATCCTCTGACAATAGCTGTAGGACAATGGCATTTTCGTTCGAATGGAATAGACTGGAATTCTGTTCT
Source organism: Frankliniella intonsa (assembly GCA_033675135.1). Lineage (NCBI taxonomy): Eukaryota > Metazoa > Arthropoda > Insecta > Thysanoptera > Thripidae > Frankliniella > Frankliniella intonsa. Next base: position 1,848,108 of record JAWJED010000040.1, on the reverse strand, counting down.
TCTTCAGATTGTTATATATTTTATTGTAACATCCACAACCATTCTTTGCTTCCCACCTCAGCTCCAAAGTGTTGAGCTCCATCACATGCATTGCGATTTGACATATTCACATATTAAGCTAACTGTTGTACATTTTTCTATTACTCAGGAAGAAAGCAGATATTTGCTGCTGTCTTTATATACCTAATGGCCGTGACCATTTCAATATCATTTCTGTGCAATGGGACCATGACGGCCCATTTCTTGATGTTAATCTTTACATGGGGGAGGCAGAGCGTTACCAGAGCGTTAGCTCCCGCGGCTGTATCCTACAAGCTCGTGAAATGGGTATGCGTGCCTCCCGGATCATCTCTTCTGTCATCACCGGTGATCCATCGTGTGTCTGTTAGCGTGGCTGTTTAATATCTGCCCCTGACATCAATTTTTCTCAGTGAGGCTGCCGTTCATCTGCCCCTGAGAAACGGCACATCTGCTCGCCATGGTAAGCGAGTTCCCCCCACCCCCTCCTCCAGTGTGACGGCATTTCTGCCTCCCCTTTCCCTCCCCCAATTCATCGTGGACGCCCTCCCCCTACTACAGCTATATCCGTGTGTTTCGTTCAAACAGGAGAGGCGCCACCGCGACGGACCGGGCGATGCGGATTGGGCCTGTAACAAGGACGACCTCGACGGAGAGAGTGAAGACGACGGCGGCGAAGAAGGTGTTGCCGACCACGCGCCGCACTCGTCATCAGGCGCAAATGCGTCTACTCTGCTGCGTCTATCGAAAGGAGGTAGACGTTCTGGACCTCAAGTTCGCAACTGGCTACCCTACGAGATGCAAATCCTATTCAGATGTCTCCTGGATGAACGCCCTTTAAATGCCAGCGGAACCCAGTTCATCAAGACCGTGCAAAAGGCAAGTGTCAGATGAGCAGCTGAGGGCATAATCTTTGCATGTACTGAACTGTGTCGCCCTCCCCTCTACCCTAATCGATGGTGGAGTGCAGGGGGTGGGTTGCGCGTCTGTGCAACCCTCTCCCTATTGGACCTTTCGCTTTCTTTTCTGTCATGCAGCGGCTGCCGGGGCGCAGCCATCTGGCTATTCAGTCTTTCATCTCAAGGCACCTGCGTCGTCACGTGCCTGGAGTGCTCACTGGACTCTGCAACAACAACCTCGAGCTGTTGTCAACTGAGAAGCGCAACTATCTGGCGTAAGATTCCTACTGTCACTTTTATCCTGTCGTCATGGCGAGGAGCCGTAACAACCCTCATAGTCGCACGGACTGAACTCATTTGAGTCTCTATCTTTCTTGTTTTGCAGTGAATTCCTGGAGGACACGTTCCCTAAACTGACGGAGAGGCTCTTGTCATAGAAGACTACTGCACGAACGAAACCACAGCAACAGGCCACCGTTCAACCGACGAGAAGGTGGTTGTCGCTATCTCACTACGCACCTCCTGAGCACCCCCCTCTCCAATCTCCACCCGGAGGCCCACCTCATCCAATGCTGTGGCGTCGGACCAAAGCTCATCCACCTCAGCTTGCCGTTGGCGGGGCCGCTCGCCTTCTCCAGCACACTCTGCAGCCTGGCGCCGCCAGCACTCGCCTTCTCCAGGACCCTCTGCTGCCGGGCGCCGCCATCGCCCTACATGATCGGAGAGTGAGGAAATCAGGAGAACCCCTCTCAAGGCCTTTCGGGAAGGGCCATTTAAAATACCTAGTCAGCATTATGACCGATTGCAATGCGAGGATAGAGCGAATTGACCCGCCCAATGAACGGCTTATCGTGCGCATGGACCGCCTTGCCCCATATCCTAACAAGCAGGCCCGCCCTACCGCCAAACGTCGTTGCCAGCTCGGCTTCGCTACGCTGGCAACTCCGCTTGGCATGGGGCTTGCCTGCCGGCGGCGTTCCCGACCCAAAAGCCTCAAAGCGTCTTCTTGGCATTAAAATTATCGGGCCTTCGGCCCGTACGAGTATCAGCTTTGGGAATATTAAAAGTTTGTAAAGGTGAACCACCTACAGCCCTCCCTTCTGTTTTGAAAACGCGCTGCTAGTATAGGAGTTATGGAGCAGTGTTTTCAAAGCGGCGACTAATTACGACCACTCTCAAAAGTACGGGGCTGCAAAATTACGCAATTCCCCATTACACGACATCCAGCATAGTGATTTTAGTTATTTCGGTCGTCGAAACGCTAACGGTAAGAGACAGAGTAAAACGGACGAAATTTTGGTCCTAACGGCCGCAAAATGACGCAAAACCTATGAGACGATACCCAACATGATGTTTTCGGATATTTTGGTCGTCGACGTGGCTGTAGCGCCGAAACGGTAAGGGATAGAGCAATACGGACGAAATTTTGGCCCAGAGAGTCCTAACTCAACGAGATACCCCCAAAGGGCCGTACCCATACTACGTGACCGATTTTGAGGGAGGGGGTCGGCAAAGTACTACGATCGGTCACCAGGGGGGAGGGGGGGTTAAGCGAAAGTGACGTAGTATTTTTTGACAACTTTTCGGTTAAATTACGCGCGCTACACGTTTAAAAGCTTCATTGGCTAAGCGATAGCGAAGCCTATTACTTCACTGATTTCACTGATTTCACTCTTGCAGACGGTTTTGGCAATATGCTAGTCTGTGATAAGCGAAAATCTAAGAAAAATACAACTCTAGGCGTATATTAAGGACCTTTTTGTGGAAATTTAACGCTGCAGCGGCTTAACGGTGCGAGATACGGCCAAACGGACGAAATTTCCGCCCGGAGGGCCGCAGCTCTCCGAAATACATCGGAAACGACACCCAACATGCATTTTTAGGACTTTTCTTCCTTTAGTCACGCTGTAGCGGCTGAACGGTAAGAGATACGGCCAAACGGACGAAATTTTCGTCCAAAGAGTCGCAACTCGCCGAGTTACCCCTTACAAAACTGTAAAAAATTATTTATTTAAAAAATTATTTTTTTCGGCCGAGTTTCTCGCAGTGCGGGATGAGGCTGCGGGGCGGGGCGGCAACACGGGGCGGGGCCCCTGCCGGGCCGCTCCAGACAGATTCGGCTGCCTGCACTCATCCGCACTCCCCTTGAGTGCGAGAGAGACAGCGCTCTCGCACCCTGTGCGAGAGAGACAGAGCGACGAGAGCGTGCACGGAAGTCGGGCGGGGCGGGGCGGTGTGCTGGGCGGCGCGGCGCGGGCCCCGGCCGAGCTTCTCAGCGCGGGATGGGGCGGGCCGGGGCCAGGGTTGGCTGTTTCAAGAGAGTTAATTGTCTTTTTTTTGCAGGAAATCCAGAGGAGATGGCCGGGAAACGCAGCCGTCTTCCCTGTGGACGTCATGCCCTCAAAGGGAAAAATGCGGACTCACGCCCTGGGGACCGTGGACACCGACGGGTACATTGTGTTCCTGTATCACCTTGGCCCCGGGCGAGGCCAATGCAATGAGCCTAGCATTGTGTTTCGCAAAGCAGAGGTATGTACATAGTTTGGACGCATGTCATTTCCCGCCGTCTACTGTAACTTTTGTTGCTCCCACGAAATGCAGTCTTCATTTAGCTTGACTTGGTCTTCACTTATTCGATTATAAATGATTTTAAGTGATTATGATACGGAGCTAGAGTGAAGCCAAAGTTTTGTGAAGCCTTCCTTTCCTTAGTCTCCACGTGACTTCACATGATATTCACTTTATGTACTTAAAAATTAAGTGAAGACCCAATAAGTGAAGCGAACGGAAGACTGCATTGTGGGGGCACATGGACACTACGTTTAACATGTGTCTTCTCTCCGTATAGGAGGTCGGACAGCACATCTTCCGGTCCGCACCCCAGTACACGACTGCAAATCCTGGGAAGAAGCAGGCGTGCTGCGTCGCGGTCCGGGGGACATACCTCGTGCAGCGCACCCCCCCGCAGGACGCTGCCCTCTTCGAGGAGGTCGGCCGCCATTCGGAGTCCATCGAGCGTATGAGAACACGGGCAGGACAGACAGACAGACCTTCGCTTCGCTCAGCTGACAAGCTCTTGCAATTGCAGTGCCTCCTGTCACTGCGGCGGCCCGGGCGGTGTACCCGAATCCGGTCACCTTCTTGGACGAGGAGTTCGAGAATCTGAAGGAGCGGGCAATGGCAGCTGCGGCGCAGCCGACGTATCAGCACCTGCCGTGCACCTTGTGTGCCCCCACCGACCCGGACATCATCCTCTATGTAAGCCAATTTTCACCCCTATCATGTTCGTGTCCATGTAAATATCACTCTGCTAATGGTCTCCCATCACACAGGCAGTCAACAATGTATGCCGTGGGCAGAATGCTGCGTTACTTTGCTGCGGGGCAAAGATGTGCAACAAGTCGAGCCCCAACTAGCTGAGCAGGGCTTTCTGGACCCTGGACTTCATCAGGGCGTACGAGAGCCGCACTCGACTTAAGGCTGAGGACAATTGCAAACTCTCGCGGTCTCTACGCTCCCTCTTCACTGTAAGACCCTTGGAGCAATTCATCTGAGATGCGTAGTGATCACTGACGTGCAGGGATGGACACTAATATTTGTTGCTATTTGCAGGGTGCCTTCAGTGGAGGTAGCTTGGCGAAGGATTCCAAGGGTGCTACGCACATGATCACGAATGCATTTGAAATGATGCAGCAGAGGCCGGCACCATTTCAGGTCAGCCACTCTTCCATAGACGCATCCCAACTACAGAGGGCTGGGTCTTCCTGCAACCCATCCCTGAGGCGACTGTCTTCCAACTCCTGGTTGACCGCGCGTTCTGCAGCATTTGCCAAGACCAGGTTTGAGGTGATCTGCCTGTATTTAGTGCGCTCGCAATGGCAAAGCATTGCATCCCCGCAGCAGGACATACATGACGAACACCATATTGCATGAAGCATTCTGATAGCAATGTTCATGTTTCTCGTATCATGGATTGACCTCTGAAATCATGAAGACATAGCCGATGGGTGCTCAGTAAACTTGATGCATTTAAGGTATAAGCACTGTAAATAAATAAAAAATTGTATTTAATTGTTGGCCCTGATTTCAATGAGGGCGTTCAGTACTTTGCATTCACTGGAACCCACCTTTATTGTCATTACCAAATGGCCAGAGAAAGATAATCAGCATTCCAGATGTCAAAAGAAGCCACAACGTTCGAATGTATGTGCTGCACATGCAAGGAACAGTAATGAGAGTGTTCATAAAGTTGTGACAACTTACACATATGGGGATATGGCTTCCTGAGCTTCTCTGAAATATGACTCCATTACCAGTCCGAGAAGACCGATAGCCATGCAAATCCTGAAACAACAAAAAACATTGTCAAAGGCTTATTTTGAAAAAAAGGAAACAAACAAAAAAAAAAAAAAACAAGGGACAATATCAACACAAAATTAATTTTGTGCGTGGTTTGGAAGGCATTCTTTACAGTTCACTTTACAGCACCTGTTTTTAAAGAACAAACTGCTACATCCAGATGCTACGGAAGCAAAAGACAGAAGCAAATTTATTTTGAAGGAGCTTCTTTTCCTTAGTGTTGTTCATGGACGGAGCCAAGACGGCAAATGATTCATTTTCTGACCCTTGCCTGTTCTTCCGGACGGCAGACGTTAAGAAAAGCAGTGACGTCGTCACAAGGTTCGCCAGCAAGGTTCTTGGCAACACAAAAGCTGCGACCCGGTGCCTTGCCCCTCTGAGCAGCAAGCTCAGGGTCATGCAGACTCCCCTGGATGAGTTTGATTATGTTGTCAAGAACCTGAGAAGAAGTCATTCTTGACAGTTCACATTTAATTTGTGTTAAGGTGGCAACCATTACGTCATTACACATTTTATGTTTGATGTTTGTAACCCTGTCAGACTAAGAACAATATGAAGAAGAATAAAACTGCAGCTTCCGTTGTACTATGTGAAATGAGCAAAAGCCTTAATTGTAGTCCCGCGTTATCCATCCTTCACTCAATATCAAAAAATCCAATAAAAAAGATAATAAGTCAACAGGTCATGGGCCCAGGAACGTCTCACTGATTGAAGAAGCGAAGAAAAGTGAAAAGTGAAAGTGATTTGTGAAAGTGAAGTGCCTCTGTGCACCGAACACATTGTTCCACAATGGGTGACGAAAATGATTTAAGCTCTATCCAGAAACTTAAGGATGCATCCACATATCCTTTGTGGGAAATTGAATTAGAGACTCTCCTCGAATCGAAGAACCTACTGAGTATTGTAGATGGATCTGAAGAGCTCAGTGAAGGAGCAGCAGAAAAGGTTATGAAGGAATGGAAACAAAGGGACGCCAAGGCAAGAAGATATATAATGCGAACAAAAGATGACAATCTAAAAACGCAAATAATCTCCAATAAGACATCAAAAGAAATGTTTGATACCCCCAAGAAAAACTACAAGAGAGATGATTCGCAGTCCAAACAACAACTGATGTCTGAGTTCCTAAATTATTGGCTGAGCGAAGCGAAGCCTATTACGCTACTCGAGTGCTAAAAAGTTCAAGGTTTGTCTGTCTGTCTGTCTGTGTGTGTGTGTCTGTGTGTCTGTCCGCACGATAACTCGAGAACGAGCTGAGATATCGAGTTGAAATTTTTACTGTAGCTTCTATGCCCAAAAAGCTCGGTCTAACTAGAAAATGGGCATTCTAGCTCAAAAATTTACACCGTTAAAATTAATTTACATTTTCGAAAAAAATAATTTTAAAAGTAAATATTTTTCACAGTGTCCTAAGGGGTAACTCGGCGAGTTGCGACCCTTTGGGCGAAAATTTCGTCCGTTTGGCCGTATTTCTTACGGTTTAGCCGCTACTGCGTGACTTAAGGGCGAAAAGTTCTCAAAAGGCATGTTGGGTGTCGTTCCCGGGGTATATCGACGAGTTGCGACCCTATGGCCGGAAATTTCGTCCGTTTGGCCGTATCTCGCACCGTTAAGCCGATGCAGCGTCAAATTTCGACAAAAAGTCCTTAATCAGCCGGTGGAAACTCCCGCTTCCAGGCTGATACCATCATCGTTCAGGTGTTTAAAAACGTTCAAACAAGCGAACGGTTAAATCTTGAGCACTAAAACCTTTTGTCTGGTCTTCGTTGTTTACGCCCTCGTGGCTGAGGAGGGTTGTCGCAGCTCTTCTCCGTTTGAAAACATTAAGATTTTACAAAACGTTAACATTGAAGGCCAAACAAGTGTTGAATTTCTCATACATATTAGTTTTAACTTTCTTTTAATTTACGTGTTTGCGAATGTGAAAAATCCGCGAAACCCTCCTAAGCCACGAGGAAACAAAAATACGAAAACGTTAGAAAACATTTGAGTTCGCCAAACCCTTCCCGTTCCTTTGTTTGAACGTTTGCAAAAATTGAGTACTCCGCGCGGCTCAAACGATGATGGTTACAGCCTGCCAACGGGAGTTTCCACGGGCTGCCTTAATATACGCGTAGAGTTGGGTATTTCTCAGATTTTCGCTTCACAGACTAGCATATCGCCGGAACCGTCTGCACGAGTGAAATTAAATGGCGCTTACTGTTTCGTTACTCGGAGCGTGTTTTTATGGCATCGGTATCCATACTGACAGCGCCGCGAAAGGCTCAGGTAGATGTCCGCAGGCGCGTCGCAGCGTAACAGTGTTTCGCGAGATATCGCGAAGCCTGTTACGCGAGACGTGGTCTGGCGTACATCTACCTAGTAGCACATGGAACAAGAACGCTGATGTATCTAGTTGATAAGACCAAAATTGTGACACCACGTCTCACCTAGCCGGCCGACTCTGCCGGCCACTGGCGCGAGGGGCCAGAGTGGCCCGCCAGTTGTACACCCCTGCATTACGTTGCCTGTGACCGATTATAGCAAGATTCCAGAGTGAGGTTTTTAAGAGCGCTGCAAATGGGATAAAGGAAACAAAAATCGTCTAACTCAAATGGGGAGGTTACAGTAACCCCGCAAGTTCCTGAAGATGGTGACCAGACTCAGCAAAGCATGTCTTTGAAAGTCACCACGAAGTGTCCCCGCTGTCAGAAGTCAAGGGCACTTCATTACCAACCAAATGGGGTCTGATCGTTTTGGCTGAGCGAAGCGAAGCCTATTACGCCACTGGAGTGCTAAAAAAGTTCAATGTTTGTCTGTGTGTGTGTCTGTGTGTCTGTCCGCACGATAACTCGAGAACGAGTTGAGATATCGAGTTGCAATTTTTACTGTAGCTTCCTTGTCCTAAAAGCTCGGTCGAGTTCGAAAATGAGCACTCTAGCCCAAACATTGATACTGTAAAATGATTTACATTTTCGAAAAAAAATAATTGAAAACAAATATTTTTTTACAGTGTCCTAAGAGGTAACTCGGCGAGTTGCGACCCTCTGGGCGAAAATTTCGTCCATTTGGCCGTACCTCTTACCAGTTAGCCGCTACAGCATGTTTTATGGGCGAATAGTCCAGAAAATGCATGCTTGGTGTCGTTTCCGGGGTATATCGACAGGTTACGACCCTCTGGGCGGAAATTTCGTCCGTTTGGCCGTATCTCGCACGGTTAAGCTGCCACGCCGGTGCCCAGCAGCCACAGTGGGATGCACCTGTTTTTAAAGAACAAACTGCTACATCCAGATGCTAGCGGAAGCAAAAGACACAGAAGCAAATTTATTTTGAAGAGCTTCTTTTCCTTAGTGTTTGTCATGGACGGAGCCAAGACGGCAAATGATTCATTTTCTGACCCTTGCCTGTTCTTCCGGACGGCAGACGTTAAGAAAAGCAGTGACGTCGTCACAAGGTTCGCCAGCAAGGTTCTTGGCAACACAAAAGCTGCGACCCGGTGCCTTGCCCCTCTGAGCAGCAAGCTCAGGGTCATGCAGACTCCCCTGGATGAGTTTGATTATGTTGTCAAGAACCTGAGAAGAAGTCATTCTTTACAGTTCACATCTAATTTGTGTTAAGGTGGCAACCATTACGTCATCACACATTTTATGTTTGATGTTTGTAACCCTGTCAGACTAAGAACAATATGAAGAAGAATAAAACTGCAGCTTCCGTTGTACTATGTAAAAAGAGCAAAAGCCTTAATTGTAGTCCCGAGTTATTCTTTATCCATCCTTCATTCAATATCAAATAATCCAATGAAAAAGATACAAGTCAGCAGGTTATGGGCCCAGGAACGTCTCACTGATTGAAGAAGCGAAGAAAAGTGAAAAGTGAAAGTGATTTGTGAAAGTGAAGTGTCTTTGTGCACCGAACACATTGTTCCACAATGGGTGACGAAACTGATATAAGCTCTATTCAGAAACTTAAAGATGCATCCACATATCCTTTCTGGGAAATTGAATAAGAGACTCTCCTCGAATCGAAGAACCTACTGAGTATTGTAGATGGATCTGAAGAGCTTAGTGAAGGAGCAGCAGGAAAGGTTATGAAGGAATGGAAACAAAGGGACGCCAAGGCAAGAAGATATATAATGCGAACAATAGATGACAATCTAAAAACGCAAATAATCTCTTATAAGACACCAAAAGAAATGTTTGATACCCTCAAGAAAAAATAAAAGAGAGATGATTCGCAGTCCAAACAACAACTGATGTCTGAGTTCCTAAATTATTGGCTGAGCGAAGCGAAGCCTATTACGCCACTGGAGTGCTAAAAAAGTTCAAGGTCTGTCTGTCTGTCTGTGTGTGTGTGTGTCTGTGTGTCTGTCCGCACGATAACTCGAGAACGAGCTGAGATATCGAGTTGAAATTTTTACTGTAGCTTCTATGCCCAAAAAGCTCGGTCTAACTAGAAAATGGGCATTCTAGCTCAAAAATTTACACCGTTAAAATTAATTTACATTTTCGAAAAAAATAATTTTAAAAGTAAATATTTTTTCACAGTGTCCTAAGGGGTAACTCGGCGAGTTGCGACCGCTGGGCGAAAAATTTCGTCCGTTTGCCCGTATTTCTTACGGTTTAGCCGCTACTGCGTGACTTAAGGGCGAAAAGTTCTCAAAAGGCATGTTGGGTGTCGTTCCCGGGGTATATCGACGAGTTGCGACCCTATGGCCGGAAATTTCGTCCGTTTGGCCGTATCTCGCACCGCTAAGCCGATGCAGCCTCAGAATTTCGACAAAAAGTCCTTAATCAGCCGGTGGAAACTCCCGCTTCCAGGCTGATACCATCATCGTTCAGGTGTTTAAAAACGTTCAAACAAGCGAACGGTTAAATCTTGAGCACTAAAACCTTTTGTCTGGTCTTCGTTGTTTACGCCCTCGTGGCTGAGGAGGGTTGTCGCAGCTCTTCTCCGTTTGAAAACATTAAGATTTTACAAAACGTTAACATTGAAGGCCAAACAAGTGTTGAATTTCTCATACATATTAGTTTTAACTTTCTTGTAATTTACGTGTTTGCGAATGTGAAAAATCCGCGAGAACCCTGCTCAGCCACGAGGACACAAAATACGAAAACGTTAGAAAACATTTGAGTTCGCCAAACCCTTCCGTTCCTTTGTTTGAACGTTTGCAAAAATTGAGCTCCGCGCGGCTCAAACGATGATGGTTACAGCCTGCCAACGGGAGTTTCCACGGGCTGCCTTAATATACGCGTAGAGTTGGGTATTTCTCAGATTTTCGCTTCACAGACTAGCATATCGCCGGAACCGTCTGCACGAGTGAAATTAAATGGCGCTTACTGTTTCGTTACTCGGAGCGTGTTTTTATGGCATCGGTATCCATACTGACAGCGCCGCAGGCCTAGGTAGATGTCCGCAGGCGCGTCGCAGCGTAACAGTGTTTCGCGAGATATCGCGAAGCCTGTTACGCGAGACGTGGTCTGGCGTACATCTACCTAGTACATGGAACAAGAACGCTGATGTATCTAGTTGATAAGACCAAATTGTGACACCACGTCTCACCTAGCCGGCCGACTCTGCCGGCCACTGGCGCGAGGGCCAGAGTGGCCCGCCAGTTGTACACCCCTGCATTACGTTGCCTGTGACCGATTATAGCAAGATTCAGAGTGAGGTTTTTAAGAGCGCTGCAAATGGGATAAAGAAACAAAAATCGTCTAACTCAAATGGGGAGGTTACAGTAACCCCGCAAGTTCCTGAAGATGGTGACCAGACTCAGCAAAGCATGTCTTTGAAAGTCACCACGAAGTGTCCCCGCTGTCAGAAGTCAAGGGCACTTCATTGCCAGCCAAATGGGGTCTGATCGTTGTTGGCTGAGCGAAGCGAAGCCTATTACGCCACTGGAGTGCTAAAAAAGTTCAATGTTTGTCTGTGTGTGTGTCTGTGTGTCTGTCCGCACGATAACTCGAGAACGAGTTGAGATATCGAGTTGCAATTTTTACTGTAGCTTCTTGGCCTAAAAAGCTCGGTCGAGTTCGAAAATGAGCACTCTAGCCCAAAAATTGATACTGTAAAAAAATGATTTACATTTTAAAAAAAAAATTAATTGAAAACAAATATTTTTTTACAGTGTCCTAAGGGGTAACTCGGCGAGTTGCGACCCTCTGGGCGAAAATTTCGTCCGTTTGGCCGTATCTCTTACCGTTTAGCCGCTACAGCATATTTTATGGGCGAATAGTCCAGAAAATGCATGCTTGGTGTCGCTTCCGGGGTATATCGACGGGTTGCGACCCTCTGGGCGGAAATTTCGTCCGTTTGGCCGTATCTCGCACGGTTAAGCCGCCACGCCGGTGCCCAGCAGCCACAGTGGGATGCACCTGTTTTTAAAGAACAAACTGCTACATCCAGATGCTACGGAAGCAAAAGACAGAAGCAAATTTATTTTGAAGAGCTTCTTTTCCTTAGTGTTTGTCATGGACGGAGCCAAGACGGCAAATGATTCATTTTCTGACCCTTGCCTGTTCCTCCGGACGGCAGACGTTAAGAAAAGCAGTGACGTCGTCACAAGGTTCGCCAGCAAGGTTCTTGGCAGCACAAAAGCTGCGACCCGGTGCCTTGCCACTCTGAGCAGCAAGCTCAGGGTCATGCAGACTCCCCTGGATGAGTTTGATTATGTTGTCAAGAACCTGCAGGATCTCCAAGATGGCATCAGGCTTGTGAGGGTCGTGGAACGAATCCTCCGTAAGCACAGCCTGCTCCAGAACCTGCGCGTGCAGGCCACCGATTGCCAGCTGAAAACCCGGAACGTGAACCTGGCCCTGGAAGCGCTGAAGACCGCCGGCTACAAGCTGGGCGATGGAAATTTTTTTTACAGTGTCCTAAGGGGTAACTCGGCGAGTTGCGGCCCTCTGGGCGAAAATTTCGTCCGTTTGGCCGTATCTCTTACCGTTTAGCCGCTACTGCGTGACTAATGGAAGAAAAGTTTAAAAAATGCATGTTGGGTGTCGTTTCCGAGTCATTTCGACGAGTTGCGACCCTCTGAGCGAAAATTTCGTCCGTTTGGCCGTATCTCGCACCGTTAAGCCGCTGCAGCGTCAAATTTCGACAAAAAGTCCTTCATTGGCTGAGCGAAGCGAAGCCTATTACGCCACTGGAGTGCTAAAAAAGTTCGTTGTCCGTCTGTCTGTGTGTCTGTGTGTCTGTGTGTGTGTCTGTTCGCACGATAACTCGAGAACGAGTTGAGATATCGAGTTGAAATTTTTACTGTAGCTTCCTTGCCCAAAAAGCTCGGTCGAGTTCAAAAATGGGCTTTCTAGCTCAAAAATTGACACTGTTAAAAATTAATTAACATTTTCGAAAAAATAATTTTAAAAATTAATATTTTTTTGCAGTGTTTTAAGGGGTAACTCGACGAGTTGCGACCCTCCGGGCGAAAATTTCGTCCGTTTGGCCGTATCTCTTACCGTTTAGCCGCTACTGCGTGACTTAAGGAAGAAAAGTCCTAAAAATGCATGTTGGGTGTTGTTTCCGAGGTATTTCGACGAGTTGCGGCCCTGTGGGCGAAAATTTCGTCCGTTTGGCCGTATCTCGCACCGTTAAGCCGCTGCAGCGTCAAATTTCGACCAAAAGTCCGTAATATACGCTCAGAGTTGTGTATTTCTCTGATTTTCGCTTATCACAGACTAGCATATCGCCGAAACCGTCTGCACGAGAGAAATTTACCTGCGCCTACTGTTTGGTTACTCAAAGTGTATTTTTATGGCATCCTAACCCATACTGACAGCGCCGCAGGCCTAGGTAGATGTACGCCGGCGCGTCGCAGCGTAACAGTGTTTCGCGAGATATCGCGAAGCCTGTTACGCGAGACGTGGTCTGGCGTACATCTACCTAGTCCATACTGACAGCGCCGCAGGCCTAGGTAGATGTACGCAGGCGCGTCGCAGCGTAACAGTGTTTTGCGAAATATCGCGAAGCCTGTTACGCGAGACGTGGTCTGGCGTACATCTACCTAGTATCTCACTGATCAGATTTGGCTCCTGTCTGTTTTTCTGTTTGTTTGTCTGTCTGTACGCACGATAACTCGAGAGCGAATTCAGATATCGAGCTGAAATTTTTACAGTAGCTTCATAACATAAATACCTCGGACGAGTTCGTAAATGGGCATTCTAGCTCAAAAATTGACACCGTTAAAAATTTATTAACATTTTCAATAAAAATAATTTACAAAAATACATATTTTTTTAAAGTGTCCTAAGGAGTAACTCGGCGAGTTGCGTTTCTCCGGACGAAAATTTCGTCCGTTTGGTCGCATCTCTTACCGTTTTGCTGTTACTTGAATTTGGACAAGGAGTCACTTATATGCCGGTAAATGGTGTATTAATCATCAGATTTGCGCCCATCAGACCGGCATATCGCCGGAACCGTCTGCACGAGTGCAATTCAATGGTGCCCTCTGTTTTCGTTATCGAATCGTATTTGAACAAGTCAGCAAGGGCGCAACTCAAAAGTTTTAACATTTTTTAACAATTCACCATTCCAGTGAACCGAATTTGAAAATTATTTGACCGCTTGTCGTGAAATCGGGGAACGCCATTGAATTGCACTCCAATGGACCGTTCTGACCATGTACGGGAAAGGGTAGTTTGGGATTGTCAGAACTTTTGAGTTAAGCCCTTGCTGACTTAATCAAATACGATTCAAGAAACAAAACAGAGGGCACCATTGAATTGTTGGCTGAGCAAAGCGAAGCCTATAACGCCACCGGAGTGCTAAAAAAAGTTCATTGTCCGTCTGTCTGTTTGTCTGTTCGCACGATAACTCAAGAACGAGTTGAGATATCGAGTTGAAATTTTTACTGTAGCTTCCTTGCCCAAAAAGCTCGGTCGAGTTCGAAAATAGGCACTATTACTCAAAAATTGACACTGTAAAAGAATGATTTACATTTTCAAAAAAAAAAATAATTTAAAAAAATAGATTTTCTTACAGTGTTCTTAAGGGTAACTCGACGAGATGCTACTCTTAGGGCGAAAAAACCGTTTAGCCGCTGCAGCGTCAAATTTGGACAAAAGGTCCTTAATAAACGCGTAGAGTTGTGTATTTCTCAGATTTTTGCTTATCACAGACTAGCCTATCGCCGGAACCGTCTGCACGAGTGAAATTTAATGGCGCTTACTGTTTCGTTACTCGAAGCTTTTTTTCTTTTTTTTATGGCATCCTTATCCATACTGACAGCGCCGCAGGCCTGGGTAGATGTACGCAGGCGCGTCGCAGCGTAACAGTGTTTCGCGAGATATCGCGAAGCCTGTTACGCGAGATGTGGTCTGGCGTACATGTACCTAGTACTCGTGCAGACGGTTCCGGCGATATGCCAGTCTGATGGGCGCCAATCTGATTAATACACCATTTACCGGCATAATGGCGACTTTTTGTCCCAATTCAAAACTGTAATAGCAAAACGGTTAGAGATACGGCCAAACGGACGAAATTTCCGACCAGAGGATCGTAGCTCGTGAAAATACCCCGGAAACGACACCCAGCATGCAATTTAAGAACTTTTCGCCTTGAAGTCACGCTGTAGATACGGCCAAACGGACGAAATTTTCGCCCGAAGGGCCGCAACTCACCGAGTTACCCCTTGGGACACTGTAAAAAAATAATATCTTTTTAAAATTATTTTTTTGGAAATGTACATCAATTTTTCACGGTGTCAATTTTTGAGCTAGAATGCCCATTTACGAACTCGTCCGAGCTATTTATGTTAAGAAGCTACTGCAAAAATTTCAGGTAGACATCTCAACTTGTTCTCGAGTTATCGTGCGTACAGACAGACAAACAAACAGACAGGAGCCAAATCCGATCAGTGAATTAATAGGCTTCGCTATCGCTCAGCCAATAAGAATGCCATAATTTCGAAAATTATTTGAACCCTTGTCGTCAAATCGGGGAACGCCATTGAATTGCACTCGACGGGACCTTTCTGACGATGTACGGGAAAGGGTAGTTTGGGATTGTCAGAACTTTTGAGTTATGCCCTTGCTGACTTGTTCAAATACGATTCGAGAAACAAAACAGTGGGCACCATTAAATTGGACTTGAGCAGCCGGTTCCGGCGATATGCCGGTCTGATGGGCGGGGTTAATGCTATTTGTGATAATGTTGACCAATTATCTTGTTTGGCAACAGCACCTTCCAAAGAAACAATCCTAAAGTTTGATACACCACCAACATTGGAGGAACTATGTGTTGAGCATATTGAGTGTAATGCCAAGAACAGCACAGAGTATGAGTTTGCGGAACAACTGCTTATAGAAGTGCCGTCAGAAGAATGTACATCTCAGCCCATTCCTCAGGATTTAACTTTGCTCTGGCAACAAGTGAAAACTTTGGTCCAATGTTCCATCTCCGATCACTGGCATACAAAAGTTGAGGATGGCTGCTTTTATTTACTATTATTAACCAGTGGATTGAGGAAAGTGGTCCAGAAATCAATTGTTGTGAAGCATTCTGGTGATATTACTTCTTTTACTGTGCTAATCCATGGCCAACCTGTACCTGCAGACTATGATAAATTTTGGCAGAATACTTTGAAATCTTTGCCCACCTTTGATGTGCTGAGTCCAGAGAAAATGAGAGATTTAATATTACATGTACAGCAAGAAGTAGAGGATTGGAGTGTTTGTATGGGTGTCTTTGATGAAAAGTTGTAGATTACAGGGTATCCAAATTGTTTTGTAGAGGAAGGTTTTGAAAATTTTAGATTTTTAAGAAAACTTTAAGATCCTTAAATTGTAAGTACCTTGTCAGAAGGAAGCATTGTGACAAGTGTTTTTATATGCAAGATGCTCTCCGGGTTGCCAAGAACCGCAGGGAGAAAAAGATAAGTGCTAGTAATACGCCCAACAAGTTTAAACCAGACTGCACTGAGCACACCAGAATATAAGGCAAGGACAAAGAGTATGCGTCGAGAGAATAGAAATTTAAAGCGTAGGCGGATAAGATAATGGCAACTGTTGACAGAGGAGGTGTTCAACTGGATTCTGAGTTTGATGAAAATTTAAAGGAATCTTTGGATAGCAGTAAGCTTAGTGAATTTCAAAGGATACTTGTCCAGTCTCAGATGAAATGTACATCTGTAAAACAGAAATGTGGCATGAAGTGGCATCCAACCATGATTCGTTTTGCATTGAACCTTAAGTTGATTTCTAGTTAGGCTTATAATGTTGCTAAAAGGTATATTGATCTGCCAAGTAAGCGCAGTTTGTATGATTACTCACACGCCATAGAAGTTAAGGAGGGTACCCATGGCAGAGAAGACCCAAATGACTTTTGGGCTCGGACCCACAAATTTGAGTCCGGAGCCCAAAATTTTAGGTTCCGGGCCCAAAAATTTGGGTCCGGACCCAAATGAGGACCTAAACGCATGGGTCCCAATGGGCTCGGACCCAAACGCATGGTCCCCATTTGGGTTCGGACCCAAACGCATGGGTCCCCACTTGGGTCCGGACCCAAACGCATGGTCACGGACCAAAATATTTGGGTCCCCTTAATGACCCCTGCAAGGTAGGCAAAATTGTAGTGAAAAGAGGTAGGCAAACCCGCTAAACACCTATTAAGGCTATCTTGTAAACTACTGGACTTAAAGCAACGAGGACACCACCATTGTGCTCAGCGTCAAAAGTTACCTATGAAAGGTTGACGACGGAGTTCATGTTGTCTTGTACGTTAGATAATTTGTGGTACAACGAACTTCTGAAGGAATCCCATGTTTGATGCAGGACCCAAACATTTGGGTCCGTACCCTTATTTGTGTTCGGACCCAAATTTTTGAGTACGTGAAAAGGACCCAAATTTTTGGGCCCGTCATTTGGGTCCTCTCTGCCATGGGTATACTTAAGGAATATGTTTCAAATGTACTGCAGAAAGTTGTTTCTACTGACCAGTACAGTCGTCAGTGTATGTTATTCTTTGATGAGATATATATTCCTCAGAACCTTGTTTATTGTAAGGAGACGGGAGCCATGATAGGTTATTGTAAGTTAAATGAGGCTGAAGAGGAAATTAGGCAGCTAGAATTGGCGCTTGTTGATGATTCAAAACCAATAGACCGCACACCTCCAATTACCAAGACTATGTTGTGTTTTATGGTAAGGGGTGTTTTTAACTCAGTTAAACAAGCAGTGGCTTCTTATGGTGTTAACAAATTGACAAAGGAATTTTTATTCAGGCGTCACTGGGATGTTGAGTATTTAGAAATCAATGGCTTGTCTTGTTAATTGTTGGCTGTGTGTGTGATGGTGCATCTGTTAATCGCAGTTTTATAGCAATGTATCCACCTATGACTGAAACAAGTACTAATGTTATCTTTGATACTTGTAATGTATACTCATAGCCCGGTCGCCCTTAGCACTTTTTTCTGATGTATCTCACCTGCTTAAAACTCTGCGAAATTGTTTAGAATGTAAGGCAAGATACCTTACCAAAAATGGTCAGCTGTTGTCATGGACAACTATAAGAAATTTATATGAAAGTACTAAATCTGAAACCCTGAGGCAAGCTTTCAAATTAGATGCCCCGTGTGTTTATCTTAACTCTTAATCTAGAATGAAGGTCAGTTATGCTGCAAGAATTTTCAGCGAGACTTTGGCTAATGAGCTGTACCAATATTTGTGCGCGAGTTGTTGAAATGAGTCGAGATTTGAGTCTAGGCGTTTCCAGTTTTTAAATATTTCTTGCCGCGTTTGCGTTCCCGTGCCGACAGCAGCGCGCCTGTGGCGGTCGCTCGAAGCTCTAGAGTGGAGCACACCTCGGCCATTGGCCGTCCCTGCTCCCACTCCTTTTCTTTTCCTCTCAAGGGCTCGGCGCGGGGGACTTAAGCTTCCCCTTAAAGGTGAGATTTTATTGTATTATACATATATGAAATCAGAAGGGAAGTCTGCATGTTCATAGCTGTACGCATGGATATAAGTCTTTTACGTCTTGTCTTATTCCCTTTCAGTGGCCAGCCAATCGCCACAGACAAGCACCACAAGTGTAATAAAAGAAGTAAGTAACAGCTATACGTTACAATAATTTTTGCAAATGAAACCGTAGTCACCGAGAATCGACTTCTAAAACAATACGGGCATGCTATGAGCATGATGAAGTCATAGCTGCTCGTGGGCCTCAAAAGAGGACTTCTGATTTTGAGGCTGGTGCTGAGGGTAAGGGATTCATATGACCTTTCTTAAGGCGGAAGGGTAAAGAAAAGTGAAAATGTATTACCTCACTCTAGAACTTCAAGAATTGAAAATTGGCCATTTCAATTTTTTGCAGAATAATCGTCTGATACCATCAATGTCACTGAAAATTACTTTAAAATGAGATAACCTAGCTGTTAACCAAAAACTTCTTGCAAATAGGCTTATGAGGCTTATCAGTATTCAAACTTGCATGCAAAGTTTCTCTTAAACGTAAAAGGTGAAAATGTAAATCAGCGTAGAATCATGCAAAATAGCTCTTATAACTTGATTTCTTCTTATTTAAGAATGCTCCCCAGGTTTTAATTTTTAAAGTCAAGAACTAAAGTTCGTTCTTTTTTTCATCCTTTACAGAAGTTTCTTGCGCCCTACTGATTTTAGAAAAGAGTTTAGAATTACTGCCCATGATGCTTTGGGACTCATGAAACCAACTTTGATTAATTATATTCTTTCTGTTCTGCAGCATTCCTAGAAGATTTGGCTGTCTCGCACGGCCTTTCTCGGCAGGAAGCGAAGCAGAAGGCCAGAGGACTGATGGGGAGGCTCGCCAAAAAACACCGCAATAGGGTCATTCCCGGCCAAATCGACCCAAGGTCCAAAATGGTGGTCTTAGGATCTGGTCGGGAAGGACAAAATATCAATAAGTACCCCCTTGGGAAACCCCAGTTCAAAGGAAAAATTTTTAAAAAATTTTGTTTAGGAGATACAGCATCACCCCGTTACTTGTTATTGTAAATTATGGGTTTATTACAAAACCAACTTAGAAGCAACGTAATAACTTCTACCCAGGGTTTAAGACTCCATTTTTTATGCTGATTCCAATGAGCTTTGTTAGGATTGGATCGTGAAATGTTTTCATACCCCAAATGTAGGAAATATAGTAAAATTTACAGAAAATAATTTATACTGCAAAAGATGCGGATTCAAAAAATTATGCAACCTGCCTAAAACTGAAGCTTATGATAGCCCTGACATCCACTTAAAATATTGGGAACGGCCCGGAAGGTTTGCTTGGTATCGGGCCACTCCAAATGTTAAAATAGAGTCCGGATAACATACAGCTTGCACGATATGACTATTATGACTAAAAACAGAATCTGGAATGGTTCCCTCATATGAAAATAGCTCGTGCTAGTGCTAATATATACTACACTCATGAGATTTGAGGTTTACTTGTCATACGATCACTCAGAATGCTTCAGATATCGGACAGCTTACAGGATATGATCATAATGACTGACAACACACCCCGTGGTGGTTCCCTCCACTCAAAATAGAATGTCTGTGATGGTATGGGTCATTCTCATTACAGTTCACTTTGGGTGATATAATTTCTTAATTTTACTCATATATTAATAAACCCAAACATAGAAAAAAGTGGAAACTTATCAACCAAAGCAAACCACATCTAACATTTTTTTGGAAGTCTTAGTACAAGATGGAATTTTCCTACAAATACTCTAGCACTAACCTCTACACGCGACGCAACAAATACGCCGGTTTTCGTTTATTCCACATATAAATAAAAGAATTTAGACGACTCCAAGCACGACCACGACTGCAACCTCCACCAGATTCGTACCAAAACGAACGGAACTTGATAGTTTTTGGCCTTTGATTAGTCATTTTTTTAATCATTTCAAGTCGCACTCAACTTGTATAAATTCAACACGTATTTTGTTCTGCTATAGTAAACAAAAGTCA
Organism: Frankliniella intonsa; assembly: GCA_033675135.1. Taxonomy (NCBI): domain Eukaryota; kingdom Metazoa; phylum Arthropoda; class Insecta; order Thysanoptera; family Thripidae; genus Frankliniella; species Frankliniella intonsa. The sequence goes on along the minus strand of JAWJED010000040.1, from coordinate 1,827,920 downwards.
CTGCCACGAGAGCTTTTCAGTTAGGTTGGCCTGAGTCGTCGGATGTTGGCTAGGAGGTCTCTCGTGTCGTCCAGCGTTTTCAGTGTGCATTCACAGAAGGCTCTGAGACAAACCTCACTTGATGTCCTCTCTGCGGAACGGGCCATTTGGAGTCAGACCACGTGTGTGTACGCTGTTTACATAACCTATCCTTTGCTTTGGTTTGTGCTGTTCGTAGCTCGTTTTCTCCTAATTTTATTATTACTGGCACTCTTTCAGGTAAGGTCTAGATCCTGGGGAATGGTTTTCTTTCGGTTTCGTTTCCTGCTGGTCCTATATTTTTCTTGTTTTCGTGTTTGCAGAATGTCGTGCTCGATTGGTTTGGGCGACTCAGTATCGTGTCATGATGAACGTTTCACGAAGAAAGATTTCACTACTGAAGAGTGGGATCTGATATTAATAAGAAGCCGCTGTTCGTCAGCTGCTACGGTGTGTCTAAACCACAAGTTGAAATTTCTGAACTTGTTTACATCAAGACATGATAAGTGTTGTGATCCATTTGAGTGCCACAAGCAGAAAGTTGCTGGTGTTTCTGTTATTAATCTTGACCAGTACTACAAAGTTATGAAACTGCAGTGTGAATTCAAAGAAAGTATAATCCCTGGCTTTAAATTGTGCAAGAGGTGCCATAACAGACTATTAGAAACTATCAAAGATGTTGTGTTGGATGATTCTGAAACATCCCCTCCCAGCACACAGAGTAGTCTGTCTCAAGAACCAAGAGATGTTGTCCATGAAATGATTCAAGAAGCAGGGTCAATTCAAAATGTTATTATGCCAAGGGCACCAGAAAATTTGGCACCTGATTCTTCACTCAGCACGCCAAGCTCTTCACAAACTGACTTTGTAATCAAGGAGGCAGGCTCGATTCAAAATGTTATATTTGGAACAGTGTTGGAAGAGCAGCAGGGGGAAATATCCCAAGATTTGTTTGCGGATGAAGATGAAGCACGGGCCTTGTCTCATTTGGCTGATACTACGTTGAGTGGCAAAACCGAATCCAAAGATGGTGACGATGATGATTACTGCCCAAGTCCTAGAGATGCTGCAATCGAACAAATTAATGCCTCTTTAGTGCCATTAGGTGAATCTCCAGTTGTTAAGAGAAAGCTTACTTCACCTGGGCCTTATGGTCAAAATAAGCTCCTGAAAATAAATGAAAAAATTGAGACACTGATGACATCGGCAGGGGGCTCACCACCGGACAGAAGTTTTGAAGAATTATTTTACGAGAAAACTCTTAATGCTTTGAAAGAGAAATTTCAGAATAGCTCCACTATCAAAGACAAAATTGGTGTTCTGTCTATTGCCCTTGTTTCTCTGACTCAGAGAACAGTTTTAGATGAATTTGGTCCCCTTGGAGCAACAAATTATATGATTAAGAGAACAGCTAAATTAGTAGCTGAGCAAGGACTTCTTCCAACTCCAGAACCTAAAATGGGTCGTTCTCTCCCAGGTAAGATATCAGTGCTTTTGTAAACCCTCCTCTCTTAGAAAAATTTTGCTCATGTACTAATTTTTTTTCCTTCCAGTGGATACTGTACAGCTTGTCACAAAATTTTATGAAGATGATGAAATAAGTAGCAGACAGATGCCAGGGAAGAAAGACTTTGTTAGTGTGAAGGAAGGAAATATTAGAGTTCACAAACAAAAGCGGCTAATTCTTTGCACTTTGAAAGAGCTTTATGTCCACTTCAAGGAACGTTTCCCCTCTGTGAAAATTGGTTTTTCTACTTTTGCCAGACTGAGGCCAAAGCACTGTGTTCTTGCTGATGCATCAGGCACACACAGTGTTTGTGTCTGTAAATATCACCAAAACTTTAAATTATTGATTGAGTCTGCTAATTTTCATCAGTTTGATGACAAGCTTAAAACTTACACTGATTTCATATCAGCTGTAATTTGTGAAAAACCAACATCTGAATGTTACTTCAAAAACTGTTGTACTAATTGTCCTGGCACTGAAGCACTTGAAACTAAATTAAAGAACATGCTGTCAGACAATTTCATAGAAAATATTTCCTACCAACAGTGGACATCAACAGACAGATGTAGTCTAGAAACTTGTGTGAAAGAAAGTGAAGAGTTTGTCCAAATGTTTATTGAGCAGCTAAAGACTTTGTTGACTCACCATTTTATGGCTAAAGAGCAAGCAAAGTATTTCCAGTCTGCCAAAGAAAATTTAAAAGAGGGAGAAGCTCTAACAATTTGTGATTTTGCTGAAAACTACACATGTGTTGTTCAGGTGAGAACATAAATATTATTAATTCATTATAAAATTTTGAATTCTGTGTTATTTATATGTATATTTTTTCCTTGTTTACAGGATGCAGTCCAAAATTATTACTGGTCAAATGATCAAGTGACCATACATCCATTTGTGACCTACTACAGGGAAAATGAAGAGCTGAAGACTCTCAGCTTTGCAATTATTTCTGACCATATGAAACATGACATCAATGCAGTTTATGAATTCCAAAAGAATTATGTTGAATTTTTGAAAATTCAACTTCCTGGACTGAAAAAAGTAATCTACTTTTCTGATGGTGCTGCCCAACAGTACAAGAATAAGAAAAATGTACTAAATATCAGTTACCACTTGGAAGATTTTGGACTTGATGCAGAGTGGCACTTTTTTGCTACTTCCCATGGCAAAGGCCCATGTGATGGACTTGGTGGCACAATGAAAAGACAAGCATATTTAGATTCATGTTAAATTTGTTACTTCTGAAGAAGTTAAATTAACTGAGGATAAATTAAGACAACGCTATGCAAGAGCACTGAGTATTCCACAGATGAGAAGCCAGCACGCAGTGTTACCCATATGTCCATCTGAAGTCCGCACAAAGTTTCATTCCTCTTCAAATGATGAGCAGTACGTGATTGTGGAATTGACTCGAAGATACTTATCATTTGATGTTTTAGCCCCTAACCAATATGTGACCATTTACGCTGACAAGAAAAACTGGTTACTTGGAGAAATTACTCTAACTGATCCGGATTCAAAGCAAGTCATGGTGTCTGTCATGGAAGGGACGGGCACAAATACTTTTAAATATGGTGAAGAGGATGAGCCTGGCTGCTATGATGCCACTGACATTTTATGTATAGTTCATCCAACTCCTTCGACAAGTGGTTTTGAACTTAATTCAGTTGACACAGTGAGAACCATGTGGCAACATAAATCACATACTGGTAAGGCTCAATATTCAAATCAAAATAAAATGTTGACTATGTAGCCAGAACTGTTTTTAATCCATTATCTTTTATTTTGCAGATGAGGTGAATAAAACTTCATAGGAATTAAACAAACTTTTTAAATTTTGCTGCCCATCATTGTGCCTTACTGGAAAATGCTGCCTGCTTTTTGGATTAGAGTGCACCTGAACTCAAGTATGGAGAGATGTTTAGATATTTAAATTATATAAAATTATTTAGCAAGTATTTGTAGGAGAACCTTGTACTTAGACTTTAAAAAAATGTTAGATATCAAATTATGAATGTCATAAGGACAAGCTTACAGCTTAAGATAAAAGTAATAGACATAAACTGAGAAAGTAAGCTAATTGTACTGAACATTAAAATTAATCCAACTTTATAGAAGTGAGGGCAGCAATGCTCAAATAAATTAATTCTTAAATGTTCTAACCTTTTTAATTCAATACAATTTAATTCTGTAAATTATAAAGCCCTTTAAATCTTCATTTAATCGGGGGGGGGGGGGAGTAGTCTGGCTTAAACGGTTATCTTTTTTCTGTCAACACATGTGGTTTGCTTTGGTTGATAAGTTTCCATTTTTTTCTATGTTTGGGTTTATTAATATATGAGTAAAATTAAGAAATTATATCACCCAAAGTGAACTGTAATGAGAATGACCCATACCATCACAGACATTCTATTTTGAGTGGAGGGAACCACCACGGGGTGTGTTGTCAGTCATTATGATCATATCCTGTAAGCTGTCCGATATCTGAAGCATTCTGAGTGATCGTATGACAAGTAAACCTCAAATCTCATGAGTGTAGTATATATTAGCACTAGCACGAGCTATTTTCATATGAGGGAACCATTCCAGATTCTGTTTTTAGTCATAATAGTCATATCGTGCAAGCTGTATGTTATCCGGACTCTATTTTAACATTTGAAGTGGACCGATACCAAGTAAACCTTCTGGACCGTTCCCAATATTTTAAGTGGATGTCAGGGCTATCATAAGCTTCAGTTTTAGGCAGGTTGCATAATTTTTTGAATCCGCATCTTTTGCAGTATAAATTATTTTCTGTAAATTTTACTATATTTCCTACATTTGGGGTATGAAAACATTTCACGATCCAATCCTAACAAAGCTCATTGGAATCAGCATAAAAAATGGAGTCTTAAACCCTGGGTAGAAGTTATTACGTTGCTTCTAAGTTGGTTTTGTAATAAACCCATAATTTACAATAACAAGTAACGGGGTGATGCTGTATCTCCTAAACAAAATTTTTTAAAAATTTTTCCTTTGAACTGGGGTTTCCCAAGGGGGTACTCATTGATTGCTGAGCTCGCGAAGCGAGCGAAGCCCATGGCGAGCCAAGAGCGCCCGAAATTCCGTCACGCTGCTAGATACAGATAAAGCTTAGCTTAAATTAGCTAAGCTATAGCATAAGACATAGCAAGTATCAATATATATATGGTATGATGGTACCCCCTAGCCCCTATATATGCGAGCTCAGCACGAGGAGCGTAAGGTCCTGGCTAGTATTTTGTCCTTCCCGACCAGATCCTAAGACCACCATTTTGGACCTTGGGTCGATTTGGCCGAGAATGACCCAATAGCGAGCCTCGCGGCATCAACAAGGTGCTGTCGGAGGCCCGGCGCCGAGGAGAGGATGTGGAGGAGGCTGCGCGGCTGTACCGCGCATCAAAGGGGGGCAGGAAATCTGTCGGCGGAAGGCCTCCTAAACGATCGCTGGACATGGGAGTTCAGGGTGGTCCAGCTGTACTAGTGTGTCCACGTTAGAGAGCCCCTACTTCGGCTGGCATCTATAATGCGGCTAGCCCTTTACTTGGGCACCGTCTGAATAGCCCTTCATACATATTCCAGTACCTGCAGTCCCCCATTTCACCAGACTTCGGCCACCTGCCCGTGGAAGTTCGGGAATGCCGAAAGCCGTACAGCGGCTATATGGTGCTCTGCGCCAACGTCCAGGGGACGAGCGGGCCTGACCTCTCACATCCGCCGCAGCAGGCAAACTACTACCGGACCCAACGGGCAGTGTACGAGTTGTGCAAGGTGAGTAGCAATTGGTACCTCACATCCATTGATGTTTATTATCTCTCCCAAATGTAATTTACTACGCAAAAGCTGTCATATCCTTTTTTTGGAATAATACTTGCCATTCAGGACAGATATGTATTAGTACCAATGACGTCATAAATTGCTCAGACACTAAGTAATGATCTGTACGAGCTATGAGATCTGAATTGAACTTTTTCTGACCACAATTCCTGCATGGGGCACTGAGTTAAGAGACCGAAGCCCTTGTAAGAATTTTCAGCTTATGTTTGGATACCAATGTGACCGATGTCTCATTCCATAATTTGTAGGGGGACAGGTGCATTTACTGCCATAATATGACGTGGTCCCTTTCATGTCACAGAAAATGGTGGCCGGTTTCAGTTCTACCGAATTACGCTCCTTCCGAGGCAAAAACTCCCCGATGAAGCTGGGAACCGAGCGGTCCGTCAGGCTGCGGACACCCAGGTCAACGTCATGGGATTGGGGACTGGGGGGCCGAAGGCACCTTGCTGGGGGACTGGGGGTTCACAGGACATTAGTTCGACTACTTACCTGTTGGAAGTTGTTATTGTTGTATTTTGGATTTTTATTTTAAGACCAAGTGAATAAATACCAAGTACTGTCTATTATGTCACTAAAACACGCCTAAACCCCGAGAAACCAATATATCTGTTACAAAACTGAGTTTTCGGTCGCAAAAACGCTTCAAATGCGACTTTTACATAGGGGGCGCCAAATCGCAGAGGGGGGGGCGCCGAAGGCGCCGCCAGTCTTGCCCCCCCCCCCCCCCCTGGGCCGAAAACGTTCCGCCGCGCCTGAAAGTCATCTTCGTGATGTGGAAGAGTCTATGAAACATCAGCATCACAATGATGAATCTTTACGACACTTCAGGGGTGTTAAAGGTTCTTGTCAGTTAGATAATTTAGATTATTTTAGTGTTATAGATTGTGTAGTTGTTGATTACATGCATAACATTTTAGGTCTTGTAAAAAAGCATACGGAACTAATCACTCATCCATCCCGCAAACATTTTTGGCTGCCTTCTTTAGCAAAATCAGCAATGGTAGATATTATATCTGCTGTGGATTTAGTTATTTCACGGATCCAGTCGAACACTTCTGTAATCAGAGAGTTGCGGCCTCTTAGTGTCTTACCAATGTGGAAAGCAAGCGAATGTCGTTCTTGGTTATTGTTTTACTGTATTCCTTGTTTAAAAAATTTTCTGAAACCAAAACATTTGGTTCACTTTGGCATGCTTAGCAAAGCCACTTTTTTATTGTTGCAAAAGGAAGTCACAACATACCATATTAATCATGCCATGGAACTGTTCCAAAATTATATCTGTTTATTCCAAAAATATTTCTTTGATGAAAATATGGTTTACAATACACACCTCCTGACTCATATTCCAGAAGGTGTTTTCAATTTTGGTCCCATTTGGGGGCACAATAGTTTTTTATATGAAGCTGAAAATAGGCACATTCTTGCTTTATGCAAGAGCCCATACTTCTTATCTTACCAGGTAGCCCGTAAGTTTCTGGTGTTCCAGTCTCTTCCTTCTTTGTGCTCTGAGTTGGTCCGGAGTAATAAAGTGATAACTTTCTGTGATTCAGTTATGAATTATAAGAAATTGCTTAAAGTTAATCGCACCTCTGATGCAGATTGTGTTCTTCTGGGTACCCCTGTTTGCCATACTCTTACAGAAAGTGAAGTGAAAGATATTACTGAAGTTTGCAATGCATTCACTTTAAATTACTGTTTTACATACAACCGTATGTACTTTAAGAGAAAAAGATTTACCAGCAAAGAGTATGGCATCGACAAAAAGAATAATGATTCATTTGCTTTCTTGCGGGATGGCCGTTGTGTTCAAATTGTTTCTATTATTAAGTTGCCTGTTATCAACACTGTACTATTGAGTGTAAAATATGTTAATATTTCTAGAACACCACTTATGAAGAATGATTTGTACAAATTTGACACTGTAAAATGTGCCTCTGCTACTTCAGATGTAAATTTGATAAATATTAACATGTTAGAGAAACCCTGTTTTTCTATAAAGATAACAGATGATTTTCATTATATAGCAGATATACCATTTGGCTGTACAGTTGAGTAAAGTGAACAGTGTGTTGTGTATTATTGATGTATTTTGTACATATTTTGTGACAATAAATGTAGAATATGAATATGCAAACCCTTATGACTTAAACTACAGAAGATCGCCGTGCTGTGTGTCACCGCCACAATGTGGAGAAAGGGGTCAGTCAACCAGAGCTCAGCAAACTACTGGCAGCTGTTCTTCATTAGGGCCTACCCAAAAAGGCAGAGGCTCTTGAACTTGGATAACTGCAAGGCGACAAACAAGCTGAAAGCCGTATTGCGGGTAAGTGCGAGCCAAACTTTATCTTTAGTTCATGGAGCATGTACATCAGGTTCCTCCTGGGTTGCAGTTTGGTCAAAATTGTGTCCTTTTCGTCTTTTAGAGGCCACATTGCACTTTCCCCACCATGACGACCGCTACCTGTCTCTCTCGCACGTCTCACCCAACCGGCCGACTCTGCCGGCCACTGGCGCGAGGGCCAGAGTGGCCCGCCAGTTGGACACCCCTACATTACGTTGCCTGTGACCGATTTGAGCAAGATTCAGAGTAGGGTTTCTAAGAGCTCTGCAAGTTGGCTAAAGAAACAAAAATCGTCTGACACAAATGTGGAGGGTACAGTGACCCCGCAAGTTCCTGAAGATGGTGACCAGACTTAGCAAAGCATGTCACCATGAAGTGTCCCCGCTGTCCAAAGTCAAGGGCACTTCATTGCCAACCAAATGGGGTCTGGTCGCTGTCTAACTTCCAACAGCATTTCAATAGCTGCACAGGTGCTGGGAATTCAGCAAAGAAGAGAAAGTTAGGATCCTCAAGTTCCAGTAGCCCCCTCTCTAGCTGGTTAACTCTGTCGCCGAGGTTGTCACGGCAGGTGGAGGAGGGCGTGGACGGTGATCTAGCTATGGTGGACCATACAGCGTCGGGCGAAGAGGAACTAGCGGGTCCTCTGCCCGACTCTCCCAGCGCAGCATCCAGCAACAGCAACTCTTCATCGGTTTCTAAGTGGCGTGACTTCTGGTATAGTCGTAGGGCAAGAAAAAGTAGGCGGCTAATGCGCCATGTGCCAGGTCAGACAGTGATTACATCTTACTTCACTCTCTTAAATAGACTTGAACTCATTTTAAAAGAAAATGAGCTGCGTAGTTGTTCGCAAGAATACGTAGCTTCTAGCAATTCTGCTACGCCCAATAAAATCTAACATCAGCATGGTAAATTTATAACTGATCTCCTTAGTGCAGCGGAAAAAAATGTTGGCCGAAAAGCTTTTGGGAAATGGTTTGATAGCCATTTTAAACTTTTTGCGTGCTATGTGTTTATGTTGGGAGGTAGGTTTCTTTATGGCGTTCTCCGGGCAAATATTACCGAGTTACCATTCACTCTGACAGTTTGTAGAACTATATCGTCTGCTGCCAGCCCTTTAAAGAGGGTTTGTTTAGATTTAAGGAACTGAAGCAATATTTAAGTGACAGAGGCCTACCTCAAGTTGTCTGGGTCAGTGAGAATGCCACCAGGATTACCGGACGAATACAGAACAATTCAAGAAACAATCAGGTCCACTGTAAAAAATTTATCCTCGTAAATTAAAAAAAAATCGTAATTTTTGATTTACAGTAAAATTACGATCGGTGCCGTAAATGTACGAAGCCCTATTTGTGCTCGTTGTAGAGTGACCAGTGACCAGAAAATTCCAATTATCACTACAATTTTGTAATTTCACAATTTGATATCGTAACGTTACGACATTTCTCATGGAAAATTTCCCCGTAACACTAACAAACATTTCTCATAGTGACCGCCCAGCCGCGTCCCCACTTCACACTGCACGCCGCCTATTTTTGTTTTATTTTTTTTCGGAGGGAGGAGTCAAGGTGGTTACAGAAAACCTTTACATATAGGCAACAATCCGAGTTTTTGTAGGGCATAACTGACCCACGTCAACATTTACAGGTACGCTGGAAGCACGCACAGAGCTCCTGCGTAAGGATATTCTGAACTCCACGGCCCACGTGTTCGGTGAGCACGGGGCGTGCGCCGCGTACGTCTGCAAGAGGGCCCAGGCTCGTGAGGCCGCTGCTGTAGCTGCCGCCACGCCGTCAACCTCCTCTGCCCCGACGCCCGTACTCCCAGCGGTCAGCGGCAACGACGGAGCGCCGACACCAGGAGAGATTCTCGTTCCACGTTTGCAAAACACTGTAAATCCAACAGTGAGCATTGCTCACATTTTGTACAGTGAGCATGGCTATGCACATATTTACGGCATGCTCAATGTTTTTAACGTGTGCATGGACATGCTCACTGTTTAGAATGTGTGCATAACCATGCTCTCTATAATTTCAACAGTGAGCATTGCTCACATTTTGTACAGTGAGCATGGCTATGCACACATTCTAAACAGTGAGCATGTCCATGCACACGTTAAAAACATTGAGCATGTCATGCACACTTTATCTACAGCGTGCATTCCATGCACACTTTATATACAGCGTGCATTGCTCACTGTTGGATTTTCAGTGAGGCTGGGCTGTGGAGCGAACTAATGAAAAACTTGGACGTAATTGCTAATCGCGCTAGCAGCCTCATTCATAACATGAACAATAACATCTGCGAGGTTGCCAATGGCGTGGTAGCAAAATTCATTGCCGGAAAGAGAATATTCTACTCGGCAAAGAAATCGTTTAACACCAGATGCGACGCAGCTGCACTGGCCATGAACTCTTCCGGCCATTTTAGAAGTGTGGTGCTTAAGACCCTCCAAAATGGCACCAGCCCAGGTGAGTTTTGGCGAGTTACCTGACTTGCCTATTTAATAGTGCGCGAATAGATAGACTAACCCTCAAACGTCAGGCCTGTTCACTGCAAAGCAGTCCTGCAGGAAAGCCAAGAGAACACTGGCCCAGCGTAAGCGCCGCCTCCTCTTCAAGCAGGGCCGCCCCGCGCAGGACCCTGCACGCCGCGATGAGCACTACGGGCTCGCTGCGCATCCACCTGAGGACGACGTGGACGACCCACACGACGTCTTCCTGGAGGATCCAGAGCTCCAAAACAAAATTGAGAAGATAAGGGAGCGACTCAGGGAAGACGAAAGTCGTATCGACGAGATATTCTCGCTCGTCCAACGGAGCTGTGAGTGGTTTTCCGCGCGAAAGATAAGACTGACGCTGTCTGCAAGAGGTTGAAGTAGACCTCATGTAAGAAACTAGTTCATGAATTGCTGTACGGCAGACCGGGAGGGACAACAGAGGCGATGAAACACGGCAGCGCCACCGAGAAGAGCGCTCGCAACCACTAGCAGACAGCATACGGTCTGAGCGTCAGGACATGCGGGCTTGCAGTGGACAGGGTGCACAAGTTTCCACTCAATAGGTCATAAATTGCTCAGACACTAAGTAATGATCTGTACGGGCTATGAGATCTGAATTGAACTGTTTCTGACCACAATTCCTGCATGGGGCACTGAGCTAAGAGCCCACCGAGGTGGGACCATAACGGCTGGAGACCCACAACAGCAGCCAGCACTACTGGACAATTTTCCTCCAGACTAGCTGCGGCGCCTGCGAGCCACTACACCGGGAGACCTTCCAGGACTGCCCAGCACCTGACTTCAATGCCTTCCTTCAGTGAGCTATAATTTGTATCTTTTGCATTGCATGTCACATCCCCTATCGGCTTCATTCCTTATAAATTTTGCATCTGTAAATTCACCCCCTTTTGGCTTTATCCTGTAGTAATTTTGCACATCTACATTCAATGTCCCTCCGTGTTTTTATATTTTGGCTTAATCCTTCAAATTATTTGCACTATAGCCACCAAAATGGCTCCACGTCAGTCACGATTCGAGTACGGCGTTAGGGGTTTTCTCTGACCGAAGAGCATTTTATGGATCCTTGTGCCCTGTTTGACTTCATGACGGAAGACGTAGAGATTTGCGCTGCCGGTGTCTTTATTGTACGTCGCGGTGGCCTCTCATGCTGCCTGTTTCTATCTCACCTCCCTTGTATTGACCTCATGTGTTTTGTTCATGACAGGGCGAGTTGCCTGTCCAAGACCAGTGTGTACGGGAGCAGGTCCTCGCCGTAAAGGATGCGATTCGAGACGACCAAAAGCTACCTGGCAAGCAGCGAGAGTTTCAGCCACAGGTGCAGACCTGGATGTTCTTGTGGGACGAGTACGGCGCCATGGCTATTGTTCACCAGCACAGAGACAGACATTACTGGAGTGTCGCAAAAAGATTTATTCAGTCCCTGTACGATACTGACTACTTTGTGTTTGGGTAGCGTGTGCGGAGAGTGTTGAGCAGAGTTGCTAAGTGTTGAGAGGAAATACGTAGTTCCAGCAAAGGCGTGAAAGAGCGAGCGCAGCAAGTAAGTTGCTTAAAATATATCGGAATCCTGCTAAATGCAGCCCTCCATAACCTCACATATCTCACAGTACGTTTTGTTGACAAAGAGGAATTCCTTGTTTCAGTGCCTCCCGTGCCTCCCGCAGAGGAGGATTACCCGAGGGTCACCGCTGTGGTCGACGCCGATTTTCTGCAACTGAAGCGGGCGTGGCAGGAGGCGGCATCGCAGCCTTCCTATCAGCACCTGCCCTGCACTGTGTGCACAAAAGTACCGGACGACATCATCCTATACGTAAGTTCATGTTCACCCCTCACTTGTTTCTGTGTTTCAGATTCACTCTGCTAATGATCTCCCATGTTACAGGGCATCAATGCGGTTTGTGACAACCAGGGTGTTGCCGTGCTGTGTGTAGGAGCAAGGATGGCAAGAAAGGGCAGCCCGAACCAGCAGTCGAGGGCGTACTGGACTTTAGAATTCATCAAAGCCTACGACGATCGCCAGCAGCTGAAGGCAGAGTCAAATTGCAAAATGACTTCATCACTGAAGTCACTGCTTTATGTAATATGCTCACAATATTTAACCTGGTGCTAAGTTATTACAGACGTGCAAGCCAGAATCCTAACATCTTTGTAATTTGCAGGGCGCATTCAGTGGTGGATCGATATCCAAATGCACAAAGGGTGCAACATACATGCTGTCCACGTCCTTCAAGCTCCTCGAGGAACGACCCCAGGACTTCAAGGCGCTGTACCACCGCAGAGTGCCAACACTCGAGGGCTGGGTGTACGTGGAGCCGATACCAGAGGGCACCATTTTCCAGGTGCTCATGGACAGGGCATACTGCCGGAAATGCCAACAAGGTGTTGTGTGAGTTGTGTAAGTTGTGGTAGGAGGTTGTGCCCAACCCCGCAGCCCAGCAGTCAGGCTGAACGTGTGATGAGCTGGGTGTCATTGCACATCACGTTCAGATTTTGCGCTATCAATGGCATTTCATTGTTGTTTTATATGCCAGCAGGGCGTGTGAGAATCAGCTCGTCCTTGCACTACACGGTTCTAATGGGTGCTCTCCGCAATGTCTTACAAGGCGTACACACGTTTCATCAGTTACATGCGGTTTTCTCTCTGGCTGGTTCATTTTCCCCCCGGCATATTATAATGCCTTTACGACGGGGATGGCACAGAATGGCGTGACAGAGTCAGGCTGTAACACAAACTGTTGCTTTCAGGTGAGGCAGTGCGTAGGGGATTTGGTGTACGTTCTACCCTTTGCCGTCTACTGGGCAATAAACACAGGCAAGTTTATGATTTATGGTGCTTTTCTTGTTAATATGAAGGACAGGCAAATCACTTCATGATGCGTACTCTTTTGTGCAGGACCCAACATTAATGAGGCGGTGAACGTGGCTTCCATGTCGTGGGTGAGATCAGGAACGCTATCGAAGCCCGTGTGCGACTGTGCAGAGTACGTCATCGCCACGCCGCTGAATACCAACAATTTAAATTTGCCTGTTTGACTTGTTTAACTTTGTGTTCGATTTTGTGCAGTGCCTCAGGAGACATGTGTCATGTCCATATAGCAGATGTACTGACAGCGGCCGGCACTCCAGAGCCCATGATGGAGGCCTGGAGAAGGGGCCAACTGAATGGGTTATTGGACCCCAAGAACGTGCGAAACCCGAGGGCTCTCCAGGAGAACGACGTACTCGTGGACCTAACACTGCTTCTAGGAGAGGACCATCCTCAGCGTAACCACTGCCTCAGGAGACATGTGTCACGTCCATATAGCAGATGTACTGACAGCGGCCGGCACTCCAGAGCCCATGATGGAGGCCTGGAGAAGGGGCCAACTGAATGGGTTACTGGACCCCAAGAACGTGCGAAACCCGAGGGCTCTCCAAGAGAATGACGTACCCGTGGACCTAACACTGCTTCTAGGAGAGGACCATCCTCAGCGTAACCACTGCCTCAGGAGACATGTGTCACGTCCATATAGCAGATGTACTGACAGCGGCCGGCACTCCAGAGCCCATGATGGAGGCCTGGAGAAGGGGCCAACTGAATGGGTTACTGGACCCCAAGAACGTGCGAAACCCGAGGGCTCTCCAGGAGAACGACGTACCCGTGGACCTAACACTGCTTCTAGGAGAGGACCATCCTCAGTGTAACCAGTGTCTCAGGAGACATGTGTCACGTCCATATAGCAGATGTACTGACAGCGGCCGGCACTCCAGAGCCCATGATGGAGGCCTGGAGAAGGGGCCAACTGAATGGGTTACTGGACCCCAAGAACGTGCGAAACCCGAGGGCTCTCCAGGAGAACGACGTACCCGTGGACCTAACACTGCTTCTAGGAGAGGACCATCCTCAGCGTAACCAGGTAGGCACAGGCCATCACACCGGCTGGACACTTACCTCACCACCACTCACCAGTCTACATCGAGCGCGAGCTGCCGCAGGAGAACCAGGTCACAGTTCGTCGTCCTACCTGCACTATGGCCACCATCCAGGCTCCACGTGAGTCACGACCAGAGTACGGCGTGAAGAGGTTTTCTCTGACCGAAGAGCATTTTATGGACCCTTGTGCCCTGTTTGACCTCATGACGGAGGACGTCGAGATATGTGCTGCCGGTGTCTCTATTGTAAGTCGCGGTGGCCTCTCATGCTGCCTGTTTTTATCTCACCTCCCTTGTATTGACCTCATGTGTTTTGTTCATGACAGGGCGAGTTGCCTGTCCAAGACCAGTGTGTACGGGAGCAGGTCCTCGCCGTAAAGGATGCGATTCGAGACGACCAAAAGCTACCTGGCAAGCAGCGAGAGTTTCAGCCACAGGTGCAGACCTGGATGTTCTTGTGGGACGAGTACGGCGCCATGGCTATTGTTCACCAGCACAGAGACAGACATTACTGGAGTGTCGCAAAAAGATTAATTCAGTCCATTTATGAAACTGACTACATCTCAGAGAGGCCTCAGACACACCTGTAAGTACCACAGGGTTTAAATTGTAAATGTAAATGTGTATATAGGTATACCACCCATTTAATGTATTTTCTTGTTGTCCGAGCCAGAGAGGGAGTCTTGGAGGAGGAAGGGGTGAACGGTCTGTTCGATGCGTTTTACAGAGGGGTAAGGAGTATCGAAAGATGCGTTTATTACGGTGCTGGCTTCCCTATGCCAAAGGGCAGGCACCTCAAGTTGAGTGACACTGCGAGCATGACAGACATGAAAAATCCGTACATTACACATCTGAGGAATTGGTAAGTTGAACTGAGACGTGCAGTATCTGCAAGGCTGGTTTTCTCGTTCGTTTATCTACTGATGAGTTTTTGCCCTGTCTTTTCCATGACATGAGCAGGGCTAATGAGGAACAGAACAAGTTCATCGTTATCAACACGCCAACAGTTTACGTATGATCTGAATACGGTGTGTTCAACTGCCACATTGAGGATTTTGCGTTCGAGTCGGTGAATCATCTGTGGGCCGGAGCTGGAAAGATTTGGTACGTATATGGACATGCTAAAGCGCATCGATGCTAAAGCGTACACACGTTTCATCAGTCACATGCGGTTTTGTCTCTGGCAGGTGCATTTTCCCCTGGCATATTATACTGCCTTTACGACGGGGATGGCACAGAATGGCGTGACAAAGTCAGGCTGTAACACAAATTGTTACACGTTCCTCCAGCACAAGCATCACCTCGTAGATCCCAGAGCGGTCGCCAGTGCTGGGTTCCCAGTGAGAACGGTAGATATTCACCGTGTTTGTTGACTTATTTCTGTAAGGTGCGTATACGACACGTTCATATTTCACACTGTTGCTTTCAGGTGAGGCAGTGCGTAGGGGATTTGGTGTACGTTCTACCCTTTGCCGTCCACTGGGCAATACACACAGGCAAGTTCTGCCTGTTTGACTGGTTAAACCCTGTGTTCGATTTTGTGTAGTGCCTCAGGAGACATGTGTCATGTCCATATGGCAGATGTGCTGACAGCGGCCGGCACTCCAGAGCCCATGATAGAGGCCTGGAGAAGGGGCCAACTGAATGACGTGCCGGTACGACGACGAGAACGTCTTGACCCCGTCGGCACCCCCTCCTGCAAATGGTATGCAAAATAGTGCCCGGTGCTCATCTCGCATATGTGATAGCCCAGTGTCTACCGGCCCCCTGCCGGATCGCCAAATGCTCTGCGCATTACTACTGTAACATTTAAGACGAGTATCTATGCTCATTTACACAAAAACTGAACTCTCCAGCCTGGCCCAGCCCGGAGAATGTAGTCCGGCGGTGTTGCCTGGTGGTGTGTGACGTCACAGCGTCTAAGGTACAGCCTAAGGAACAGAATCCGACCACTTGTTCGCCGAGCCTGCTCCTGCATCCTCCGCCCAAGTGCTTGCTCTCCGTTGTTCTGTTTGTGCGTGTGCTGAGATCGTAGTTGTGGGAGGTATTTTTGGATTTGCGCGACCGTCCTGGCCGTGCCTGTTTAATCAAGTCCAGTGCTTAAACCGCAAGAGGAGGCGACGCGTCGATATTTGTGTGTGTGCCCGTGCCGGCCGGCCACCCCGCGGAAAGATGGCCGCTCCACTCGCCTCAGCAACAGGGAGGTTTTTTTATGACCATTGTCCATGCATCGAATCTCATGATGAGCAGATGGTGCTCAAGGTAAGCATACACACACCACACAGCTGTGCCTGCTGGGCTGGAGGGCACCGAGGGGGAAACAACTCTGAAATTTGGTGCACAAATGTGTATATTCTGTGAATTTTTCTGACCCTTTGTGAGTTTATCAGAATTTTTGTGAGTACCTCGTGAATGTTTCTGAATGTTTCTACATTTTCATAGCATTTTCAGCAATTTAGACTATGAATTATCCGGATTTTTTTGCCAAATTTTATTGAACCTCTCTGATTTTTTAAAACAATTTCTCTGATTTGTTTTGAATATTTCTTAATTATCGGGTGTGTTAAATATTCAGAGTTGTATCCCACCATGAATGTTTCTACATTTTCATAGCATTTTCAGCAATTTAGACTATGAATTATCCGGATTTTTTGCCCAATTTTATTGAACCTCTCTGATTTTTTAAAATAATTTCTCTGAAATGTTTTGAATATTTCTTAATTATCGGGTGTGTAAAATATTCAGAGTTGTATCCCACCTGGAGGGCACCGTCTTAATAGTTTGTCATGCATGTTTCAGTTCCTGCAGTTGACAATACCGCCATCATTCGGCCTGCTCCCAGTCGAGGTCAGGGAGTGCAGAAAACCCCACAATGGCTACCTGGTGCTGGTGACCAATGTCCAGGGAACCGGTGGCCCGGACCCCGCCCTGCCACCTCAAACGGCCACCTACTGCAGGACGCAGAGAACCGTGTACGACCTCTGCAAAGTGAGTATTCCTTCACTTCCTTCATCATTCCAGAAACCATATTATTATATGGCTACTCTCAAGGTCTTCCTTTGAGATATTAAGTGTTATTCCAGAGAGAAATAGGATTGTACAAATTGCTTGGGATGCACAGTCATGAATTGCTCAGAAAATTGTTCATGCTTTGGATTTTGAACTATCACAACCGCAATTTGCTTGGGATGCAGAGTCATTAGTTGCTCCAGAAATTGTTCATGTTTTGGAAGGGTCCTAGGATCTTATAAGACCTGGTAGCGACCAGAAAGTAGTTGTGCTAACTGCGGCTATAATATGATGTGCTTTCTCTTCTTTCACAGAAAATGGTCATGGGCTACGCCTTCGTAGAGTTTTCATCTTTCAGAGGGAAGAACACCCCAATGAAACTGGGTACCGAGCGGTCGGCCAAGGTGCTCGTCACTCTACGCAATCCAGAGATGTCCCCCGCGGCTGATGACAGCGAGGTTGGGCCATATCGCCTGACCCCCCGCCCGGGCACACAACACTATTGGAGCTTCTTCCTCCAGACAGCGTGCGGAACCTGCGAGCCGCTCCACTCACAGACGCTGAGGAACCAGCCCCTGCCGGACTACGCAGCAATCCTTCAGTGAGGCCCTTCAACAGTTTGTAGATTAGCTTGCTTGGTGGTGTGTTTGTTTTCCTTTGCACGTAGCTTTCCAAAATTCCTTTTTCGACGTTATCCCTTCAAAATTTCCTTTTGGCTTCTTCTTCCACTGTACCTTTTCAAAATTTCTTTTCGGCATCCAAATCCATCAAAATTTCTATTTGGCATCTTCTTAATAGTTCCTCCAAAATTTTATATTTCCATTCAATACCCAGTTAACCTTTTCAAAATTTCTGTTTGGCATATTCTTATTAGTTCCGCCCAAAATTCTATTTTTCAATTCAATTTCCACTTGACCTTTTCAAAATTTCTGTTTGGCATATTCTTATTAGTTCCTCCAAAATTTTATTTTTATAAATTCTTCAAAAATGTGTACTACTTCAGGGTTTTTTTTAATATACTATCTGCTTTTCGGCCTTAATATCCATGATGATATCTGTGAGTCAAGCTGCTGAACCCAGCTAACCACATATTTCTGACAAAACAATATCTTTGGGTGTAAGGGATGTTGCTCTGAAGTATATACAAGAATCCCGTTAACATAGAATGGAATTATATTCCTATATTGTATGGCGTGCAAATCATTTTAACTGTATGCATAACACCACTGTAAGCCCACGAAGCTTGCTTCCCTGCACCTCAAGTCGCCATTGGCAGGTCTTCACAGCACCCGCCATCCGCATCTTATCGCATGGTACCATTATGCAGTAGCATTTGACATTTCAGGTGTTCCAGGCTTGATTGCTAATTAATGGATATGTTACCACAGGAACCAGTACGAAGCAGATAACAATACTCAGCTGGTAAGAGTTGCGACCAAAGCTGTTGGGACCAACGCTGCAGAGGCACACCACTGGGGAGCTGAGTTGGTGCGGGCTGAGACCAGGGCCACAGTGCGCTACTGGACACGTGCACAAACAGGTATGTTGGTGGATGTATGCTGCTCACAATGCCATGCTAGGTTTTTGTCTATTCTTATCTGTACGTGTTCGGTGTGTGTTGCAGGTGCAAGAGGCAGCATATGTGCAGCGGTGGCAGCAGTTGTTCATCTGTAATGTCAAATTGCAGTGTTATCGTGGCCACTGAATAAAACCATGAAATGTATTTGGCTTCTGCTTTACCCAATTTGTCATGGCAGTTTTGGCACCCAAAGTACAGCTGATGTCAGGCCCCTTTGCGTGTGAGCTCTTTCACAGAACACTTGAGGGACACATATAAGCAGATGCAACCGTATGTGGGGTGGCGAATGATGACAGTAAGACCATGGCAACATGAAGTAGTATAATATACTAATTAACAATAGTATGAGGCATTCCAGTGAACCAAGGGAAATAATATTGTGGGGAACAAGTGTTATTATTCTAGCTTTACTGGAATGCTATGTTACATACTATTATTAGGCACAATGAGCAGATTTTGCACAGAACTGATGTACTGCATGAAGAAGACATAACGAAGCATTTTTGGAATAGTTAATACTAATTAACCCATACTGTTATTAATAAGTATTAATCAGTCCAATAATGCTTCTGTATATCTTCTACAAGCAGTACATCAGGTCTGTGCAAAGCCTGCTCACTGTGCCCAACTATTGTATGTCGCATAGCATACCATAAACAACACATGTTCGAGTGCCCCACCCCCTGGCTCCTCCTCCTCCTCCTCATTCTCCTCCTCGTCGCCCCCGCCCCTCACCTCAGAAGAGTAGGAAGATATTAAAAGTTTAGTACGAGGAAGTGGGATCGTGGTGATGACCAAAGTGGGTGTGAACTCTGAGTCCCTATAAATCACTGAACTACACTGAAAATTGGTTGGCGTCTAAAGACGCCAGAATCTTGGCGTCTTAAGACGCCAAAATCTTGGTGTCTTAATACGCCAAATCTTGGCGTTCTATGACGCCAAATGCGTCCTGAGGACGCCAAATCTTGGTGTTCTCCTAGAGAACGCCAGTATTTGGCGTCTTTGAACGCCAAAATTTGGCGTCTTTTGACGCCAACATTTGGCGTTCAGAGAAGAACGCCAACTTTGGCCTCAAAAGACGCCACGCAGTTTTCAGTGTAAGAAACATCGATATAGTATTCGCATGAAGTCACACTCTTAAAATCTTACGAACGTCGACATTCAAAATATGAATCTTTTCTTCATATTACGGAGAATTGTTGTGCTGTCGTGATACAAACAAAATTCGTTCGTATTGCGAATCTTTTCGTTTGTATAACGAAGGTTTTCTTTAGTATTATCAACGAATTTTGGGATTAGTATATTACGAAGCAAATGGTGTTACCTTTCTACTGTACTGATCCCAAGAGTTGTTGGCTGAGCGATAGCGAAGCCTATTACTTCACTGATCGGATTTGGCTCCTGTCTGTTTGTTTGTCTGTCTGTACGCACGATAACTCGAGAACGAGTTGAGATATCCACCTGAGATTTTTACTGTAGCTTCCTTGCCCAAAAAGCTCGGTCGAGTTCGAAAATGGGCATTCTAGCTCAAAAATTGACACCGTTAAAAATTAATTTACATTTTCGAAAAAATAATTTTAAAAATAAATATTTTTTTACAGTGTCCTAAGGGGTAACTCGGCGAGTTGCGACCCTCTGGACGAAAATTTCGTCCGTTTGGCCGTATTTCTTACCGTTTAGCCGCTACTGCGTGACTAATGGAAGAAAAGTTTAAAAAATGCATGTTGGGTGTCGTTTCCGAGTCATTTCGACGTGTTGCGACCCTTTGGGCGAAAATTTCGTCCGTTTGGCCGTATCTCGCACCGTTAAGCCGCTGCAGCGTCAAATTTCGACAAAAAGTCCTTAATATACGCTTAGAGTTGTGTTTTTCTCAGATCTTCGCTTATCAAAGACTAGCATATTGCCGGAACCGTCTGCACGAGTGAAATTTTTTTGCGCCCACTGTTTCGTTATTTAAAGCGTATTTTTTCTGGCATCCTAATCTATACTGACAGCGCCGCAGGCCTAGGTAGATGTACGCAGGCGCGTCGCAGCGTAACAGTGTTTCGCGAGATATCGCGAAGCCTGTTACGCGAGACGTGGTCTGGCGTACATCTACCTAGTTTATAATACGAAAGAAAACCTTCGTATTACAAACAAAAAGATTCGTAATACGAACAAATTTCGTTTGTATTATGTCAGCACAATTCTTTTTAATGTAAAGAAAAGTTGAAAAGAATGAATATCGACGTTTGTAATACAAACACAATTTGTTTGTAAGATTTCTAGTGTGCATCTTGTTGGTCCCAAACCCATAGAGACAACTTGATATGTGTGTTGTGAGATGTTAATAAAAACTCTTGGTTTAACAAAGAATTTAAAAAATTTGTGTGTAAAAACTTGGTCGTTCTAATTCTGAATTTACTTATCTTGAGCTGAAATTTTAAGGTCAAGCCAGTTAAACCTTGCGTTAGTAAAACAATTAAGTCGTTGCAACGCTTAACTGTCAGGGCCCAACAAGATGACTACAAATTAACAGTATATCGAAGTTCCTTAGTTCAGCCACTAAAAGTACACACCAAATTTCATCACCCCCATCAATAGGAGGCAACAGCATAGATTTATCAAAACATTTCTAGAAAATCCATTTTAACACTCTAAACAAGACTCAAAAATATCTATCATGAAACTCAAATAATAATGTGCTCTTTTAAGAAACTACTGACAAAAGTATAAGTCTTAGAGGGGGGGGAAACAAAAATACTAAACTGGATTTTAAGAGTCAATGTCAAAAGTAATGATGAGATGATTTGTCCACTCACACAACTGTATTAAACTATACTGTGTGTACACACTAAACGTCTATGGACTTTTTTTGTAGATTGTCAACAATTTTGTGCACGTCCAGAGCTGGTAACAAATTTGCGAACATATATGGATAATTTGTCCACAGTTAAGGACAAATTTTGTGAAGAATTAGACACAATTTTAATCTGTCCATAGTTGATAACATTTAAAAACGTTGCCAGACTGTCTTTAAAGTTGCCTCTAAACAGTCCACTCTTTAGTCCATAAAAAATTTTTGTTACCAACTACGAAAAAAAATTGTTCTCACTTGTCGACAAAATTGTAGACAACATTTCTGGTAACAATGTAGTTGTTACTGAATCTAAAGACAAAAAAGTCTATAGAAAATGTCCATAGACTTTAAGAGTGTACAGAGTCACAGGACACAATAACGTTAACACACAAAGTTGTGTAGTAACATGATTGTTTAATTTAAACCACGTAGGTAGAAAGTAGAGTAATTCGGCACACACACTGTTAAAAAAGTTCGTCACCTGATGACTCTCTGTATGATATGACTCTTGTTTGAAAACAAAAGAATTGTTTTCATGAATTGACTCACAAAACTTTGTTTCGGATTGCTTGTAGCAACGACTAAGTAGCGCTGTGTTGTAACTAAACAAGGAAAATCTTGTTAATTTTTATAGCAAAACATTTCGTTTGGAAACAAGCCCTTTTGTAATACAACTCTTTTTCGAAAAGCGTGATCGAAAAATAATAGTTTTTGAAACCAAAAAGGACAGAAATGTTAAAAACCTTAATTAAAGTTTTCTTGTTTGCCAAAACAAAAAAAATTGTAATGCTACAAGATGCTTGTTTTAAAACGAAATGTCTTGCTATAAAAATTAAGAAGATTTTCCTTGTTAATTAACAAGATTATTTTTAACAGTGCATAAAAGTGTGAAACGAGATGTAAATGTAACAAGTTTCCGCAAAAACATCAAAATACAAGTGCAAATCAGCACACAAAACTTTTCTGCAGAACAATGTGCATTAAGCATGTAGGGTTTTAGGCAAATTGAGTTATGCAAACACAAATTGATATGTACAATTTTATACATAGGACAGCAAACTTTAAACATGCAAAGCTGATTGAGCAGTAATTACACAGCATACGTACCAATTTTTCAACATCATAAAAAATGGTACGTGATAAGGTAATAAATCTTTGATAAGCTCTGCATGTGTTGGTATTTAAATGGCCAATGTATAAACGAAGAATTTTGTTGTATAATACAAAGAATTCTGTGCAACCGTAATAAAAAGAAAATTTTCTGTACAACAAAACTTTTTGCTTTGTATGACAAAGATTTTTGCTTTGTATTACAAAGATTTTTCTTTGTATTACAAGGAAAATTTGGCTTTATTACGGTTGCACAGAATTCTTTGTAATACAAGAATTTTCTTTGTAAGACGTTAAGAGTGTAAAAAGTACATAGGAATTCACATTTCTCTCCTTACAAAACAGCCATGCCCAACTGTGACTCGAATAGACAAATGTGTTCAAACCTGAATACATTTGCACTAAACACTAAATTCTTATAAAGCTAAAAGTATACGAAGCTACTGATTCCTGCAAACCTGCTTTGTTTAGTGAGGAATCATAAACAAAACTGAGCAGGAATGGGTTCTATTAAAAAAAAAAAAAAACCGATGGGAACGACTAAGAATCTGCACACCCAGGTGATTTGAATTCTATATGATCATATATTAAAAATATATGGCTCATATATGGTTCATATATGTCAGATGTGGGTACATGTAAAGAGATGTGTACCACATGCAATCACATGAGGTGCTATATATGGTTACATGTGAGTCAATATATCGTCACATGTTTACAAACATATGGCAGTATATGACTGTATGCAAGCATATATGCGTTTATGTATGTTGTGTTATGTGGGTCCACATAACACAACATACATAAACGCATATATGCTTGCATACAGTCATATACTGCCATATGTTTGTAAACATGTGACGATATATTGACTCACATGTAACCATATATAGCACCTCATGTGATTGCATGTGGTACACATCTCTTTACGTGTGCCCACATCTGACATATGAGCCATATATTTTTAATATATGATCATATAGAATTCAAATCACCTGGGCATAAAATTATATGTAAAGCAGCAGATATACATAAATCTGCAGTTGAGTTTATAAAAAAAAAGGTTTTAAGATATTAGGGCACAGGTTTTGTGTATGGTTAGAGCTGAACTTGGTTCACACAGTCCCACAATGTCACAATGTACTTTTCTCACGCCTATCTTACCAACGAAAACTTCTGTACAGACGTAACTTACAGACAAATTCCCCGGAAGAGGAATGAAAACGGTCCTCATGACGGACGATTTCTGAAATACAATCATACCTGGATCTGTAGGGTATGGAGAAATATTCGACTTTCCACCATACCTTACGGATCGAGGTGCATTTGTGATGCAGACAAAACTTTTCGTAATACAGACCTATTGCATCCGTACTTCAGTTAATTTGTCTGGACGTCACGTTTGCACAAAATTTTCCGTAACTAACGGCTTGTACATATGTAAGGAAATGAAAGTGTACACTCTCATTTCCTTACGAATGTACAAGCCGTAAGTTGCGGAGAATTTTGTGCAAACGTAACGTACGGACAAATTCACTGAAGTACGGATGAGAACGGTTCGTATTACAGACAATTTTGTATGTACTACAAATGCACCTTGATCCGTAAGGTATGAAGAAGAGTTGAATATTTCTCCATAGCTTATAGATCCAGGTCTGAGTGTATTACGTACGTTACGTTTGCACAAAATTCTCCGTAACTTACGGCTTGTACATCCGTAAGGAAATGAGAGTGTACTGTGTGAGCAATTAAGTTGTACAAACCAACAAATTACACGTTGTTCACGGCGGAGAGACGCAGCGTACGGCTGAAGTCCTGGACCAGGAGTCCTGGTCTGAGACCGAGACCTCTACGTGTGACCAGCTGGAGGATGCCGGGCAGACTGACTCACTCACTAACCTCCTCTCCTCCTCCCTTGCCCCTTCCCTCCTCCCCTCGCTCACCTCACCTCCGCTCGCCGAGCCCCCCTCCCTCCCCCTCCCCTCCCAGCCGGGTTCGGGGACCCGAGGAGTGTCCGGGGTTCGGCGTTCGGGCGCGCGCTCTGTCCGGTCGGTGGGCGATGTTGGCGAGCCGAAGCGAAGCGCCCCCTAGTGGCGAGTCGTGGGAGCTGGGCCGATCGTTACAGCAGAAAGCTATTTCACCTTAACTGCAACTAAATGCTACAGCACACTGCTATAAACGAGCTTCGTTTACAGGCAGCTAACTTGCTCCTACGAAAAACATAAAAATATATAAAAACACAAGAAATGTATGTGTACACTCTGAATGAAATGAAACTACTCTGGAAATACAAGTGTGAGACAGTCTCACACCATTTGGTGCGAGGCCAAAACGCCTCACTCCATTTAGCTCGATTTTTGTGGTGGATTAAAAATGTTTGCATTTTTTCTTATATTCATATTCTTTGATGAAAGAGCTTTCAAACGAGCTACCATGTGATGGGTCTGAGGCTGATAGCAGATGGAGGTACCTGCCGCTTTGTTTATTTCAAGTAAGACAAAGGCCGAAGAGAAAATGATTTCAGACCCATCACATGGTAGCTCGTTTGAAAGCTCTTTCGACGAAGAATATGAATATAAGTGCAATATAAATGCAAACATTTTTAATTCACCACAAAAATCGAGCTAAATGGTGTGAGACGTTTTGGCCTCGCACCAAATGCACTGTTAAAAATTCCGTACCCCAATCGACAGATACTACGGTAAAATCCGTTTTGTTTGATTACGGAACAGCCGTATCTTAAAAATACGGTGTTTTCCGTTACCAATTCCGTAGTTAAGTTTCTTCAAACTTCGAAAAAAGTTAAATTAAAGGCAGTACGGTCATACGTACTACGGACGTCCCGTACCCACTTAAAACGGTCCGCACCTGGTAAAAAATTAACGGGAAAAACCGTAGAAATTACCGTGGAAATTTCTGGCAGTGTGGTGTGAGACTGTCTCACACTTGTATTTCCAAAGTATTTATTGTTTCCTATGGAAGCATAGGCTTTGTCCACCATCGTTAACTAAGGTTTTATGGACAAAAAGTGACATTTTAAAAATCATTTTTTTCAATAAAATTCTTTAAGTGCCCCTCGTAAAATTGACACGAATTGGCTGTCTAGTAAATCAATGTTTCGTAGCGTGCACAGGTTGGATTTACCGGAACGCGGCCTGCTACATGTCACCTGCCCTCGGGGGACGAGTTCAGGGAAATCCCTCGACCAACAAACAAGTGCGCGTACACTGTTAAGCCAAGTTGTCATGTGACGATAAATATTACTGCTACGAATATTTCGTCACAAGAGCTGTGATAAACATGAATCCGTCGTCCCATGACATGAATCTTTCGTTACATGACATGAATATTTCGTCACATGACATGAATCATTCGTCACACTGTGATGAACCATTTGTCATGTGACGAACCTTTCAAAAGTAAAATTTAGCACTGACTTTGTCGAAATGTGACGACTTAAAATTTGACAGTGTATAAGTTGTAAGGCTGACAGCGATTTCGACACACCGCACACTTTACTGGAAATGTACTTTTTCGCGCATATCGTATGTACGCAAAAAATGAAATAGATTTTTAAACAAAATTGTGCGTCATTATAAATAACATTACAGATATACACTTTGCGGTATTTCAATATGTATAAATATTTTCTGTTCTAAGTGTAATATTCTGTATTATCACGTCCGATTGCGTACACACATGTATTATGTATGTAAAAGTTCATTCACACTTAACCCTTATGCAGTTTTTGTGCATGGTTACGTAGGATTACGTGCACACTAAACCATTATGCACGATTTTCACATAGTCATGCACAATTTATAGAATTGCACAAAATTTTATGAACTGTTATAACCTTGCTAAGCATGGTTGCAAAAGAATCTGATTGGCTGAGCGAAGCGAAGCCTATTACGCCACTGGACTGCTGAAAAAGTTCAATGTCCGTCTGTCTGTCTGTCTGTGTGTGTGTCTGTCTGTTCGCACGATAACTCGAGAACGAGTTGAGATATCGAGTTGAAATTTTTACTGTAGCTTCCTTGCCCAAAAAGCTCGGTCGAGTTCGAAAATGGGCATTCTATCTCAAAAATTGACACAGTTAAAAATTAATTAACATTTTCAAAAAAATAATTTTAAAAATAAATATTTTTTTTACAGTGTCCTAAGGGGTAACTCGGCAAGTTGCGACCCTTTGGACGAAAATTTCGTCCGTTTGGCCGTATCTCTTACCGTTTAGCCGCTACTGCGTGACTTAAGGAAGAAAAGTCCTAGAAATGCATGTTGGGTGTCGTTTCCGAGGTATTTTGATGAGTTGCGACCCTGTGGGCGGAAATTTCGTCCGTTCGGCCGTATCTCGCACCGTTAAGCCGCTGCAGTGTCAAATTTGGACAAAAAGTCCTTAATATACGCGCAGAGTTGTGTATTTCTCTGATTTTCGCTTATCACAGACTAGCATATCGCCGGAACCGTCTGCGCGAGTGAAATTTAATGGTGCTTACTGTTTCGTTACTCGAAGCGTTTTTTTTGGCAACCTAATCCATACTGACAGCGCCGCAGGCCTAGGTAGATGTACGCAGGCGCGTCGCAGCGTAACAGTGTTTTGCGAAATATCGCGAAGCCTGTTACGCGAGACAAGGTCTGGCGTACATCTACCTAGTGCTACACAATGGCAAAGAATTTGTTTGTATTCCAAAAAAAATAGTTTGTAGGCACCCTTCACTGTAAAAAATGAGATGCCTAGTACGGAACCGATGACGGAAGCGTTCCGTACTATGATGGGTACGGACGATTCCTTCCCAGCGATAAACTAGTTTTTCTCTAACAGTACTGTAGGAACTGCCATATACTACGGAGATTTGAACGGAAGTTCCGTTCTCCTCAAGTACGGAAGTCTCCGGAAAAATTATTAGCGGTACTTTTTCCGTACCTATTTTTAACAGTGTTTCTTTGGAAGTTGCGAAGCAACACATATTTGTGCATAGAGAGTAGCATACTTATGCAGAATTTTTCTGCATATTTATGGTATGGTTGCTTAAATTCCTGCAACGGCTTGTGCAAAAAGTTGTGTAAAAAGTTTCTTTTATTTCAAGACCCGGTCTTGGATCTTATGGCGAACGCCCATGGCATCCAAGACCTGGTCTTGATATACAAGAACCTTTTTTCACCGTGTGCACACCAAAGTGCGTAAGGATTTAGGGTGTACACGGGAAAAACTCCGTCTTGGTTTTCAAGACGCCACGGGTTTCTTATGGAGAAAATGCATTGCAGCGTCTTGGTTTTTCCAAAACGTCTTGAAAACCAAGACGTGGTTTTTACCGTGTACGGTAGGGTCTTTACTAAAATTTTCATGCACGCATATATACTATGTCTACAAACCTATACGATACGAGATGTACTTTATTGAGGAGGACTAGTGCTGTATTGAGCCTCCCCTACATGTTTGCAAAATTGGTGTATCCTGTAAGATTCAGATCGCAAGCAAAAATTACGGTCCAGACGCTGTGAAGAATTGCCACCGGTGCGAGTAGTCGCGGGCTTACCGCCAACACCAGTCGCAAACCAGGAGAGCATCTGGCGAGGCATCAGGTGTTTGGCTCCTCACGGCGGCTACTCTGCGAGCTCGGCCTGTACGGGACACGCCCCGTTCCCTGCGTGAGGCCGTCCGGCAGGGGGGCCCAGGTTCCGCCCGTGGGGCGTCCCCCGCACGGGTGCACCTGAGCTCGGCCCGTGGGACACCCCCCGCCCCGCACGGCGCGCCTGGGTTTAACCGGAAGTGAGGCCTCCGCTGGGGTTCGGCCCAGGTACAATAATAAATGCAGAGTCTCCACCAGAGCTAGCTAGAAGTCACCTGCGCTAACGCCTCAAGCGCTTATTTCGCCAGCACTTTATGTTCTCACTCCTATGAACCACTTAAATAGAAGGCTACAGGTACACACAAAATTCTTAAGAACCTTAATAATACGCAGCGACAGATTTCACCCACACCCAACAAATTGCATTACACACAATTTTATGTGCAGCTATATAAAAAATTGCAATTTTTTTAATAGTGACGCATTACGCATTACTGTACATAGTCCCGGCCTATGTACTTTTTTAGTCCGCCCCACGGCTTTACAAAAGCTAACAGGCTAATGCAATCGACCAGTTGTCTGTCTGTCTGTCTATTCCGCTCAAAGGACTTGAGCTAAAGAGTTGAGATTTTTAGAGGATCTTTCAGGTCACTCCTGGACACCAAAACGCCGGGTGCAAATCCTGTCAACCCTCATTAAGGCACTGACAAAAATTATCAAATTTTTGCGTGAATGAAAAACGAAAATATTTTCATTAAGGGGTAACTCGTTGAGTCCGTTTTGCTCTATCTCCTACCGTGCCGGCGCTACAGCCACATCGACGACCCAAATATCCGAGTAGAGATAGGAAGATTATGCTTGAGCATAATCGCATAATTTAATAAAAGTTGTCCGATTACAACGGGGACAAGATATTTGGTACCCTTGTACCCCCCCTAGATGACAAATATAGAGCATAAAAAAGCATAATTGGTCGCAAAAAGCAGCATAATGCACAATCGCATAATTAGAGCATAATTGGGCCCAAAATCGGCCGCGGCGCGTTTTCATTTTCGTGGAATAGCTATTTTAGGTTGTTTTTGGCCTTCAAACGCCAAACAACGACTCGATTTTGAATTTGGCGCCAATCGGCGGTCACCATTTTATTTTTTGTTTTTTAATTAAACTGTTCAATCTATTTAATCTATTTTATTTTTTAAACGAATTTTAAACCTAAACCCTGGTTTTTAGCAAATTTGCTGATTTTACGACCAAAAGGCATAAAATCGCATAAAATCGTCCAAAACGAAGCATAATTGAAGCATAATCGACCCATTTTAAGAGCATATTTAGAGCATAAATACTCGCATTTTTAGAGCATAATCGGGCAACTTGAAACGCGTAATTTTCCTACACCGGAAAAACAAAGGTGCTAAGCAACGCCTTTCCTGGGGCGCTAAAATCGAGTGCTAAGTTTAGTGCCTTTCCTGGGGCACTAAATCTTAGTGACTTTGCAAAGGCACTAAATTTGTATGGAATATACGCAGCAGGTGAGCTAAAGGTGCTAAGGCACTAACAAAATTTAGTGCCTTTCCTGGGGCACTAAACCTTAGTGCCTTTCCTAATGCACTAAATTTTGTTAGTGCCTTTTAAAGGTAGGACTTAGCACCTTTAGCTCACCTGCTGCGTATACTCCATACAAATTTAGTGCCTTTGCAAAGGCACTAAGATTTAGTGCCCCAGGAAAGGCGTTGCTTAGCACCTTTGTTTTTCCGGTGTAGGAAAATTACGCGTTTCAAGTTGCCCGATTATGCTCTAAAAATGCGAGTATTTATGCTCTAAATATGCTCTTAAAATGGGTCGATTATGCTTCGATTATGCTTCGTTTTGGACGATTTTATGCGATTTTATGCTTTTTGGTCGTAAAATCAGCAAATTTGCTAAAAACCAGGGTTTAGGTTTAAAATTCGTTTAAAAAATAAAATAGATTAAATAGATTGAACAGTTTAATTAAAAAACAAAAAATAAAATGGTGACCGCCGATTGGCGCCAAATTCAAAATCGAGTCGTTGTTTGGCGTTTGAAGGCCAAAAACAGCCTAAAATAGCTATTCCACGAAAATGAAAACGCGCCGCGGCCGATTTTGGGCCCAATTATGCTCTAATTATGCGATTGTGCATTATGCTGCTTTTTGCGACCAATTATGCTTTTTTATGCTCTATATTTGTCATCTAGGGGGGGTACAAGGGTACCAAATACCTTGTCCCCGTTGTAATCGGACAACTTTTATTATATTATGCGATTTTGCTCAAGCATAATCTTCCTATCTTTACTCGGATATTTGGGTCGTCGATGTGGCTGTAGCGCCGGCACGGTAGGAGATAGAGCAAAACGGACTCAACGAGTTACCCCTTAATAAAAATATTTCCGTTTTTCATTCACGCAAAAATTTGATAATTTTTGTCAGTGCCTTAATGAGGGTTGACAGGATTTGCACCCGGCGTTTTGGTGTCCAGGAGTGACCTGAAAGGTCCTCTAAAAATCTCAACTCTTTAGCTCAAGTCCTTTGAGCGGAATAGACAGACAGACAGACAACTGGTCGATTGCATTAGCCTGTTAGCTTTTGTAAAGCCGTGGGGCGGACTAAAAAAGTACATAGGCCGGGACTATGTACAGTAATGCGTAATGCGTCACTATTAAAAAATTAGCAATTTTTGGCTGAGCGATAGCGAAGCCTATTACTTCACTGATCGGATTTGGCTCCTGTCTGTCTGTTTGTTTGTCTGTTTGTGTGTCTGTCCGCACGATAACTCGAGAACAAGTTGAGATATCGACTTGAAACTTTTACTGTAGCTTCCTTGCCCAAAAAGCTCGGTCGAGTTCGAAAATGGGCATTCTAGCTCAAAAATCGACACTGTAAAAAAATGATTAACATTTTCAAAAAAAATTATTTTAAAAATAAATATTTTTTTACAGTGTCCTAAGGGGTAACTCGGTGAGTTGCGACCCTTTGGGCGAAAATTTCGTCTGTTTGGCCGTATCTCTTACCGTTTAGCCGCTACTGCGTGACTAAAGGAAGAAAAGTCCTACAAATGCATGTTGGGTGTCGTTTCCGAGGTATTTCGATGAGTTGCGACCCTCTGGGCGGAAATTTCCTCCGTTTGGCCGTATCTCGCACCGTTAAGCCGCTGCAGCGTCAAATTTCGACTAAAAGTCCTTAATATACGCTTAGAGTTGTATTTTTCTCAGATTTTCGCTTATCGCAGACTAGCATATCGCCGGACGGAACCGTCTGCACGAGTGAAATTTTTTTGCGCCCACTGTTTCGTTATTTAAAGCGTATTTTTTATAGCATCCTAATCTATACTGACAGCGCCGCAGGCCTAGGTAGATGTACGCAGGCGCGTCGCAGCGTAACAGTGTTTCGCGAGATATCGCGAAGCCTGTTACGCGAGACGTGGTCTGGCGTACATCTACCTAGTTTATATAGCTGCACATAAAATTATGTGTAATGCAATTTGTTGGGTGTGGGTGAAATCTATCGCTGCGTATTATTAAGGTTCTTAAGAATTTTGTGTGTACCTGAAGCCTTCTATTTAAGTGGTTCATAGGAGTGAGAACATAAAGTGCTGGCGAAATAAGCGCTTGAGGCGTTAGCGCAGGTGACTTCTAGCTAGCTCTGGTGGAGACTTTGCATTTATTATTGTACCTGGGCCGAACCCCAGCGGAGGCCTCACTTCCGGTTAAACCCAGGCGCGCCGTGCGGGGCAGGGGATGTCCCACGGGCCGAGCCCAGGTGGACGCGGGCGGGGGACGCCCCAAGGGCGGAACCTGGGCCCCCCTGCCGGACGGCCTCACGCAGGGAACGGGGCGAGTCCCGTACAGGCCGAGCTCGCAGTAGCCGCCATGAGGAGCCAAACACCTGATGCCTCGCCAGATGCTCTCCTGGTTTGCGACTGGTGTTGGCGGTAAGCCCGCGTACTACTCGCACCGGCGGAAATCCTTCACAGCGCCCGGACCGTAATTTTTGCTTGCGATCTGAATCTGATCTGAATCTTACAGGGTACATCTATTTTGCAAACATGTAGGGGAGGCTCAATACAGCACTAGTCCTCCTCAATAAAGTACATCTCGTATCGTATAGGTTTGTAGACATAGTATATATGCGTGCATGAAAATTTTAGTAAAGACCCTACCGTACACGGTAATGAACAATTTGACTCGTTTGTAAGTAATTATGGACAAAACTTTACGGAAGAACAGCATGCCCGTAAGTGTATAACTGTGTATGAGTTTATAAAATAGTTCATAGGAATGTAGTGTGTACCCTCCAGGAAAGAATTCACATAAGTTTAGTGAAATTTCGTTTCCGCCCCATCTAAGCGTTAGTTTACCAATCCGACCCGACGGATTACAATAGACCTGCATGCACCTAGAAAACTATGTTCTTAAGTTTCCGGTGTTCTTAAGGATTTCAGAACATTTTTTAAAATTAAATCACATTTCCTCATTAAACTAAAATAAATTTCTGAAATCAAGAACAGTGTTCTAATATCTTTAAGGTAATGTTCTTGAATTAAGAACACAATTTTTTGGGTGTGTGCGTACGTACACAGTCAAAAACTACAACGGAAGTTTTGACGAAATGGCCCGGTAAATTTTTTAGCTGGTCTGACCAGTTTTTAAATTTACGGGACGACCGTATCAGCAAAATACAGACCTCCCCGTACATTCAAATTACGGACCGTCCCGTTCACCAAAATCCCGTTTTTTGTGTTTTATGACTCCCACAGCACTTTTGATGAAAACTGGTTATTGGACGCTTTGCATCTCAGTAGGAACGGAAACGACCGTAATTTCCTTCTATGGTTTCTTCCGTATTTAAGAGGTACGGACAAGCTCTTTAAAAAACTTACGGTGCATTTCGTAGCCTTTTCCGTAATATGCTACGAGATTTTTTAACAGTGTAGCCTACGTTAAAGAACACTGGTAAATCAAATGTGCAGTTTCTGCACACTTACGTATTGAATTGATGACATTGCACGTTTTATGGTATCGAGACATAACTAGACATCACGTAATGTCTAGTTTCTACACGTTTCGTACACTGCAAATTGGTTGGCGTCTTAAGACGCGAAAATCTTGGTGTCTTAAGACGCCAAATCCTGGCGTTCTATGACGCCAAATGCGTCTTGAGGACGCCAAATTTTGGCGTTCTCCTAGAGGACGCCAGTATATGGCGTCTTTGAACGCCAAAATTTGGCGTCTTTTGACGCCGATATTTGGCGTTCAGAGTAGAACGCCAACTTTGGACTCAAAAGACGCCACGCAGTTCTCAGTGTAATGTGCACACAAGTTCACACTTCCCTAGGCATATAGTTCCAATAGGACATTTCGAGAAACTGCACACCACACGGTGTGCACATAGTTGTGCAGAAAAAAATTCCAATCCAGATTGGAATTAAAAGCAGATGATACATGCATCATTTTCATTTTGCATTTTGTTGCCACGTGTTTTTTTTCTTTTTTTTTTCTTTCTTTTTTTTTCCATTTACGTTGATTTGCATATCAAGAAGGCTTTCATAGTTGTATGCTAAACGCCTGTAGCATCCATTTACTTCATTTCCTAATTTAAAACTGTTCGAGTCCGGTTCGAGTCTATTATGTCGCGAAGTAGACGCGTGAGCCGCAGAGCCACCGGCCTTCTTTTGTCGAGTGGAAGCCCCAGCCACGCCCCCCGCCGCGGTCGGCAGCTGACGCGTCCTCGCGATTTTAAATCATTGCTGAAAGTAATCGAAACGTTGACAAGGCGAACTGAATGGGTAAAAAATAGTTTTATATCTGCGGAAACTGTTTTGCAAAGTTTGACTTGAATATGGCGAGAAGGAACAAAACTGATTCGTGAAATGGTGTACATCTACGTGTATCTTTACGTAAACCATTTTACGAATCACTTTTGTTCCTGCCCAACGAACCTACGTGAAACTTTGCAAAACGATTTCTGCAGGTCCAGAACTGATATTAACACATTAATTTCGACCGTCCAACTTTTCGTTCTCTTAATATAAAGAGTTAAAGTCGCGAGGTGGACGCGTGAGCCGCCGGCCTTCTTTTGTCGAGTGAACATCAAGCCGGCGTTGTCGATAGCTTGCCCGCTAGGCATTTTATGTGGCAGACGTGTGGCGGATAAAATTCATTATTTGGTCCTCACAAATATTTTACACTAAATACTTTAAAATTCTTTCTCATTTTATAATAAGTGTTAAAACCTAAGGGGCCGTTTAACGCGTTAGCGTTAGAATTTTTTACGTTTTGTAATTGTCATTTAAGTTAAGGGCTAGCTAGAATGTATCATCTGCTAAAATGTGCATAGTTATGATTGCTCAAAATCCTGCAAGGCTTATGCACAACAAAGGGTTTGGTGTGCTCACTTCCGGTTAAACCCAGGCGCACCGTGCGGGGTAGGGGATGTTCCACGGGCCGCGCCCAGGTGGCCTCGGGCGGGGGACGCCCCACGGGGGGAACCTGGGCCCCCCTTCAGGACGGCCTCACGCAGGGAACGGGGCGTGTCCCGCACAGGCCGAGCTCGCAGTAGCCGCCGCGCCGGTGACGAGGTTGTGAGCATTTAGCTCGAGGCACAGGTAAGCATTCTGGGTAACAAAGTGGTCTCGCAGATCAAAGTTTTCTTCCTGAAGCCACAGCCGCCACATTCTCATTAAAAATACAATCCTCCACTTGAGGAAAATGCGGTGGAGTGGCTCGGTGTTGATGGTAAGAAATGCATTTATGATGTCCTGCATCATCGTGAGATACCACTCTGTAGCCTGGTTCTCTTCCAGTTGCCGGAGACTGGACAGGACAGCCTCACTGGTCATGTTCTCAACAGCCTTGAAGTTCATTTTGTCCATGTTGTTAATGTCAGTCTTCCGTAGTTTGATGTTGACTTTGTCTAAGTTATCCAAAATTGCCTGTAGGTGGGCTACTGAGGCTATGTGATCTCCCATGGGCATCAAAATAGAGGGCTTTAATAGCCTCGTCCTCAATTTTGTGAGTATGTGCACAGTGTCCTTCAAATAAACAGAAATGCCGCGCTATTAGTAGAGTAAAAATACAAAATTAAAACTCAAAAAAGGGGGCTAGATTTATTACCAGATTAGTACCTGAATGTACAGATGGGGTGAGTTGAGGTCTTGTGCAAACCAATCACGCCATAGTTCAGGTGGATTTTCTTCGCCGGCGCCCCTAAAGCAGCGGTGCCGCATCATGCTTAGCAGCCGTGGATCTGTCATAAAGATGAGTGGAGTAAGTAAGGGAAGCTGCATTATAGAGCAGTATGCCGCATCAGTTTGGTTCGCACCTCCATCGGAAGAAAATCCGAGTATGGTTATTCCTGCTTCCCTCAGCTGCCGAACGACGAAACGCCACCGGTCTTCCACCTGTTGGCCTGTGAACCGGTTGTCGGTGCCAAACACCATGAGGCAGATGGGAGCTGCGTCCTTCTGCATGGGTTGGGCCAAGACCACATAGGCGTATTTCGCAGTCGCGTGCTGCGCGAAAAGCTCTATGATGGTCTTGGCGTCCACGGCATCAAAGAGCGTGGTGTCGGGTAAGCCGCGCCGGTCCAGGGGTGGCACAAACCCCACACAGCGGTTTGTCTTGGAGTTTTACTCGACGCGACCGGTGATGCGGGTGGCAACCTCACTCACACAGACATATTTGGGCAGCTCCCGATCCGCCAGGATGACGGCGACCTCGTGCGTCCGCAGCTGCCCCTCCTCGATGGGGGTGTTGACCGCCCGGACAAGACTCTGTACGTATGAAGTGCTGGACAGGGCGCCGTCTAGATTAGCATACAAAGTCTCGTACGTCCGTCTTCCTCCAATTACATAGAGGTATGTGGACATTAGTTTCAGGCAGGTCTCGTATCTGAGGAAAGATTTAAAATGTTGAACAAATTTCGATCACGTCAGTAAGTATAGAATTTGAACGTGTAAAGTACGTACCTTCTTCCGTATTTTGATCGGTTGGCGTTTTGTGTGGCGGACCTTACGAGAGCTTTTAGGAAATTTGTGGCCCCTCTTTCCTCTATTTCAGTCGTGGCCAATCTCACAAGTTTTGGTGATCCCTGTTCACGCTGACTCGCGGACATGGGGGAGGCGTACTGGGATATCAGGTGCTGGTTGGAAGTGGCGCACCGCTCAAGCTGCCGGCGCCTCCTCGCAAGGGCAGAGTACACCTCCTTGCGCCATTTAGAAGGGGCATCATTCAGTCCCGGGTTGGAGAGCAGCCCCGGCTCTCGCTCCCGCCCCGAAAACCCTCACCGTCCTCGTCATATTCACTGTCTACAGGATAAAACAATATTGTTACAAATGGGCTTATTAAAGAATACTTATTACTAGCTAAAATGTAAATAATAAATTAATTAATTAATTAAATAAATAAATAAAGATTTTACCGCTATTCGTCGATTTCTGAGAGGATGTGGGAGACGGTGGAAGGGGCTGCACGTCGTCGTCTACGTCCT
Source organism: Frankliniella intonsa (assembly GCA_033675135.1). Taxonomy (NCBI): domain Eukaryota; kingdom Metazoa; phylum Arthropoda; class Insecta; order Thysanoptera; family Thripidae; genus Frankliniella; species Frankliniella intonsa. Next base: position 1,791,156 of record JAWJED010000040.1, on the reverse strand, counting down.
CTTCGTCCGAGCCTGCTAGAAGGTCGTCCAGACTTTGCCTTTTACGCCTCTTAGTTGTCTTCTCCGCCAGGCCCCATGACAAGCGCTTCCTCTGCTGAGGTTGCTGCTCGTGCACTACAAAAGAGGCAGCAGTGCTCTCAGGAGTCTTGTCACCGCGATCTGTTAAAAAGATACATTTCAATTAATAATTTTTCATTGCGTACTGGTAAATGATTATAGCTGAAAGGGGCCTAGTTACCAGAGCTTGGAGTCCTTGGAAGGGTTTGGAAAGCCGAAGTTATAGGTGGCGTTCCTGCAGGCGCTGGTCTCTTCCCCTTCTTGTTGGAGTCGTTGGCCGAATGTTTCCTCTCCAAGTGAAGCACAAAATTCCACACCCGCCAGGGCCGCTGGTTCTTTTTGAGGGTGATCACTTCATTGCATACACCACATTGCAGATTTGCGCGGAACGACCCCTCGTCCTTGATCACCTCGATGAACATATCCCCAACTGTAGCGGCAGCCTCCTTTGTCACTTTGTTGGTCGACAGGCGGATGGCAGTCTGCGATTTTACCAGGGCTCTGATCGCATTCGCCTCCAGCACCGCGCGGGCAGGTGTGACAGGGGTAGCCAGACTCTCATCCGTGCTCTCAGCATCATCCTGACTCGAACCTATAAAAATGTAAAAAGTTTATTTACTTTCGTGTCTTGGTCGGATATAAGCTAATTGACTCTTCCTGTAAAATACCGTAAATTTAGAAAAATATGAGTAAAACACTTACCATCCTTCCCTCGCAAAGCTTTTTTCTTTGCCCCTTCAGTTTTTTCCTTTAATTTTTTCTCACTGAGTTTTCGCATCTCTGCTAAGCAATGCCTGTGCCCAGGAAAAATACGGAATTTTTTCACCCCCAGGGGCATTGGGATAGGGCCAAGAGCTGCAGTTGCCTCTTGATCTGAATCAAAATCTCTCACAAATTCCTCCATTTCTTTGATATTTTCGTCCGATAAAGAGGACATTGCCATACAATCATTATAACCAAATGTTGTGAGCAGCTTTCTAAACACAAGTGCGCTCCCAGCTGCAACAGTCATATCCGCCCAAAATTTGACGTCATTCGCATCAATAGCCTGAAAAAAAAAAAGAAAAATTATTAGCAATACCGTAAAGATAGAAGGCGCTATTAGACTACGTGCGCGACAAAAACTATTGAACACTCATTGTAGATGATAGCGCACTTGGCTACCATCTAGGCGGCCAGGCGGAGAGCGCGCGCGGACGGGCAGAGGGTCAGGAAGCCCGGATAGAGACTGCGAGTCGCCTGGCACCCTGGCGGAGTGCACAGCACGGCGGGGAGGCACGCCGTTGTAGATGATAGAGCACTTGTCTACCATCTAGGCGGAGCGCGCGCGCGGACGGGCAGAGGGTCAGGAAGCCCGGATAGAGACTGCGAGTCGCCTGGCACCCTGGCGGAGTGCACAGCACGGCGGGGAGGCACGCCGTTGTAGATGATAGAGCACTTGTCTACCATCTAGGCGGCCAGGCGGAGAGCGCGCGCGGACGGGCAGAGGGTCAGGGCAAATCCCCTCTACTTGTATTACATCCGTTTTGTACATGCATGTATGTAGGGAGGCACATTAGGGTGGACCAAAATTTTTCTGACTTTTTCGGTTTGTCCAACGCCGCCCGGATTCGGATTTTACGTCGAAAAGGAGCGAATATGTGTTTTGGGGTTTTTCGATAAAATGATTTTAAACACCTCCTCCAAGCTCATTTAGATTTTGGCAGTGTAGCGTACCTTCAAAAAATCGCCAAGTCCGTAGTTATGGGCCGATTTTCAAAACCTCGACGCAGATCTCTTTGTTATGGAAGGAAAACAAGAATAAAAAGTATACCAAGAGTACCTACGACTTTGCCTACCCTGCCGGGGGCGAATATATGTGCCTTTTAGGCCCTTTCGGGCACGTTTTGTACTGTTTTCTTGTTCTGTAGGCCGCTACTGTGACCACTAGGCAGCAATTTGAGCGAGATAGGATGCCCCCATGTCTGTGGAAGCCTGAACGACTAAATGCGCCCATCGAGCGCATGGTGCCTACCTTCCAGGGTCAAATATTTTGACCATTCAAGAAAACGCACTTTGGCCGAGCTAAGGTGGCTCAGGGCGTTCGGAAGTGACCCTTGACCCAAATGCACCACAAACGGAGTACTGCTGTCATGTAAGGGCGGATCACCTGCCTACCAGGGGTGGAAATAGCGTGCTTTTGGCTATTTACCAGCGGTTTTTGCCCTGGTGACAGGTGACCCGCCTACATGCTGTGAATAACGATGCTCCGTTCGTGTCTTTTGGGTCAGAATAATCCTCAGGCTGAGCTGAACACCACTCGGCAGAAGTGCGACCACTCCCCGGAATCGTAAAATATTTGGATTTAGAATTCTAGCAATCTGCACTCGATGAGGCATAATCTACACTCGATGGGCGCATTTTAGTCGTTCAGGCTTCCATCAGACATAGGGGCATCTATCGCACTAACGCGCAAATTGCTGCCCACTAGTAGTCACACTGACGGCCCTTGCCAGAACAAGAAAACAGTACAAAACAGTGTCCGAAAGGGCTAAAGAGGCACATAAAGGTGCCTGGTAGGGTAGAGTCAGAGCAAAGTCAAAGGTACTCTGGGTATACTTTATTCTTGTTTCTCCTTCCGCCATAACAAAGAAGATGCGATCGAAGGTAATCGGCCCCTCCGGACTTTTTGAAGGTACACTACACTGCAAAATCTAAATAATTTTTGAAGTATTGTGTTCAAAATCATTTATCGAAATACTTTAAAACACGTATTCGCTCTTTTTCGACGTAGAATCAGATCGGGGCAACGTTGGTAATCGATCCAGAAAAAGTCAGAAAAATTTTGCGATCCTAAAACATGCCCCACCAACTCCACACTTGCGTTGCTTTCTGCTCGCCGCGGGAGAAACCGCGTTCCCTGCCTCCCGGCTTGCTCCCGGCAGACGCGCTGACGCTCCGACGCTGCCCCTGCCGAGCACTCTGTCCAGGTCAACGACCTGCGCCACCCCGCCACAACAATGCTGCTACGCTACTGGCCCCCTCTCGCCCCTCCGTGTCTAGCCAAAAATTTGGCGCGCTCAACGGTTTTATGCTCGGGGGTATTCAAGCCTTGGAGGAGGTTAAGCCGTTGAGCGTTTGTAAAAGTCCGTTGGTTTCAACGGTCCATTTTAACTTCTTGCCCTCGCTCAGCTGAAGTAGAATGGGTTGCCTACTTAAACATACGCCGGGGTAAATGGGCCACCCGGTAGGGACAGAGTCAAACTTCGTCACAATAAGATGACGACAAGAATACGACGCGATTAAAACAGTGACGCGCTTTATGTGAAGTAAAACATACCTGTGAATTCTCAGTCATGGTGGCGGAATTGAATCAGAACACAATCACTTAAAACAGTCACTTAACACTATCACAAATCACTTCAAACTTAAACGCTGGCGAGTGGCGAGGGCGAAACGTAGACTGGGTGGACGCTGGACGCGAAGAGGGCTCGAGCCGTTGAGCCGTTGAGCGCCCGTGCCTAGGCAGGCTGGCGACGCGGGGGGTGTGATCGGCTGCAGCGAGCGCCCGGCCGGCCGATGGCCGGGCGCTCGGGCGCGTCCGCCTACTCGGTCGCATCCCCCGAGTGCAACAAGGACAGAGGGAGCGATCTTCCGAATCAGTCGGCTGTCCTTGCATTATGGCTTGCGTGTATGAAGCGTATGAAGTTTATATTTCCCTCTTACCTCCGTTTAAGACATGCCCTAATTAAATTCCCTATATCCTACAGGGTGGCCCATTTACCCCGGCGTACGTTTAAGTAGGCAACCCATTCTACTCCTCACTTCTTGCCCTCGCTCAGCTGAAGTAGAATGGGTTGCCTACTTAAACGTAAGCTGGGGTAAATGGGCCACCCTGTAGATAAAACATATTGACTTGATCATGAAATGACAGAGTCCATTTTATCGTGCCAGTTATCTGCAGCTGCCGTGCCGCTGTGCCATTTGCAGACCGAGCAAGCCGATAATTAAGCCATGATTAAACCATTTTAAACTAGTCACCGGAAGGGCTTGAAATTTGTGTTTCAAATATATGAAGTATTTATTTAAAATCATATAATTGGGGCGAAACGAGCGTAACTCAATATTATTGCGTGAACAGAAAAAAGATTTAGATGAGACCTGGAAAACATTCCAAAATTTTGATCACGTCACCTCTGCTGGAGCTGCTCTCGAGCTGGAGGATGGGTGCGTGATGCGCTCCCGCAAGACAGCCGCGTCCCGCGGGCTTGCCTGTTAGTTTTTCACAGGCGCTTTCTGGCGCATGCGAAACAGCAAGCAGTGATTCAGAAGGGGTGGGAAAACAAAACAGCAAAACAGATAAGAGAATGGCATGAGTCCAGTGTGAACTTGCCATGGCAATTTTTTGATAATTTCCTCCTTTCTTCAGTTAATACACTTTCTCTTTTGTCTCATAGGGAATGATGATAGTTTTAACAGCAATTATTGCGGTTGGAGCAACTAGTGGTATTTCTGTGTTTTGACATCATGATTGCAGTATTTTACAAAGACGATCTGTGATATAATTTGGTAATTTAAAAATAACCAAACCAAGCTATATGTTGTGCTGAAATCTTCTAAAGGGACGCAGGGGAGGAATCGCAATGATGCTACTTCGTTGGTGCAGACAGAAGTGACGCTTTATTGGCAGGGGTTCAATAAGGTAAACTAACAGGCGGGAAATAGTGAAGAACAAAAATCAAGCTGACAGATTATACCAACTGTACTGTACTTGTTGTGTGTACTGTGTTTCATGTAGGATATCATAACTTCAGCCGGATTGGTCGAACACCAAACTTTGAGCTCCTATAACTCCCAAACCAAATTTTTTTAAAAAAATTTCCTTTTACATATGGGATTACGGGATGGTCCTAAATGATATTTAACCACTCCTAACTCAATCTGAAAACCATTATTTTGGACCTTGTAGTGATCTGACAGAGAATGACCTAAAAGCAACGGCAATTCTCCGCAATCAAATAACTGTTTCGCTGTCGCTAACTTTTTTTTCCTTTCGAAACATTACACCTATTACACACCTATTACACTCCTATTACAGGTATTACAGAGCTATTACAGGCATTACACCAATATTACACCCATTACACAGATATTACATATTACAGGGCTATTACAGACCCTTCGACCGACTTTTACACGATTGATTTCCCCCTTGATCTAAGCAAACGACTTACTAGCTTCAGTTAAATCGATCCTGAAACTGTTATCAAGCTGTTTCTCTCGAAACACAAGGTAAATTTCTTTACCATTCATGACCTCTTCTTTAATTTGCTTTACATCGTCAGGGTTCATTTCCCTCAAGTACTTGCCCGGTAGCTGCGTACGACATTTTTACCCTTTGGAAGAAATAATAGTGGCTTGCTGCCCTTTGCCATAGCTTTCATGGTTTGTTTCAATAAGCCCTAGCATTTTTTTAAGGTTTGTTGGGAGTCAACTTGCTCATGCTTGTAAAAGGAATCCATTCCTTATTGGCATTTTTAAACTTCTTATATGGGCTGTTTCCATTGGCATCCTGCAACAAAAAAATACACTCCAATAACAAAACATGCTGTTATATACCTTAACCTTTCATTATAACTTCATTCAAGACATTACAATTTAAATATACACTGTGAAAATACCGTCAATAAGAACCGTACAAACCGCTATTGTACTTGAAATTAACAGTGAAACACTGTACATTCAGCTCGTTGTACCCTACAATATACAATAAATTTTAACAGTTTGCTATTGTGTTTAGAAACAACAGTTCCACACTGTTGTTAAATTGTGGTATTTTTTAACAGTGTATGCTTGTTCCATTCACACAGTCGCAGAAGAAATAGACAAGATATAAGAAATAAGATAGGATGTATATGCAAAGTTATATCAAAGGTAGTGGTCTATTTAAAACTATGAAAATAAATTAACAGTTTACACACTACTACACATTACACACCTTTGTTGCATCACGCTTCCTGGGACTTCCTTGCTGGAAAAAAGGAAAGAAAACATATAACATTGCATAAGACACAACTAACCTAACACCATCTCAACATAGCTAATCTTCGCATTATCCGGAATTGGCATGAAAATATACAGCTATATTTAAAAGTGTGTATGTATCAATTAAACAATCAAATTATAAGAAAACAATGACAATTTTAACACTTGGCCCGTAAAAATGTGGTCCACGTGAGGTGAGGAAATGAACAAAGACAGCCCCAATACACAAAAACAAAGGAGTCAGAATAATATTTAATGAATAACCTACTAACAGAGATGATTCTAAAATCACATACCTACATGTTAGACGAATTAGACATCAAGATGCTAGCGGATAAATACAAAATGATCTCCTTTCCCTAACGATGGCGCAACCGGGCGGACTTACGGACGGAGCTGGACTGGACAGAACCAGCAACCGGAACCGGTGGAAAGTTGAAGTGAAGAAACAAATGAATACATATATTAAGGGTAGGGGATGATGGAAACAGACTACTTAGCCAACGTAAGTTTATAAAAACAGATGCGGCTCCCTTAAAATAATAATTTTGTTTTGTCTTCTCTTATAAAGTGTATTAAACTTTAGTAAAATTAAGGGGAAAAAAACTTTTGGAAGGGTTTTTAAATGACAAAATATATTTGTACTTTTGTCACCATTATTTTTTTTTTAATCGCATGTAAAGTTGCTCAAAAGTGGAGACTTAGCCTCAGCCTTAAGCTTCGGCTTTACCTAGTTCTAAGAGTGTAGCTCGTCTCCCTGAGGCGCGCAAATTTAGAATCTTGACAGTGCTGGGCTGCGACTGTCTCAAAGTTTGGACGCGCGCGGAACGCCTCTGTGCACTCGGGCGAGAGCCCACCCCTACGCGGGAGGCTGAACCGCGCGCCGCTCGGCCAAAGAGGTCACGTCCGAAGAACAAGTCTTTGCCGTCCATGCAGTTGGTGCATGGGGGGGGGGGGGGGGGGACGGAGAGGCGAGCGCTGCAGCCGGACGCGGCCACTGACTGGGCCGTGTCGACCCGGGCGCGCCGCTGCCCCCCCCCCCCTCCCCCCACTCCGCCTCATACCCCGCTGTACTGTAGTATCAAAGATATGCTCGGAATTCCAGGGACTTGGAGTGCAGAGGTTTGCGCTGACATGGTTTTCGCCCAAACCGTTGGGACTTTCGCATTCGAATTGAGGGGACCTATAGAGGAACGATGGCACAAGTACAGCGTAAATTATTTCATTTCCACACCTGACAACTAGTTCCTTTCCAAAGGCACTACATTTTGTTAGTGCCTTTTATGGGTAGGACTTACCTTTGTTTTCCCTGGGCACTCGTCGGAAAAGTGTAACTTTTCAGGCACGATTTAAAGGGGGGGGGGGGGGAGATCGCCCCCCATGTCTAAGAATGCAATAAATAACAAGCAGGCCCGCCCTACCGCCAAACGACGTTGCCGGCTACGCTCCGCTACGCTGGCAACTCCGTTCGGAAGGGGGCGCACTGTTAAAAAATACCACAATTTAACAACAGTGTGGAGCTGGTATTTCTTAACACAATAGTAAACCGTAAAAATTTATTGTATAATAGGGTACATCGAGCTGAATGTATAGTGTTCCGCTGTTAATTTCAAGTACAATAACGGTTTGTTCGGTTCTTATTGACGGCATGTTTTACATACGTAAAACGTGTGCCTGCTTGGCCTGCCAGCGGCGGTCGGTGGGGCCTTGGGCCCGACCTAGAAGTCTCAAAGCGCCTTCTTGGCATTTAAATAATCGGGCCTTCGGCCCGTACGGGCATTCCTTTTAGGAGCAGTGAAAGTTTGTAACGGGGAACCACCGAGACTGTGGCCCTCCCTTCTGCACACTAAACCCTTATGCATGATTTTTGCATCGTTATGCACGATTTTATACAACCATAGTTATGCAAAAAATTTTATGCATATCTATGCACACATTGTACATAATTATGCACAAATTTGTGCATAAGGGACAGAATTATGCATAGTTATGCAGAAAAAAATGTGCATAGTTATGGTTGCGTAAAATCCTGCAAGGCTTATGCACAACAAAGTGCATAAGGTTTTAGTGTGTGCTTTGAAATATTGCTGTAAAATTTTAAGTCGTCACATTACGACAAAGTAAGTGCTAAATTTTACTTTTGAAAGGTTCGTGACACGGTGTGAGATAAATGTTAAATGACAAATGGTTCATCAGTGTGTGACAAAAGATTCACATGTCATGTGACGAAAGATTCATATTATGCACACAAAATTCTTATGAACTTTTTTTAAACTCAATCATACATACAGGGTGACTTTTTTCCGACTTAATATATTTCAAGGGCGTGTAGGGGGTGCCTAGGGAAGCGTTTTGATATAGGACACTTGGGGTCGGAAATGAAAATTGGCGGCGCTACGCTAAATTTAAATTTGAAGAATTGCGCCGGAAGGTAGGCAACCCACCCTTAAGGCGGGACTTAGCGGACGACGGGGTAGGGCCAGCGGGGTGGCCTAACCCTTTACGCCATCCCCCGCCCGGGCGAGGCCTCGGGTCCTGACGAAACCGCACTGTAAAAAATTATACTGTAAATTAACAGCAAAATTGTTGTTAAGTTTTTAACTGACTCGTGTTGTGTAACAACAACGGCTGTTGTCAGTTAACAATGTCAGCTATTCAGTAACAACAAAAGTTGTCTAGTGACTGCAAAAATGTTTTTCAGCTACAGCAAAAGTTGTCCATTAACTACAATAGTTGTGCTGGAACAACAAAGTTTTTGTTTTGCCTTGAAAACAATCATTGTTGTTTCGCAACAACCTTTGTTGTTCTTGAACAGCATTGCTGTTTGTCAACAACATGGTTGTTACATGATAGGTTGTTTTTCAACAGGCTATTTTTACAGTGCGCGGGGGTGACCGCGGGTCCTCGCGGAACTGTGAGGGGTTGCCGCGGCTCCTAACGGAACCGCGGAGGATGTTCGCGGGTCCCTGGGGAACGGCTCCCGATGTGCGGGGAATGGCTACAGGGGTAAGGCCACCCCACTGGCCCTACCCTCTCGCCCGCAAAACTCCGCCTTACGGGTGGGTTGCCTGCCTTCCGGCGCAATTTTTCAAATTTAAATCTGGCGTAGCACCGCCAATTTTCATTTCCGACCCCAAGTGTCCCACATCGAAGCACTTCTCAAGGCACCCCCTACACGCCCCCGAAATATATTAAGTCGGAAAAAAGTCACCCTGTAGTTATGCACTTTTATATGCATGCTGTTCTTCCATATAAATTTTGTTCATAATTACAAACAAATGGCTGACATAGTTCATAATTACTAATAAAATAGTGCATAGTTATCGAGGGGGCCACCACTTCTGTAATCCTGTGTACAGGTTACCCTGCAATCCACGTGTAATCCCACTGTAATCCCTCGTCAAAATGCACAAAATATGGAAAATATCCTAAAATTTTATGATTTACCACCTAAAATCATGTGTGTAATCGCGTGTAATCCGTGTAATCTTGTAATCCTGTGTACGTCCGTAGACAGAGTGGTGGCCCCCTTGATAGTTATGCATTGAAATTATGCGCAACAGTAGCATGCACACACACCAAACCCTTATGCAGTTTGTTGTGCATAAGCCTTGCAGGATTTTACGCAACCATAACTATGCACAATTTTTTCTGCATAACTATGCTTAACTCTGTCCCTTATGCACAAATTTGTGCATAGTTATGTACAATGTGCACTGTCAGAAAACGTTGTTGGCTGATGACACTCTCCGTAATGAGAATGTTGTTTGCAAACAACATTACTTGTATTCCTTGATTTTCTGACAAAAGTCGTTCTATTTTGCCCATAGTGGCCCATGACAGGAACAACTACTTATCACCATGTTGTTAGTCTACAACAAAATTGTAGTTAAGTTTGATAGCAACACATATCGTTCTAAAACAACAAATTTGTAATTTTACAATTTTTGTTGTGATGGAGGAACCAGAAACTCACTATTTTGAGGGGAAAATAATGTTAAGAAATTTTCAGGAATATTGTTGGATTACAACATTGTTGTTGGAGAACAACATGTGTTGCTAACAAACTTAACTACGAATGTGTTGTTAATTCACAACATAATTTTTAACAGTGTGTGCATAGTTATGCATAAAAATTTGTGCATTACTATGGTTGTATAAAATCGTGCATAACGATGCGAAAATCATGCATAAGGGTTTAGTGTGCACAAAAGTTCATGAAAATTTAGCGTGTGTGACGAAAGATTCATGTCATGTGACGAAAGATTTATGTGAAGTGACGAAATCTCGCGAAGTTTATGTCATGTGACGACTGTTTCATCACAGCCGTTGTGACGAAATATTCGCTATTTATCGTCACGTGACAACACCGTTAAAACAAAGGTGCTAAGCAACGCCTCTCCTGGGGCGCTAAAATCAAGTGCTAAGCTTAGTGCCCTTCCTGGGGCACTAAACCTTAGTGCCCCTGCAACGGCACTAAATATGTATGGAGTATACTCACTGGTCTGCCTTTTCAAAGGCACTAAATTTTGTTAGTGCCTTTTATAGGTAGGACTTAGCACCTTTGTTTTTCCTGTGAATTCGGTTTGACAGTGTAACACCCCAAATTTCGGTTCATGGGGTTGCGAAATTATGCCCAACCCATTACACGACATCCAGCATAGTGTTTTCAGTACACACTATATAAACCCTTATGCATTGTGGCGTGCATGGTTATGCAGCAGGAGGTGTATCCATAGTTATGCACATCGCTGCGCACATAATTATGCATGAAATTCTGCATTCATATGCACAAATGTATGAAAAATAAGCATAGTTATGCATAACATTTGTGCATAACTATGGCACACCCAGAGAACCACACGCTAAATTCTTATGAACATTTTTTTACCTCAATCATACATAGCAATGCACTTCTACGTGCATGCTATTCTTCTGAATAAATTTTGTTCATAATTACAAACAAATGAGTCAAATTGTTCTTAATTACTAACAAAATTATGCAAAGTTATGCATTGAAATTATGCGCAACTGCAGCATGCACACAGAAGTTCATAAAAATTCAACGTGCATTTAGTTGATACAATCAAATCAGGGCCGTAGGAAACAAAATCTAGTTCTTGAAACCGACTACATTTTAGTACCCACATTTTTGACTAAATATGGTCGAATCAACAAAAACTTTGTTAAACAGACTAAATTATTTTATCAGTACGAAAGAAATTTAGTTCACAGAGCTAAAATTTGGTCGGTTTTAAATTTAGTTCACTGGACTAAACGGGTTTCTGTGTGTACCACCACAAAGAATTTTCCTTTGCTTTGGTGAAGACCGCTCTACTTTGCATTTGTGATTGTACACTCTAAATGCAAAATAACATTTTATTCTTCCCTTCAGAAGCAAGAAAGTGTTTGTCCACAGCCGCAGACATTGTGTTTATGGACAAAAGCGTGGCATTTTACACACATATTGTTTCAATAAAAGGTACAAAACGTTCCTCCGAAAATTGTTCCCTTTCCTGACATGAATTGGTTGCCAAATGGGTGACGTATTTAAACGTCCATTCCCATGGGCCTTCGATGTTGCGAAGAAATTTGTCCACTTGAGAGGAAATCATTTTACAATTGTCCGCACACTATACCCTTATGCACGATTTTTCTATCGTTATGCACGATTTTATACAACCATAGTTATGCACAAAATTTTATGCATAACTATGCACACATTGTACGTAATTATGCACAAATTTGTGCACAAGGGACAGAGTTAAGCTTAAATTTGCAGACAAAATTGTGCATAGTTATGGTTGCTTAAAATCCTGCAAGGCTTATGCACAACAAAGTGCGTAAGGGTTTAGTGTGCGCTCTCACTGAAAACGGGGGAATGATGCATGTTATCACGAGAGGATAACGCGCAGTATCGTGCGGTTTTTGTAAAATATCGTTGAAGCAAACTTCTGAAATTTATTTTCGTTCACACCATCGGATTCCTCGTAAAATTTCCGTTCGAACGAGCATAAATGTCATGGGGTTTCAAACCCGAAAAAAGACACTTACAAGAATCATATCCCAGTAAATTATTGGTTGGAACCCCATGACACTTATGCTCGTTCGAACGGAAATTTTACGAGGAATCCAATGGTGTCATCAAAAATAAATTTCAGAAGTTTGCTTTAACAATATTTTACGAAAACCGCACGATACTGCACGTTATCCTCTCGTAATAACATGCATCATTCCCCCGTTTTCAGTGCTAACGACACAATATTGTCTGTGGCGGGATGTGTTTAAAACCGTTCCTACTTCGTGAAAAAATTTGTTCTTTTGCATTTAGAGTGTACCTGGGCGATACTCGGGCGAAACCAAGCGGGGGCCTCACTTCCCGGTAAACCCAGGCGCGCCGTGCGGGGCAGGGGACGCCCCACGGGCCGAGCCCGAGGGGACCCGGGCGGCGGGGGACGCCCCACGGACGGAAACTCCCGCCCCTACCTCCTCCTTCCCCTACCGGACGGCCTCACGCAGGGAACGGGGCGTGTCTCGAACGCCGAACCTCATACTCTCCTCGGGTCCCCGAGCCCGGCTCGGAGGGGAGGGGAAGGGAGGGGCTCGGCGAGCGGAGGTGAGGTGAGCGGGAGGAGGAGGAGGGGAGCGAGGAGCTGCGAGCAGCCTGCCTGGACGAGCCAGTCGCCGGCACACGGCCCATCCTCGCGGACACCTCTCACTCACCCAGACGCACGTCTCCAGGCAACATGTCGGGCAGTACAGGCAAGTGGGACTGGACCGGGCTGGGCTATTATTAGTGCACGCTAGGAAATCCTGTCCGCATTCCAACTACTTGCGCTTTTTACTGTTACGTAATGCCCGATATAACCTACGCACGCGTGCAGCGCGGCGTCTGTGCGGGTTTGGCGCCATGGAGGTCGCCTTGTTGCCCCGCGGCCCCGCGCCCGCACCGCGTGCGGTGGGGCTGGCGTCACCTGTTCACGCTAACTGGAAATGTACTTTTTTGTACATATCAAATGTAACTAGATAAACATGCATATTTATGAAAAAAATCGTGCTTTATTATGAATAATATTTTACATAAATTTGCTTATTATTGTACATTTTTTCTCGATGTATAAAATTGTACATATCAATGTGTGATATTTTACATAATTACGCACGATTTTGTTCATAAATATGCATGTTTATCTAGTTACATTTGATATGTACAAAAAAGTACATTTCCAGTTAGCGTGTTGATCGGCGCCTTCACGCGGCGGCGGCGATTTTCAAGGGCGTCCTCCTCAGTATTCAAATGTTGTTGTTATCATCGATCAACTCGACTGGAGTTGTGAATAACATGACGCTCCCCGCCCGCACCCTAGGGTGGACCAAAATTTTTCTGACTTTTTCGGATTGTCCAACGCCGCCCGGATTCGGATTCTACGTCGAAAAGGAGCGAATATGTGTTTTGGGGTTTTTCGATAAAATGATTTTAAACACCTCCTCCAAGCTCATTTAGATTTTGGCAGTGTAGCGTACCTTCAAAAAATCGCCAAGTCCGTAGTTATGGGCCGATTTTCAAAACCTCGACGCAGATCTCTTTGTTATGGAAGGGGAAACAAGAATAAAAGTATACCAAGAGTACCTACGACTTTGCCTACCCTCCAGGGGCGAATATATGTGCCTTTTAGGCCCTTTCGGGCACGTTTTGTACTGTTTTCTTGTTCTGTAGGCCGCTACTGTGACTACTAGGCAGCAATTTGAGCGGGATAGGATGCCCCCATGTCTGTGGAAGCCTGAACGACTAAATGCGCCCATCGAGCGCAGATTGCCTACCTTCCAGGGGTCCAAATATTTTGACCATTCCAAGAAAACGCACTTTGGCCGAGCTAAGGTGGCTCAGGGCGTTCGGAAGTGACCCTTGACCCAAATGCACCACAAACGGAGTACTGCTGTCATGTAGGGCGGATCACCTGCCTACCAGGGGGTGGAAATAGCGTGCTTTTGGCTATTTCAGCGGTTTTGCCCCTGGTAGGCAGGTGACCCGCCCTACATGGCGGTAGTGCTCCGTTCGTGGTGCTTTTGGGTCAAGGGTCACTTCCGAACGCGCTGAGCCACCTACGCTCGGCCAAAGTGCGTTTTCTTGGAATCGTTAAAAATATTTGGACCCCTAGAATGTAGGCAATCTGCACTCGATGGGCGCATTTAGTCGTTCAGGCTTCCACAGACATGGGGGCATCCTATCCCGCACAAATTGCTGCCTAGTAGTCACAGAAGCGGCCTACAGAACAAGAAAACAGTACAAAACGTGTCCGAAAGGGCCTGAAAGGCACATAAATTCGCCCCTGGAGGGTAGGCAAAGTCAAAGGTACTCTAGGTATACTTTTATTCTTGTTTCCCCTTCCATAACAAAGAGATCTGCGTCGAGGTTTTGAAAATCGGCCCATAACTACGGACTTGGCGATTTTTTGAAGGTACGCTACACTGCCAAAATCTAAATGAGCTTGGAGGAGGTGTTTAAAATCATTTTATCGAAATACCCCAAAACACGTATTCGCTCTTTTTCGACGTAGAATCCGAATCCGGGCGGCGTTGGACGATCCGGAAAAGTCAGAAAAATTTTGGTCCACCCTACCGCACCCCCTTCCGTTTGATTGTGAAAAATCATCGCGTTTTCATTTGTGCGCACAAAATATTTATCGGATGGCGGCGTGATTAAATGAAGCTTTTTTTTTTTTTTTTTGGCAAAAATGGGAAAAGAGTAAACACCTTGATTTGTCGATTGAGCTGAAAAGCTCCTGCTGCTGATCACCCTTTCACACATCCATTCTAATTATTTAATGTCATTATCATTTTACAGTGGAAGGCTACAAACTTGGAGCCCTCATTATTGAGGGAAAAACCAAGAGGGTTTATGATCTCCCTGATCACCCTGGCCTCGCATTCCTGCAAAGCAAGGACAGGATTACAGCTGGAGATGGCGTGAAAGCCCATGACCTCGCTGGCAAAGCAGCCATTTCAAACCGTACTAATGCCAAGGTTTTTGAAATCCTAAATGCCGCTGGTCTGTATTAACTGTATGTTGTTATGTAATGGTTTTCTTGTAGCTTGTCAAATTAATTTTGCTTTCATCATTCAAACAGGTCTGAAGACTGCCTTTGTGAAGGTAGCAGGTGAAACCGCCTTCATTGGTCGCAAGTGTGAGATGGTTCCAATTGAGTGGGTGACCCGAAGATTAGCAACAGGATCATTCCTGAAGAGGCATCCCGGTGTGGAAGAAGGATATCGTTTCAACCCTCCATGCCAAGAAACATTTTTCAAGGTAACTCAGCTCCCTCCCGCTTTTTTCCCCTTTTTTTTCTTCTTTTCAAATCATGCTTTTCTAAATGCATTTTTTCATACTGAAAGTGAAAAGAATTATGTATCCAGAAAACATTACATTTTCTAAACATCATTGGGAAATGAGCTATTATTTATTTTCAAGGGCTGACGTAATAGATTAGATGTGGCCTTCCACCTTGCTCATGTTTGCCTGGTGTAGTTATGAAACTTGTTGCTGTGCAGCATGCTGACGTAGCCTTTCTGATCTCTTGTGGTCAGAGTTCATGTTTGTGTTGTTATCAGTAGAACCAGTTGGAAGCACCTTTTTTCAGAAATGTTATTTTAAATCTCTTCTGTTCTAGGATGATGCTAATCATGATCCTCAGTGGTCTGAAGCTCAGATTATTGCTGCCAAGTTCAAGCTCAACGGGCGCCTCATTGGTCAAGATGAAGTTGACATTATGCGCCGAATGACTTTGGTTGTCTTTGAAGTTTTGGAGAAGGCATGGGCTGCCAGAGGCTGTGCTCTTATTGACATGAAGATTGAATTCGGAATTGACTGTGATGGTACGCACCATACCTAGTCATTATTCAGCTGCTTCCTTGTAAGCCATCCAGTTCTAAAAATTATGTTTTACAGGAGAAATTTTGGTGTCCGATATCATTGACAGTGATTCATGGCGACTTTGGCCATCTGGTGACAAGAGGCTGATGAAGGACAAGCAAGTCTACCGCAACCTTTCCACTGTCACTCAAGCTGATTTGGACACTGTCAAGCGCAACTTTGAATGGGTTGCTGAACAGTTGGAACACCTTGCTCCCACTCCCAACTGCTTAGTAAGAAATCTTAAAACGAACTACTACGTAGAATATTTGTATTTCCAAATTAACAAGTTATTGTTCTGTAGGTGGTGGTCCTCATGGGTTCTCCCTCAGATGATGAGCATTGTAAAAAGATTGCAAAGTGCTGCAAAGACTTGGGTGTGCCATGCCAGCTAAGAGTATCATCTGCCCACAAGGGTACAGAGGAAACACTTCGCATCGTTGCTGATTATGAAGGTATGTTGGGTTGTTTTCAGGTTTGACAAATATGTAAAATAGTCCTTCATTGGTGCTGATGTTTGTTGCAGGCTCTGGCGTCAAAGTTGTTTTCATTGCTGTTGCTGGGCGAAGCAATGGGCTTGGACCAGTGTTATCTGGTAACACAACCTACCCTGTGATTAACTGCCCTCCTGTTAGATCTGATAATGTTACCCAAGATGTTTGGTCATCCCTCAACGTTCCATCAGGTACGGTACACTCCCAGCATTTATAATTTTTATTGGCCACCGATGACTTTACTAATTATTTGTTTTTCCAGGTCTCGGGTGCACCACTGTTGTTTATCCCGAAGCCGCAGCCCTTGCTGCAGCACAAATTCATGCTCTGCATGATATTGTTATCTGGTCTCGTCTCAGAGTTAAGCAGCTGAACAACTTTGTTTCACTGAAAGTCGCTGACAAAAAAATGCGTGACCTTGTTCTGTAAAAAGTAAATTTCATCCATATGGAACACCATCACATCATATTTCACAACATTCCTACTGTATTACACACTTGTTTTTAATCTGCAATTACCTGCAAAAATATTTTAATTGTCAATTCTGTGATATGTTACATTTCTATAAACTTTATTAAAAAATGAAATGTCAAATAGTTCTTATTCATTCAGTTCCCACTTTCCACATATTTTGAATCAGGTACACATCTGAACTGTCAAATTTGATGAAAAGAAATCACAGAAAGTACTGTACAATATACAACCCAACCGTTACTTTTATTATGTTTGTGCCAAAACAGTACAATACAAAAATGTTTGTAGTGAAAAATTAAAACATACAAAATATTTTAAACCATAAATTGACCACTAAACACGTTCAAGAAGTATATAGCACTATTACACACTAACTTGTCCAACACCATTGTTGTTCTTCATCTCATTGCACTCCGCCTGCTGAGATCCTGCTACCCCATGCGCTTAGGCTCTCCGGGTAGGCCGCCATCTTCACATGGGTGCTTGGCGGGTTGGCCTATCCAGTGTGTCACAGGCGCTCCACCTCGGTAACGTCCACCGTGGGGGCGCCGTTGAGGCTTGGGCTCTCCGGGTAGGCCACCAGCTTCACATGGGTGCTAGGCGGGATGGCCTATCCAGTGTGTCACAGGCGCTTCACCTCGGTGACGTCCACTGTGGGGCGCCGTTGAGGTGCTGGTGACACAAAACGCCAGAGCAGCTGCAGCTAGGCAAGCCCGCTGACCGGTAATGTGTTGAAATATGATGTTTCATAGCTTGCAGGGGTCGCATGCCTAGTGACCCAAAATTGCAAACCTAAAAAAGAATTTAAAACATGGTAAAAATAAAAAAAATATGCTCAAAGGATTTAATTAAAAAAACATGACAAAAAGTTTAATACCAAACTTACTCCCCAGTCTTATCTGTTGTGGGTATATTCATTTGTTAAGGTGCTGCAAGCAATCTATGACTTAATAGAGGCGCCACACCCTATAATGGTTGTAAGTTCAATGTATGGTTTGGATAAACACCTAATGAAAACAAATGAATTAGGTAGGTAAAACTGATTACAGTTGTTTAAACCACATCCTGTGATTCATCCTTCAAACAAACTTATAATCTCTTCTGCTTGTTCTATTCAGGGTCGATTTCACAGCGTAGGATGTTGCACGCAATTAAGAAGAGAGAGCAGATCCCACAACACAGACAGAGAGCCTACATTGCCATCTATCGTCATAAAGAAACAATAGGTGCTGCTATCACAATCAACATCACGAAAGAAACTAAAGAGCAGGAAACCTGGAATCGGGTTGGATAAATAAAGGAAAAAGCCTTGAAGTATGGTAACCTTCACTGAAATGGTTGTATTACAGAACTAAGCCAATTCTTTGAAGTTTGACTTACTTTGAGGAACCCTCCAACAGCCAGCTTCTAGCAAGTCCAGGAACAATGGCGGGATTCTAGCAAGATTGACGATCTTCAGCCAGGATCACGATTGACAGTGAGATCGAGCAGGTTCCATCCAAAATAAAAGGTGCAATTGAAGTCATCAATCTTATGTAGATAAGGAGTTTAAGCATCCTTTTTAGGGTTCAAGGTAAAACATAAACCTAAAAAAATTAAAAAAAATTAAAAATACAACAGTTTATAAAAATTTGACTGATTAAATAGATAAGGTAATTAAAATACACAAAAATATACACTACCTTTCTCTGATCCGGGGTAATTCATGGCAATTGATGTTGCAAGAAATCTCAATGATAATTTACATTCCACGCCTTGTCATCAGGGTCAATATATTCATCCTTGGCTCTGAGTCATAGTGGGTGCAGCCCTCGCAGGCAGCAGCACGAAAAGAACAGACAACCAGGAAACCTGGAATCGGGTTGGATTAATAGAGGAAAAAGCCTTGAAGTATGGTAACCTCCACTGAACTGGTTGTATTACAGAACTAAGCCAATTCTTTGAAGTTTGACTTACTTTGAGGAACCCTCCAACAGCCAGCTTCTAACTAGTCCAGGAACAATGGCGGGCTTCTAGCAAGATTGACTATCTTCAGCCAGGAGCACGATGGGCAGTGGGGTCGAGCAGGTTCCATCCAAAATAAAAGGTGCAATTGAAGTCATCAATCTTATGTAGATAAGGAGTTTAAGCATCCTCTTTAGGGTTCAAGGTAAAACATATACCTAAAAAAATTAAAAAACATTAAAAATACAACAGTTATGGTGCTCTCACAATGCTGTGTAGTTAGCTCGCTTCCTAGACAGAAATCTCACAAGAAAGGTGGAATTATTCTTAGAGCTACAGTTATTTAGAAAGGGGAGATAGAATACTATTTAATGGAGTCAACTAAGAACCAAATAATATAATTTTGACTGGCCGGGTTCATAAGTTATGGTTTTTGTTACATTAACTATGTATAACCATTATTATTACTCAAACAAGATTGTTTTATTTTGTTCTTAGTTGACTCTATTAAATAGAAGAACATCTCCCATTTGTAAATAACTGGAGAACTAAGAATAATTCCAAGTTGTCCCTGAGAACATAAACCTAAAACAATAAAGAAAAGAAAATACAACAGTTTATAAAAATTTGCCTGATTAAATAGATTAGGTAATTAAAATACACAAAAATATACACTACCTTTCCCTGATCCGGGGTTCATGGCAAGAGATGATGCAAGAAATATTAAAAGATATTATACAGATATAACTCTTTACTGAAATGGCGTTTCGATAGATGAAAGGAAAAACAAAGGTGCGACCTAATGCCTTTAAGGTGCTATTCTCCTAGTGCCTTTAGAAGGTGCTATTCTGATCTAAGTGCCCCTTTGAAAATGGCACGGTGTGTCCAAAGGCACTAAAATATAGCACCTTTCAGGCCAAATTAGTGCCTCTGTAGAGGTGCTGTTTGAATAATGCCTTAGTAAAGGCACTATTGAAGTAGCACCCCTAAAAGGGTGTTATATCCTACCTTTGTTTTTCCAGTGATATTATACAGATATAACTCTTTACTGAAATGGCGTTTCGATAGATGAAACATTTTTAATGGGGAAGCAGAGATCATGGTGGAATGTATAAATGGGTTGCGACTTTGGATACTTTAGCTTGTCAGTAGTCACAAACACATAGGAGAGTCTTCCAGGATGTATTTTGTAAATCCCATGGTTACTCGCGCGCCGCTCGGCCAAAGAGGTCACGTCCGAAGAACAAGTCTTTGCCGTCCATGCAGTTGGTGCATGGGGGGAGGGTGGGGGCGGAGAGGCGAGCGCTGCAGCCGGACGCGGCCACTGACTGGGCCGTGTCGACCCGGGCGCGCCGCTGCCCCCCCCCCCCCCCCCCGCCTCATACCCCGCTGTACTGTAGTATCAAAGATATGCTCGGAATTCCAGGGACTTGGAGTGCAGAGGTTTGCGCTGACATGGTTTTCGCCCAAACCGTTGGGACTTTCGCATTCGAATTGAGGGGACCTATAGAGGAACGATGGCACAAGTACAGCGTAAATTATTTCATTTCCACACCTGACAACTAGTTCCTTTCCAAAGGCACTACATTTTGTTAGTGCCTTTTATGGGTAGGACTTACCTTTGTTTTCCCTGGGCACTCGTCGGAAAAGTGTAACTTTTCAGGCACGATTTAAAGGGGGGGGGGGGGGGAGATCGCCCCCCATGTCTAAGAATGCAATAAATAACAAGCAGGCCCGCCCTACCGCCAAACGACGTTGCCGGCTACGCTCCGCTACGCTGGCAACTCCGTTCGGAAGGGGGCGCACTGTTAATAAAAAATACCACAATTTAACAACAGTGTGGAGCTGGTATTTCTTAACACAATAGTAAACCGTAAAAATTTATTGTATATTAGGGTACATCGAGCTGAATGTATAGTGTTCCGCTGTTAATTTCAAGTACAATAACGGTTTGTTCGGTTCTTATTGACGGCATGTTTTACATACGTAAAACGTGTGCCTGCTTGGCCTGCCAGCGGCGGTCGGTGGGGCCTTGGGCCCGACCTAGAAGTCTCAAAGCGCCTTCTTGGCATTTAAATAATCGGGCCTTCGGCCCGTACGGGCATTCCTTTTAGGAGCAGTGAAAGTTTGTAACGGGGAACCACCGAGACTGTGGCCCTCCCTTCTGCACACTAAACCCTTATGCATGATTTTTGCATCGTTATGCACGATTTTATACAACCATAGTTATGCAAAAAATTTTATGCATATCTATGCACACATTGTACATAATTATGCACAAATTTGTGCATAAGGGACAGAATTATGCATAGTTATGCAGAAAAAAATGTGCATAGTTATGGTTGCGTAAAATCCTGCAAGGCTTATGCACAACAAAGTGCATAAGGTTTTAGTGTGTGCTTTGAAATATTGCTGTAAAATTTTAAGTCGTCACATTACGACAAAGTAAGTGCTAAATTTTACTTTTGAAAGGTTCGTGACACGGTGTGAGATAAATGTTAAATGACAAATGGTTCATCAGTGTGTGACAAAAGATTCACATGTCATGTGACGAAAGATTCATATTATGCACACAAAATTCTTATGAACTTTTTTAAAACTCAATCATACATACAGGGTGACTTTTTTCCGACTTAATATATTTCAAGGGCGTGTAGGGGGTGCCTAGGGAAGCGTTTTGATATAGGACACTTGGGGTCGGAAATGAAAATTGGCGGCGCTACGCTAAATTTAAATTTGAAGAATTGCGCCGGAAGGTAGGCAACCCACCCTTAAGGCGGGACTTAGCGGACGACGGGGTAGGGCCAGCGGGGTGGCCTAACCCTTTACGCCATCCCCCGCCCGGGCGAGGCCTCGGGTCCTGACGAAACCGCACTGTAAAAAATTATACTGTAAATTAACAGCAAAATTGTTGTTAAGTTTTTAACTGACTCGTGTTGTGTAACAACAACGGCTGTTGTCAGTTAACAATGTCAGCTATTCAGTAACAACAAAAGTTGTCTAGTGACTGCAAAAATGTTTTTCAGCTACAGCAAAAGTTGTCCATTAACTACAATAGTTGTGCTGGAACAACAAAGTTTTTGTTTTGCCTTGAAAACAATCATTGTTGTTTCGCAACAACCTTTGTTGTTCTTGAACAGCATTGCTGTTTGTCAACAACATGGTTGTTACATGATAGGTTGTTTTTCAACAGGCTATTTTTACAGTGCGCGGGGGTGACCGCGGGTCCTCGCGGAACTGTGAGAGGGTGCCGCGGCTCCTAACGGAACCGCGGAGGATGTTCGCGGGTCCCTGGGGAACGGCTCCCGATGTGCGGGGAATGGCTACAGGGGTAAGGCCACCCCACTGGCCCTACCCTCTCGCCCGCAAAACTCCGCCTTACGGGTGGGTTGCCTGCCTTCCGGCGCAATTTTTCAAATTTAAATCTGGCGTAGCACCGCCAATTTTCATTTCCGACCCCAAGTGTCCCACATCGAAGCACTTCTCAAGGCACCTCCTACACGCCCCCGAAATATATTAAGTCGGAAAAAAGTCACCCTGTAGTTATGCACTTTTATATGCATGCTGTTCTTCCATATAAATTTTGTTCATAATTACAAACAAATGGCTGACATAGTTCATAATTACTAATAAAATAGTGCATAGTTATCGAGGGGGCCACCACTTCTGTAATCCTGTGTACAGGTTACCCTGCAATCCACGTGTAATCCCACTGTAATCCCTCGTCAAAATGCACAAAATATGGAAAATATCCTAAAATTTTATGATTTACCACCTAAAATCATGTGTGTAATCGCGTGTAATCTTGTAATCCTGTTTACGTCCGTAGACAGAGTGGTGGCCCCCTTGATAGTTATGCATTGAAATTATGCGCAACAGTAGCATGCACACACACCAAACCCTTATGCAGTTTGTTGTGCATAAGCCTTGCAGGATTTTACGCAACCATAACTATGCACAATTTTTTCTGCATAACTATGCTTAACTCTGTCCCTTATGCACAAATTTGTGCATAGTTATGTACAATGTGTGCATAGTTATGCATAAAAATTTGTGCATTACTATGGTTGTATAAAATCGTGCATAACGATGCGAAAATCATGCATAAGGGTTTAGTGTGCACAAAAGTTCATGAAAATTTAGCGTGTGTGACGAAAGATTCATGTCATGTGACGAAAGATTTATGTGAAGTGACGAAATCTCGCGAAGTTTATGTCATGTGACGACTGTTTCATCACAGCCGTTGTGACGAAATATTCGCTATTTATCGTCACGTGACAACACCGTTAAAACAAAGGTGCTAAGCAACGCCTCTCCTGGGGCGCTAAAATCAAGTGCTAAGCTTAGTGCCCTTCCTGGGGCACTAAACCTTAGTGCCCCTGCAACGGCACTAAATATGTATGGAGTATACTCACTGGTCTGCCTTTTCAAAGGCACTAAATTTTGTTAGTGCCTTTTTGGCTGAGCGATAGCGAAGCCTATTACTTCACTGATCGGATTTGGCTCCTGTCTGTTTGTCTGTTTGTCTGTTTGTGTGTCTGTCCGCACGATAACTCGTGAACAAGTTGAGATATCGACTTGAAATTTTTACCGTAGCTTCCTTGCCCAAAAAGCTCGGTCGAGTTCGAAAATGGGCATTCTAGCTCAAAAATTGACACCATTAAAAATTAATTTACATTTTCAAAAAAAAATTATTTTTAAAATTATTTTTTTTTACAGTGTCCTAAGGGGTAACTCGGTGAGTTGCGACCCTTTGGGCGAAAATTTCGTCCGTTTGGCCGTATCTCTTGCCGTTTAGCCGCTACAGCGTGACATTAGGATGAAAAGTCCTGAAAATGCATGTTGGGTGTCGTTTCCGGAATATTTCGACAAGTTGCGATTCTCTAGGAGAAAATTTCATCCGTTTGGCCGTATCTCTTACCGTTTAGCCGCTACAGCGTGACATTAGGATAAAAAGTCCTGAAATTGCATGTTGGGTGTCGTTTCCGGGATATTTCGACAAGTTGCGACCCTACGGGCGGAAATTTCATCCGTTTGGCCGTATCTCGCACCGTTTAGCCGCTACAGCGTGACATTAGGATAAAAAGTCCTGAAATTGCATGTTGGGTGTCGTTTCCGGGATATTTCGACAAGTTGCGACCCTACGGGCGGAAATTTCATCCGTTTGGCCGTATCTCGCACCGTTAAGCCGCTGCAGCGTCAAATTTCGACAAAAAGTCCTTAATATACGCTTAGAGTTGTGTATTTCTCAGATTTTCGCTTATCACAGACTAGCATATCGCCGGAACCGTCTGCACGAGTAAAATATTTTTGCGCCCACTGTTTCGTTATTTCAAGCGCATTTTTTATGGTATCCTAATCTATACTGACAGCGCCGCAGGCCTAGGTACACTGTAAAAAATTGTTGTAAAAATACAACAAAAAATTCACAGATGTTTTCTGTAAAATCATGATTTTTGTTGTTACTGCAGCAAACAGATTTTTCCTGTACTTTGACGAATACATTTTGTAGATTTACAAGAAAAGTCGTGAAACAACAATTAAAGTTTGTAAAGTTACGGATCAATTTCGTAAATGTACAGAGAAAAATCGTGAATTCACAAATATGCTCTGCAAAAGAACAAAGAATACTTGCTAATTAACATGCAGTTCGTTTAACAAAATTCACAGACATTTCTTGTAAATTTACAACAAAAAATTTTTCCAGTGTAGGTGTACGCAGGCGCGTCGCAGCGTAACAGTGTTTCGCGAGATATCGCGAAGCCTGTTACGCGAGACGTGGTCTGGCGTACACCTACCTAGTATAGGTAGGACTTAGCACCTTTGTTTTTCCTGTGAATTCGGTTTGACAGTGTAACACCCCAAATTTCGGTTCATGGGGTTGCGAAATTATGCCCAACCCATTACACGACATCCAGCATAGTGTTTTCAGTACACACTATATAAACCCTTATGCATTGTGGCGTGCATGGTTATGCAGCAGGAGGTGTATCCATAGTTATGCACATCGCTGCGCACATAATTATGCATGAAATTCTGCATTCATATGCACAAATGTATGAAAAATAAGCATAGTTATGCATAACATTTGTGCATAACTATGGCACACCCAGAGAACCACACGCTAAATTCTTATGAACATTTTTTTACCTCAATCATACATAGCAATGCACTTCTACGTGCATGCTATTCTTCTGAATAAATTTTGTTCATAATTACAAACAAATGAGTCAAATTGTTCTTAATTACTAACAAAATTATGCAAAGTTATGCATTGAAATTATGCGCAACTGCAGCATGCACACAGAAGTTCATAAAAATTCAACGTGCATTTAGTTGATACAATCAAATCAGGGCCGTAGGAAACAAAATCTAGTTCTTGAAACCGACTAAATTTTAGTACCCACATTTTTGACTAAATATGGTCGAATCAACAAAAACTTTGTTAAACAGACTAAATTATTTTATCAGTACGAAAGAAATTTAGTTCACAGAGCTAAAATTTGGTCGGTTTTAAATTTAGTTCACTGGACTAAACGGGTTTCTGTGTGTACCACCACAAAGAATTTTCCTTTGCTTTGGTGAAGACCGCTCTACTTTGCATTTGTGATTGTACACTCTAAATGCAAAATAACATTTTATTCTTCCCTTCAGAAGCAAGAAAGTGTTTTTCCACAGCCGCAGACATTGTGTTTATGGACAAATGCGTGGCATTTTACACACATATTGTTTCAATAAAAGGTACAAAACGTTCCTCCGAAAATTGTTCCCTTTCCTGACATGAATTGGTTGCCAAATGGGTGACGTATTTAAACGTCCATTCCCATGGGCCTTCGATGTTGCGAAGAAATTTGTCCACTTGAGAGGAAATCATTTTACAATTGTCCGCACACTATACCCTTATGCACGATTTTTCTATCGTTATGCACGATTTTATACAGTAATCATCCGCAAAGAGTCGAGAGTTCGGGGGACAAGCTCGACTCTTTGCGGCCACGAAAACCGAAAGACACGTGTTGCAAGGGTCGAGCTCCGGCCGAGCTGCGAGCCCGAGCGGGCCATAAAACCATAAACCAAGTAACCTGCCCGACAGAGGAGTGGCCCGAAGCGCTGTGCCGACCGGCACCTCGCCCACGCGTGCCTATACCTGTGCCGGACGGCTTCGGCATCAGAGCTCGGGTGCGCTACAACGCTCGCGGGTGCGCGCTGTCGACCCAGCGAACCCCTGTCAATCATCCTCGAGCGTCGAGCTCCTAGGGTCCCGGACCCCTCTGCGTAAGCAGGGACCGTCACATGAAATCGACTCTTTGCGGGTCGACTCTTTGCGGATGATTACTGTACAACCATAGTTATGCACAAAATTTTATGCATAACTATGCACACATTGTACGTAATTATGCACAAATTTGTGCACAAGGGACAGAGTTAAGCTTAAATTTGCAGACAAAATTGTGCATAGTTATGGTTGCTTAAAATCCTGCAAGGCTTATGCACAACAAAGTGCGTAAGGGTTTAGTGTGCGCTCTCACTGAAAACGGGGGAATGATGCATGTTATCACGAGAGGATAACGCGCAGTATCGTGCGGTTTTTGTAAAATATCGTTGAAGCAAACTTCTGAAATTTATTTTCGTTCACACCATCGGATTCCTCGTAAAATTTCCGTTCGAACGAGCATAAATGTCATGGGGTTTCAAACCCGAAAAAAGACACTTACAAGAATCATATCCCAGTAAATTATTGGTTGGAACCCCATGACATGTATGCTCGTTCGAACGGAAATTTTACGAGGAATCCAATGGTGTCATCAAAAATAAATTTCAGAAGTTTGCTTTAACAATATTTTACGAAAACCGCACGATACTGCACGTTATCCTCTCGTAATAACATGCATCATTCCCCCGTTTTCAGTGCTAACGACACAATATTGTCTGTGGCGGGATGTGTTTAAAACCGTTCCTACTTCGTGAAAAAATTTGTTCTTTTGCATTTAGAGTGTACCTGGGCGATACTCGGGCGAAACCAAGCGGGGGCCTCACTTCCCGGTAAACCCAGGCGCGCCGTGCGGGGCAGGGGACGCCCCACGGGCCGAGCCCGAGGGGACCCGGGCGGCGGGGGACGCCCCACGGACGGAAACTCCCGCCCCTACCTCCTCCTTCCCCTACCGGACGGCCTCACGCAGGGAACGGGGCGTGTCTCGAACGCCGAACCTCATACTCTCCTCGGGTCCCCGAGCCCGGCTCGGAGGGGAGGGGAAGGGAGGGGCTCGGCGAGCGGAGGTGAGGTGAGTGGGAGGAGGAGGAGGGGAGCGAGGAGGGAGGAGGTGAGTGAGTCAGTCTGCCCGGCAACCTCCAGCCAGCTGGTCGCACGTAGAGATCGTGGTCTCAGACCAGGACTCCAGTTCCATGACTGTAGTCGTGCGCTGCGTCTGTCCGCCGTGAACAACGTATATACGTAATTCGTTGGTTTGTATAAGTCCATTTCTCACACACTTCACACTATACCCTTGTGCACCTTGTTGTCGATAAGCCTTGCAGGACTTTAAACAACCATAACTATGCACAACGTTTTTCTGCATAACTTAATTCTGCCCCTTATGCACGAATCTGTGCATAGTTACACTGAAAAGCCTATAGTGAGCATTGCACGCTTAAGTTAGAGTGAGCATGGGATGCACGCTTTAGTTAGAGTGAGCATGGCATGCACGCTTAAGTTAGCGTGAAAATCGGGATGCTCACTCTAACTTAAGCAAGCATCCCAATGCTCACGCTAATTGGAGTGTGCATTCTCCCCACTGAGAAAGGTACAAATTAGCGTGAGCATTGGGCTGCTTGCTTAAGTTAGAGTGTGCATCCCGATGCTCACGCTAACTTAAGCGTGCATGCCATGCTCACTCTAACTAAAGCGTGCATCCCATGCTCACTCTAACTTAAGCGTGCAATGCTCACTATAGACTTTTCAGTGTAGTTTTGTGGATAACTATCGTTGTAAAATATTGTGCATAACGATGCAAAAATCGTGCATAAGGGTTAAGTGTGTACTCACCAAACACTTGTATTGTACACTGTGGAAACCTTGCGAAGAAATTGTGTTCGCAAGCGTTCGTAAGCTCCGAAGCATTTCGGCTGCGTCGTCTTACGAAGCATTTTCTTCGTAGCTTACAAACAAATTTCTTTTTAAGGCAGGGCTTAAGAAGAAAATGCTTTGTATTACGAAGCATTGTGAAGCAGCCAAGGACTTCGCAACGTTACGAGGAATTTACTTCGTAAGGATTTTACAGTGTCTTATGGTCAAGCCTTGTGGGATTTTACGGGGTTATATTTCTGCTAATGTTCATAACAATGCTTAACTCTGCACACTAAACCCTTATGCACTTTGTTGTGCATAAGCCTTGCAGGATTTTACGCAACCATAACTATGCACAATTTTTTGTGCATAACTATGCTGAACTCTGTCCCTTATGCACAAATTTGTGCATAATTATGTACAATGTGTGCATAGTTATGCATAAAAATTTGTGCATAACTATGGTTGTATAAAATCGTGCATAACGATGCCAAAATCATGCATAAGGGTTTAGTGTGTGTCTCTTTCGCTAACTTCTTACCATGGTGAGAAGCACACTGTGAATCCAAGTGTGGAACAATCATACGCAAGGTTGCGTGGAGCACGGAAGTTCCACGCTTAGAAGCGTGGAACACAAAATGTTCACTCCAAAGAGGCGTGAACTAAGTATGTCTTAACATTATTGGAATTCCACGCATGGAAGCGTGGGACATTTTGTGTTCCACGCTTTCATGCGTGGAACTGCCGTGTTCCACGCCTCAATGTGTGGAACTGCCGTGTTCCACGCTACTTTGCGTGGAACAAAGTGTTCTATGCAACCTTGCGTATGAATGTTCCACACTTGGATTCGCAGTGCATTTTGGATATAGCTACACTCTCATTTCCATACGGATGTGGTATCCGTACACTGCTAAAAAGTTTGTCACCTGATGACATTGTGTATGACGAGACTCTGGTTTGAAAACGAAAGAATTGTTTTCATGAATTGCCTCACAAAACTTTGTTTTGGATTGTATGTAGCAACGACTAAGTAGCGCTGTGTTGTAACTAAACAAGGAAAATCTTGTCAATTTTTATAGCAAAACATCTCGTTTGGAAAGAAGCCCTTTTGTAATTCAACTCTTTTTCGAAAAGCGTGATCGAAAAGTAATATTTTTGAAACAAAAAGGACAGAAATTTTCAAAAACCAAATAATTTTTTCTTGTTTGCCAGAACAAAAAAATCGTAATGCTACTTCTTTCAAAACAAAATGTCTCGCTATAAAAATTAACAAGATTTTCCTTGTTAATTTACAAGATTTTTTTTTACAGTTATGGAGAATTTCGTGCAATCGTAATATCGAACACAAATCATCCGTGATACGGATAAAATCGCCCGTATTATGGATACTTAGATCCATATTACAGACATTCCTTCATCCATAAGGTATGATAAAAAATAAATAATTCCTTCGTAGCTTAAAAATCCGGCCTTGTATTATGGATCAAATTATCCTTAATACGGACGATTTTATCCGTATTACGGATGATTCGTGTTGCATATGATGATTGCACAAAGTTCTCCGGATAGCACATCTGTAAGGAAATGAGAGTGTATGCGTGATATTGTGCCACACTGTAAAAAATACCGTAGGCACACTCTCAGTCCACTACTGACATTTTTCTAAGAAGGCGACTAACTTTTTATACAGCAATAGCTACTCACAAATTTTGTGAGTAATAATAATAATTTTCTTAGGAAATACACATATTTGTTTTCTTTGTAAACTTAAAATTACATTTCATCAATACTACTAAGTAAATTATTAAGAATAATGTATAATTTTCGACGTACTACTTACAAAATTTGTTAATATTATTGCTGCTTAGAGAAGTTAGTGGGACCAAAGAAAATGTCAGTAACGGGCTGAGAGTGCAGTTACAGTTTGCCTACGGTCCGTACCGGATTTTTCATGTTGAGTCAGACCGTATCGGTTCGAACCCTAATTTATTGTGTACGATTATGGCTGTTGCACGCTCAGATCTGTAACGGACTTTTTTCATTGTAATGTGTAAGGACAATGAAATTTGTCCACAGATCAAACATTTTTGTTAACAGACTAATTGGCTAGAGAATAAAACGCCAAGATCTTGAAATTTTAATGATTAAATGTATGGACAAAATGTTTATTTTAGGGGAGTACAGGTTTCTTTATTAAATATATAGAAAACTTACTACCATAGCACAAACATTTCTGTCTATTCAAACGACATTTTCCTATATAGCTCTGACTTTTTTCTCATTAGCTAATTAGCCCTATCAACAATAAAGTACACTTTGCATGCGTATTTCATTATACACGTATGGATATACAATTTTATAGTGAAAATAATCGATAACAAGTCTGAGAGTGTATTGAGCCTTCCCACCATGTTTGCAAAATTACGGTGTAATTACCCTCTAAGGTCCACACCGTAAGAAAAAATTAGGGTTTGAACCAGGCAACAAATTTACGGAGCGGGCCGTAGGCGTTTACGGTGTTTTTTTTTTTACCAGTGTAAGCTCATGCACTCACACTAAAGCCTTGTGCAGTTTTTGCATAGTTATGCAGCAGAACGTGCAACCATAGTTATGCACATCGCTCCGTACATAACTACGCGCGAAAGTGTGCATTCATATGCACAGTTGTACACAAAATAGGCATCGTTATGCATAAAATTTGTACATAACTATGGTTGCACGTATGCCTGCAGCCCTTATGTGCAACATAATGCATAAGGGTTTAGTGTGCAGGAGTTAGTGTGGAAACGCTTATGCTTGGGGTTTTGCATAAACATGTTTTGCCCATTCTTTTCTTGTGATTTTTTTTACATAGCTACGTACGTTTCTGAGCTGATGTACACACTAAATTTTTAAGAATTTTTTTATACGCAGCTAGATTTATGTACACATGCTGTATTTATGAATAATATAATGCAGATCTATACACTGCGAATCCAAGTGTGGAACATTCATACGCAAGGCTGCGTGGTACAAAGTGTTCCACGCAAAGAAGCGTGGAACACGGCAGTTCCACGCATAGAAGCGTGGACCACGGTAGTTCCACGCAAAGAAGCGTGGAACACAAAATGTTCACCCCAAAGAGGCGTGAGCTAAGTATGTCGTCACATTAGAGGATTTCCACGCATGCACGCTAACTGGAAATGTACTTTTTTGTACACACTAAATCCTTATGCACATTGTTGTGCATAAGCCTTGCAGGATTTTACGCAACCATAACTACACTGGAAAAACAAACGTTGCGTCCGCTACACCAATTGGTGTGTTCTATGGCAACATTTCAGTTTTTGTGGAATATTAACCAACCGAGACTTTAAGTTTCATTTCTGATGCGCCTATCAGATTCCCCATGAAATTCCCGTTCGAACGAGCCTACATGTGATGGGGTTCAGATGCATAGTTCATTCAACATGTCCAATTCCCCATTTTCTACAAATTCTATTTAAAGTCGTAGTATTTAGGCTCGCAACCCCATCACATGTAGGCTTGTTCGAACGGAAATTTCATGGGGAATCTGATAGGCGCATCAGAAATGAAACTTAAAGTCTCGGGTTAATATTCCACAAAAACTGAAATGTTGCCATAGAACACACCAATTGGTGTAGCGGACGCAACGTTTGTTTTTCCAGTGTATGCACAATTTTTTGTGCATAACTATGCATAACTCCGTCCCTAATGCACAAATCTGTGCATAATTATGCACAATGTGTGCATAGTTATGCATTAAAATTTGTGCATAACTATGGTTGTATAAAATCGTGCATAACGATGCCAAAATCATGCATAAGGGTTTAGTGTGTACATATCAAATGTAACTAGATAAACATGCATATTTATGAACAAAATCGTGCGTAATTATGTAAAATATCACACATTGATATGTACAATTTTATACATCGAGAAAAAATCTACAATAATAATTATTATTGCTTAAGCAAATTTATGTAAAATATTATTCATAATAAAGCACGATTTTTTTCATAAATATGCATGTTTATCTAGTTACATTTGATATGTGCAAAAAAGTACATTTCCAGTTAGCGTGTGGAAGCGTGGGACATTTTGTGTTCCACGCTTCCATGCGTGGAACTGGCGTGGTCCACGCATCTATGCGTGGAACTGCCGTGTTTCACGCTTCTCTGCGCCACGCAACCTTGATTTACTTGAATATCTAAAAATATACATAAATATACACACAGGCACTGTCTTGTTCAAGATAATAGACAAGACTTATTTCAATTTCAACAAATATACAGCAATATGTACAGATTTACTTGAATATCTAAAAATATACATAAATATACACACAGGCACTGTCTTGTTCAAGATAATAGACAAGACTTATTTCAATTTCAACAAATATAAAGCAATATCTACAGATTTACTTGAATATCTAAAAATATACATAAATATACACACAGGCACTGTCTTGTTCAAGATAATAGACAAGACTTCCCGGATACCTTGCTTTTTCTTCCTCGCTGAACGCAGACCCCGTCCAGTTGGTCTGCGGTCGCAAGGTCTGGTCAATCAGCTTTGATAATACCGTGCCCGTGCACATTGAGGGGTTGCTGCCTCCCCACTGAGACACCCACTCAACCTGAGGGAAAAGTACAGTAGTTTAGTGACAACACCGTGACACAGACCATATGCCTATCTGCCTGTCTGCGAATACATACCAATGAGGCTCTCATCTCCTCGTCCGCAGCTAGCTCATCCTCGAGAGACTGGAGGCCCTCGCGGTCGGTGCACGGCAGTGTCACCGACTTGAGAGTAGGGCATCGCTGGATAGTGTGCGTTGCCCTCCTCTCCACGAGGGCCGTCAGGATATCCAGCTTCTCGTTAAGCCCCTTCAGCTTATAATACATACTCTCTTTGAATTTCTCCTGCTTAACTCTGTCGTCCGCCTGCTGAAGTTTCTCCTCCACGCACTTCATACACTGACAGCAGCAGGGGGTCACCTGCCTGCCAGGGGTCCTGACAGCCCCTGCCACGGTGGAACCTGGTACAACAAGTGAATCAAAATGTCAAGGGGCGTTGCCACAACCATATTTAGTTCAGGGGTCTCTGGGGTCGCACTGCCACAAACTCACCACGCTCATGCTGACTGCCTCCCGGAGTGTACCGGGGGGTTCCCCCCGTGCTGAATGATCCGTGCTTGGGCGTACTGTGCTCGCCGATAATAACGGTCCTCGCTGCCGTCTGGCCACCAGACCCTTTCACCTGTTCGTCTGTAACATGTATGGGACAAGCATTATACACCCTCACCTCTTACCAAAGATGATGGGCAACACTATTCCTGTGAGAAACGTACCTTCTGAAAAAATGTCCTCCACTGAAGTGTTCGGTCCGCAGTCCGAGTCCATGCGACTCTGGGGATTGTCACCGGGCGTGGGAGATCCATGCGTGGGTGGGGCGTGCCGGCGGGATGGGCTCGGGCTCCCCACGACATCCATTCCAGGGGACGATGAACGCCGAGAGCGAGGCGATGTCCTGGATGGCCTGCTCCTCCTCTTCTTCTTCTTGCCTACGCCGGAGTTTGATCCTTTCCTCTTCCCATTCGTATTCTTGTTTCGGGCGCCTCTGCTGTGCCCGTCTGAGTCACTGTCGTCTCCGTCTTCACGGTAAAAACTTCGTCCAGGTTATCAAGCAGCCATTCCTGTTTTTCAAGCAGATTTGGAAAAACCAAGCAACCCCGATTTGGCTGCTTGGAATTCTGGACATTTTTCAAGCAAGTATGCTTGGAAACAAGTACGGCGTCCCGCGAATCAGGACGGCAGGCCGAGCTGTCTTGCTTTCCAAGCAGGCCGCCTCGGGCTGCTTGGAAAGCAAAGAAATTTGCTTGAAAACCCGGCATTTGGTGGCGGCTGTCTTGGAAACCCGCCTGGGCTGCCTACCCGGGCTCATAGCAGGCGTCTTGCTTGACGTCGGGCGGCGCCACCGCCAAACTGCCGGGTTTTCAAGCAAATTTCTTTGCTTTCCAAGCAGCCCGAGGCGGCCGGCTTGGAAAGCAAGACAGCTTGTCCTGCCATCCTGATTCGCGGGACGCCGTACTTGTTTCCAAGCCGACTTGCTTGAAAAATGTCCAGAATTCCAAGCAGCCGATTCGAGGTTGCTTGGTTTTTCCAAATCTGCTTGAAAAACAGGAATGGCTGCTTGAAAACCTGGACGAAGTTTTTACCGTGTTCTGTGGGCTCAGTGTCATGGGATCTCCTCCTGACCTCTGCCTGTGCCTCCTCATAGGTCACTGCACAGACAAAAAATTAAATTAATACTCTCATCCCTCCAGTACTCCAAAAACAAGGCATGACAGAAAGGTACTTACGTCGAGTATTCAATACTCGGGCGTTGTGGGTGGCAACAGGGTGCAATCGACTTAGGTCACCAGTGTGACTCAGGGCCCTCTTATACATAGCCGGAGTAATTGTATCCTCAGGAAACATGACTGTGGCATTACGACCATCACGGCTAGGACTTTCCCATACATGTGAATGGGTCTTAACTGCTAAAGCACTCTTACCGACAAACTTCCAGAAGCCTGGGTGCACCCCAACCGTGGTATTGAGAGTCTTGGAAGCTCTCAACACCATTGTTGGTGAAGATCCCGAATAGCGAGGATCACTACCCCTACCTCATTGATCCATTACGATCTCATATACTGGAACATGGGCGCAAAGCTGTTTGTAAGATTGTGCCAGGCCACATGGCGCTCTATGAAATCCAGGCCAGGCACAACCTGCGCCACAGGGAGGAGGGGCAGCGTCAGCAGCATCTTCTGGGCTCTCCCAGCCTCCGCGTTCTTCTGCATTAATGGCCTGAGGTGACATTCGTCGACGGCACGGTGAAGCGCCGCCTGCAAACAACAGTTGGTTAACAAAAGGTTCCAAACTTGAGTTTTGCCGCGTGTGACGCGTCAGGCAGGCAACTCAACAGCACTTACAGGCATATGTAAACACACATGCAAATATATATTGGCACTCTAAGTAGACATACTGAAAGCCTACACTGTTAGGCTGGCTTGGAAGCCCTCCACGACACCCATCTGCTCCATTTGCGTGGATGAGCCCTGGTAGTTCTTGAAGCACTTGTGCTGCGGCGTAGGCCTGCCTCCCCTTTTGGCGTGTTCACAGGTGGAACAGTAAACGTTCTTTACGGCCAGGTATAAAATTTTTCCAGTCTCAGCACCAATAATGACAACCTAGGTAGGAAAAAAAATGAACATACTGAATTATGCGAGGTGAACGGTACCCTTCCGCCCTCGCACTGTGAAACATACTCGTAAAGGTTACAGTAGCATTTTCCACGATGAATGTTGTAAAATTACAATTTGAAATTGTAAGATTACAATAACTTTGTATCGACTTAGAATTCGACGAAGAATGGGCGATCGTATAATTACAACATATTTGTCAGAGCTAGTAGTTTTCTCTGATTTTTACAAAATATGTTGTAATTTCACGAAGATATTTTTCAGTGTGCATAGTTATGCATAAAATTTTCTGCTTAACTATGGTTGCATATGATCGTGCATAACGATGCAAAAATCATGCCTACGGGCTTATTGAGCTCTTGCATATGTACCACTCCGGATTTTGCATTGTAAGAATGGCCATAGGAACGCTTGCTCCACCCGCCGTCTCCCTTTACCGCAATCCAGAGGTACTCTTGGTCGGAGAAAGTGATTACACGGCCCATCTTCCGAGCGATATCCGCCTCCACAGCGCCGTTCCTCTCGATCGTTATGTCTAACTGCTGCATCCACCCCTGTTGTGACAAAATTAAAAATATAATTTCCTTCAGTTCGGGAAATATTGGCACTCTAAGTAGACACACTGACAGCCTGACAGCCTACACTGTTAAGCCAAGTGGTCAACTGCTGAACACTTGTATAATCAATAAGGAACTTTCCACCTGCTACGCAAATGTACAGTTGCTGCAATCCGCCCCCTGCGCCGGACCGGCCCCGGCGGCTCACCCATCCACCGCCCCCATTTTCAACCTCCACACGCAGTTTGAATTGCGCGCTGAGCCGTTGTACTCCAAGACCACTAGCGCACTCTGCCCCGAGCTACTCATATCGCCATCCCCATTGCCCTTATGTCCTGCGGCTTGTGCATGATTGCTCGCCTGGTCTTTGATTCGAGCAAATGCAAAGAGTCTTTGTGGCGACTCTGACTCTGGCGAGGGGAAAGTATATAAGTGCTTGGAAACTGTCAAAGGTTTGGGGGCAAACGAATTACTCTGTGGCCGGCCCGCCTCGCCATTTCGTCCACTTCTTACACAGGGAATAGGGGCTTGGCGCGCCTTATCATCCCCATGAGCTCCAGCTTCCGGGCCCCGGCGGGGGCCTCGACACCTTGGCGCCCTAGCCAGGCTTGCTTGTCCTCCAGACGGTTCCTCATTGTAGGGGCTTTGTCAACAATCCGGGAATGATAAGGAGCATTGTCCATGACGATGACTGACTCCGGGGGAAGGTTTGTGAGCAGCGTGTTCTCAAATCAGTCCTCGAAAGTCGGCGCATTCATCTCCTCATGGTACTCAACGGTCTTCGTAGACGTAAATATGAATGGCGCCGC
Source organism: Frankliniella intonsa (assembly GCA_033675135.1). NCBI lineage: Eukaryota > Metazoa > Arthropoda > Insecta > Thysanoptera > Thripidae > Frankliniella > Frankliniella intonsa. The sequence goes on along the minus strand of JAWJED010000040.1, from coordinate 1,754,574 downwards.
GGATATCCGGCCACTGGCGCTACCCGCGTGGCACGCAATTATTCTTTTCCCTTTCCCGGTAGGCACGTGCATTATCCCTCCCAACAATGCACTACCTTGGGAGACCAACCTGACTTTGAGGGGACATAGGGCCAGACTTCTGTGAGGCGCTCGTTGGAGACTCCATGAAGCATGGCGTCTATGATTTGGTCGACCACAGACACGGCAGAGATGAGGCGGTAGCGGTGATTCTCAAGCTTCTTGAGCTTGTGAGGTTCAGGCTTAATAAAAAGCCTGATGGGATCGCTATCACGTTCTCTCAGCCGTGTCTGCACCATTTGCCAACCAGCTCTGCACGAACTGGGTCGACATTCCCGTCAAGGTCCGTCCTAAACATATCACGATTAGTTGGAAAACTTCTCATGTATGGGTAGCCCGGACTACTAGTCCAGTCCAGGGTCCTGATCACCCTCTCGTAGTGGCTACGTTGCAGGAAGTCGCTTGGTATCTTCCAAGCTGCATCCCTGAACCGCTTCCACGCACGCAAAGAGGAGAACTTTGCGTGAAGTGTAGGACGCCGTAGGTCAGACACAGGTTGTCCTACACTAAAAACTGTCGGATACAGGGTGTCCTGCACTAAAAACTGTAGGACACAGGGTGTCCTACACTAAAAACGGCAGAACCATTGGTCCTACACTTTTTACTGCAGTGCTGTACGACACTTGAGTTTGCAGAGTGTCGTAGGCACCGGTCACAGTACGGTATGTGTTGGCAGGGCAATATCCTCCGGACTGGTTTCATTGACCTGCACGCTATGCAGAAGTTATCTTCCCCTTCCTCTGTTGCTGTGTCAGTGGCCTCTGGCATCATCTTGACTAGATTTGCCACGTAGCTGACTTGATCTAGAGCCTCAGACCTAGTCAGTATGACGTCATTCCTTGGAACGAATCTCCAATCGCCTTGGCGCGGTGGCTCTGGTCTCTCCGTGCGCAAAGCGTTGAAAACTTCGAACTGGGCCGCTGACACTTGCTGTTGGTCATCTAGAAGAAAAAAAGCAAATCGACACTGGTAAAATTTCTACATAAGTGAACTACTACAGTGCACCGAGCTCAACGGGAAAGGAGGTGTTCTTTTCTGTCATCATCAGTAAAATTCTATAGGTAAAAATTGTATTACTCACGGATTTGCACTTCGTCGAGAACCGACACATCAGGTTCATTAAGTCGGCGACGCTGCTCCTCCTGGAACCACTCTCGATCCCTAGCGGCAAGCCATACAGAGCAAAATTTCACTGTATTAGTTATGTCGGTTTGACTAAAATTCACAGATAAATACAGGAGCGAATAAATTAAAGTTTCCAGCAAAATTACTTTAAGCCCTAATGAAAAACAGAGAAGATTTATATGTTCAATTAGGTGCCTAAAAAATTGTCAATACAACGCCGATGCAATAGGATTGTTTTATCTTTAGCGCAAAATGTTGGCTAATAATTTTTATTTGATGCTTCATAACTCAAACGTCAAACACAATGTCGCTTTGACTACTTAATTGTGAAAATGTTTTGTCTCTTACCATTGGTTTGGCGCCCCTTGAAGGAAGTTGATTGAAAACAGGTCCATATCTTCCTTGTGGGCATTGAATGGGGGAGTACCTTGATCAAATGTACACATACGGGCTCGTTACTCCAGGGATTTTTAAGCTGTGCGCTTTTGCAAAAACGTCTTCATAGTTCAAAATATTAGCTGACTTACTCGCTTTAATTTCTTCACCAAAAAGTATGTGCTTGTACGTTGAGGAAAATAAGGCAGCAGTTGGGTTGTTGATTGGACCAAATTTCTGTCGGCATTGGCCGATAAAGGCCTCCAAATGGTCCTGACTTACCTTTTTTGTGCAGAGTACTGCATGCTACCGTTTCGCACCAAGTCGTTGAATAAGTTCTTTACTGACTCAATTCCAATCAAAAATCCCAGAAACCCAAATTTCCTTTTTTATCTTCCAAAAACAGAAACGAATTTATTAGTTTTTAAATTCCTTAATTTTAAAATTAATACACAAGCTTTTGCTTTGTTTAAAAATTTTGTGCAGGTTTCTTCATTTCGAAATGAGATGGGGAGTTTAAAACCATAGCTATTGACTGATGAGGAATTAAATGTCGAGAAGGCTGTTAAAAATATGGAAAAACCTGGAAGTTGCAGAGGACCCCGTGAATTCCGGTAAATGCAGTACCTCGTCACAAAATTTCAAGGAATTTGCTACACTTGCACTGCACTTAAAGTCTGTGTAGAAAAGCACACTTTTTGTTTGTTTTTATCCCATGCAATGTCAATTTATTGCTGAGTCTTAAACCCTATGTAAACTGTTTTTCATGAAGTAAAGTTACATATCTTCAGCAAATTCGCTCACCGTATACATCTTCTATTATTTTACGATTACCCAAAGTGTCACGAACTAATTCTATCCTATGGCAAATATTCATACAGTAGTGCACTTTTACAGTTGGAACTGAGGGGTGATTGAAATAAGCTGTAAAATTAGTGTTTGGTGTTACGCCACTTTCTTAAGTGCAACACCGCGATTGGGTTTTGGAACTAAAAAAACACACACACGTAAAATGAAAAACTTTGTGACGTACTGAACAATCTAATTCAAGAAGAAGCTGACTCTAAATTACTACACACGCAAAATTGAAAACACACTGTGAAAACTTCATAAAATTGACATCTTGCCAGCTTACCTGCAGTTGTAAATTGCGTATTGGCGCCTGCAACTCCAGTTCTCGACATTTTCTTAATTTCCTGGATTGGCAACGACTGGCATAGTCTGGCAACGGTTTTCAGATGTTGTATGAGTTCGTTTTGGAATGCATAGAAACTTGCTGTACTGTGGTCCAAACAACCAGATATGACAGCACATGAATATTGCAGTACCAAATACTTTGAAAAGTCTTTCATATAGGCGCTAAATGGGTGAATTGTAGCTTGCTTGCCACCAACATATAATGACTGACCGTCCTGAACTTTGAAAGTATAATTTTCAGCAAAATCACCAATCGCAATTATTTCTCCCTCATTCAGGCTAGTTTGCTGCTTTCTAAAATAATCTGCTTGAGCGTTGTAGATAAAATGATGAGGGATGAGGCCTTCTAATTGAACAATGAAACGTTCCACAAAATCTTCCACGGAATATGTGAGAGTCATTATGTTTGCTCTGTCGGCTGACTCTCATGAGCTAAAAGTAACATTTTCTATCATCTCTGCATCAAAATGATACAATAATTTTTCTCGAAGAACTGAGTTATCAGGGCACTTTGCACAATTTCTCAGGTAATATTCATCAGTAGATGGACTACACAATACCGTTTTCATGCAGTCAGTTGCTTGATTGTTGAAATAAGTAAAAGACTTCAAGTGGGCACCATCAAACATGAGTTTGGAGTTTTCATGATGTGTACCGACACAAACATTATGCATGCGACTAGCACTAGCAAGCATACACTGCTTGGGACGGATTTGTGCAAATTTTGGGAATGATATTTTGAATTCTGGAAATTCTTTCTCAAACTCTGCATGCAAATCTTTAAGATTTCCTAAAATCAGCCTTTTTCTCTTTTTAACTCTCTTTCCATCACTCTCTTTAACACTAATAACCTGATATTTTCCAGCTTGTTCCTTGGACACATCTTGTCTGAGGTAGAAACTTGTGACCATTTTAATCGTGTCCTCTTACAGTGGCCTACCAGGTTTTTGGTTGGGGGTGCACAAAATACCCTTTTCTTCAGTCAAAGATTTAACTTTCCTTATGAGTCGGATTGAAGCAGGAAAATCAGACTTGATTGCTTCCACAGACAGGCTTTTTGGAAGAACACTAAGAGAGTGGATGATATCTGCCTTGCTTTTGGTGTTAGCAAAACAATCTTAAAGTTGATGTATAAATGCACCCTGGTGAAAATCGTGGGTGTGAGTACACAGCTTGGCCCCACCCTCTCACCGTGTGTGCATCCACCCTGCTTACCCTGGGGTAAGCCACCTACGGACAGTGGGTTGAGAGTGGATTAGTAACGCTTGTGAGTGTGCTTGCACAGCTTGCGAGGCTGTGACAAGCTGTGAGGACCGTGTGTCCAACCACCTTGACGCGACCCACCCTCACCCACACTGTAAGAAATGACAAATCGATACGGTACCAGGTACGGTGCACCGTACCTCCGAAATTTAAATATGATACGGTGCATGGAGTGCGGAGAGACCGTACCCATTGATTTTATACCTCAGAGCCAGGCGCGTATAGGCCATCCGCATTTCAATAAAAGTGAAATATTCAGTTTGGCACAGAAAACAATGGCAATGACAATAAATTTGTACAAACTACACAGACTGCATTATCCTCAGCTCTCCCACAGATCCCTCCCAGACATCACTGCTAACCCCCTGCACTAAGGAGGCTCCGGGTGCTATGGGCCCATCAGGGGCGAGGGCAGAGGCGAGGGCAAGGGCGACGCCTGTGCTGGTCGTGCCGGCCGGGCCCGTTAGGTTGAAGGGAGCGACGGGGTCGGCTCTCTGCTCAGTGCCTCCCACTCTACGCTGGCGCCTCGGCTCCTCTAGATGCCGCACCAGGTCAGTGGTGTCCTCGCCCGCGCCCTGCCTCTGTCGGATCTTGCAGGCCAACGAACGAGGGCCTCTCCGGTCCGTGCAAACATCACCAACCTTACTGCCCAAGTGGGCCACCCGTTTGTCAGCCTCCTGACTAACGACACCCTGCTCCTGGAGCCACCTTGAGTACTCCGCTGTAAAAAAAAAATTATGTTACCTTACTGCAGTTATTAGAGAAATTACTGATCAAACGAACCGCATGATTATATTTACCTCGAGCCACAGCCATGATATTTTTAGGGATTACGACAATGTTTTCGTGGGAAATCTTGGTCTTCTTCGCCCGTCGTCGGGGAATAATTTTCGGATTTTCTACAAACACACCGTCAACGAAGAGATTCACCCACTCTACGTCCTTGCCTACCCTCTTCATGGCGTCGGGGCTGGCCTTCCGTATCCCTACCCCATATGAGGCATCTCCCCATTGCACCTGAACGGAGGAGCAATAGATTTAAAAAAATTGACAATGTTCAGGAAAAGAGTTAGTTGTGATAATTCCACTTTCTATCTCCTGGAATGAGGAGATGCTGTGTGAGGAGGTGCCGGATACGGACGCATTAGAACTCGACATGTGTGCTACTGTAAAAACAAAACAGATTTCTAAAACGAACGAGGGCCTCTCCGGTCCGTGCAAACATCACCAACCTTACTGCCGAAGTGGGCCACCCGTTTGTCAGCCTCCTGACTAACGACACCCTCCTCCTGGAGCCACCTTGAGTATTCCGCTGTAAAAAAAAATTATGTTACCTTACTGCAGTAATTAGAGAAATTACTGATCAAACGAATCGCATGATTATATTTACCTCGAGCCACAGCCATGATATTTTTAGGGATTACGACAATGTTTTCGTTGGAAATCTTGGGTCTTCTTCGCCCGTAGTCGGGGAATAATTTTCGGATTTTCTACAAACACACCGTCAACGAAGAGATTCACCCACTCTACGTCCTTGCCTACCCTCTTCATGGCGTCGAGGCTGGCCTTCCGTATCCCTACCCCATATGAGGCATCTCCCCATTGCACCTGAACAGAGGAACAATAGATTTAAAAAAAATGACAATGGTCAGGAAAAGAGTTAGTTGTGATAATTCCACTTACCATCTCCTGGAATGAGGAGATGCTGTGTGAGAAGGTGCCGGATACGGACGCATTAGAACTCGACATGTGCGCTACTGTAAAAACAAAACAAATTTCTAAAACAAGACACAGTAAAAGCTCGAGAGAAAAACTTTTTATACTTAACTTGTAATCTAGTGAGTCACAGGAAATTAGACCCCATTTCAAGACCGTTTGTAGAATGGTGTGTGGGTGTGTGTAGAGCATTCGGAAATCGCCTTGTGAGTTAGCCATTCTGAGAGCATTTCGAGACCATTGCAGTTTCCTTTAAATTTATAGAATGATGTGCATTGACGTCCAAGGATGTTAAAATTACATACAGTAAAAAAATTTATTAAATAAATTTTATTTCTAGATAACTATTATCTAAATTAGCTGCGTCAGTTGCCTGCAAGCAAAAGTTTGCAATAAGTTATGGGAAGAGTGAAGCAAATGCAGTAAAGTACAGCAATGATGCATACCGATGTCCGTCCCCCATGACGTACTCACCGTCTACGGGTTGCAGCGGGGGAGGCAGAACAGCAGGGAGCGGTGCCGCTGACGGCCCCGGCTGAGGCTCCGGTGCAGCTATGGCCGGCGTCCATGTCAGGGGCAGTTCTGGTGTGTCCGGTGCCACCGGAGCCTGGTGAGGTGGAGCTGCCGCTCCCAGCCGTTTTCGCCCAACAGCCCCCTTACTCATGTAACGCCTCTTGGGGGTGGTAGGCGATGACGCGTCTCCTCTTTGTGGCGGCGGCAGTTCCCCGGCCTCCCGCTTCCTCTGCACGTAGAGCGCTTAGGAGCGGGCGGCCAGGTATGCGGGCAGCACCTTGGAATTCTCTGCCGATCACAGGAACACCAGGGACGATCACACACCAATAATGATAGCCTGTGCTTACCTAGGCAGCATGGAGTACAGTCACAAAGAACAAATTGTCATCTGACAAATGGACCAAAGAAAATGTTGTCCATGACTAGGATCCAATTTTGTAAAATGCAGATTTGCACCTTGTCAAGATGTGAACAAAAATGTCACTTTCTATGGACAAAAAAAGTTCCTTCCCATTTAAGGTGCACACTGCCTACATCACTGTTAAAAATATGTTGTGATTTTCCAGCACTAGCTCGATACGGAGCATCTGTGAAATCCCAACACTTCTTCGTAGTCAAAAATCGAGCATTTCGCTATCATAATTTGTAATAGTTGTAGACTAGTCGTAATACTTCTGAAGTTAATTAATTTTTGATAACAAAGAAGCGTTGTGATTTCCCCAAAATAATCACGAAGAGCTCCGGCAATTTTTTTCACAATGAATATGTCGTGAATTTCCGAGTCTTTTTTTAACAGTGATCGTGACGGTCCCTCGTCTTCCTGACCGTCCCTGGCGCAGAGATGCTGCTTATCGTGTTCCCGGCGCGCGTCCGCCCTGGGTCAGCGAATTCTCCAGCGGCGCGTCGCACTGTCTCGCAGCCAGTAGGCCAGTGTTCGCGCCATCGCCGTCCAAGGAACACGCCGTGCGTGCGTCCCCGCGTCTCCGTCTCCCAAAATTTTTTCAGATTTTTTCAATTTTTTTGTTGTTCTTCCCTAACAGAAACGAAACTCCCTACCGTGTCCCAGTTTTGTCCCTAAGTTGTCCCTCCCTATGAAGGGGGACAAGAATGGGATTTCGCGTGTTTTGAAATCCCTCTGAAGTTCCTCTTTAGTGAAATCCCTCCGAAGTCCCTTTTGTCTCCAATCCATCTATTGGCGCTGTTTACAGAACATAGAGAAGAAGACTTCCTAGACGATTTTACATGTGTCAGATGACTTCAGAGGGGCCGTAAGGAGACCCTTATACAAAACGAAGTCCCTCCGAAGTCCCAAATCCCAAGTCCCTCCGAAGTCCTAATCCCAAATCCCTCCGAAGTATCTTGATGGTGCATTCTAGGGATTAAGGGTTTCAGAATATCCCGGCATCTGAAATTTACCTGAATTCCCTCTGAACACCAAGGGGGTATGCAATCGCGTAATAGTCGGGTCAATCTGTACGTAATAGCACGCGTAATAGTATTCGTAATAGTGGCGTAATAGCCGGAATTCTCCGAAATTTACCTATTTTTGGGTTGTTCTGGTCTGTTTTTAGCTGACTCCCGATATTTTTGACACGTAATAGAGCGTAATTGACGTAATAGTCGGGTCACAGGTTTTGAGAGTGCATACCCCCTCGCTGTGGACTATGTTAGTAGCGAAAACTACTGGCCTGACGATCAGTCGTTTAATGTCGTTTAATGCCTTTCACATTTCTAGGCAGTGATATGGACAGGGTAAAATGTATAAAATGTATAAAATGTGTCGGAACTTTGGATATCAAGCAGTGATAGTAATTTATTAGCGCAGAGTATTCATTTGTTCTGATTGACTTTATTTAAAGTAGAGGTAGCCTTCTTAAAGGCCACCCGCGCCATATGATGCTTTTTCTTGGCAGCGGCGTAGTCTTTTCTGCGTCTCTGCAGGTCTAATCTCGCTTCCCGAAACTCTGTATCTAACTGCATAAACTGCCGTTCGACGCAAAATAACAGTGCCTCCATCGCCGGCGTCTTTTCTGTAGCGGAGGCAGGCCGAACTGCTACAGAACCAGCCGGAGCTGCAGATTGTTGGGTGACTCTTGAGGTGGAGGCAGCATTTGAGCGGCCCACCTAAATAAAATGAAAGTACTTCTATCAGAACTATTTCATATCTATACTAAGACATTGCTCGTTGTCATGAGTTCATGCTTACCGCCTTTAGTCGACTGTATGACGTTTTGGGGGTTCTTTGAGTCTGTCATTTGCCTGCAGCAGGGGCTTTGCTGCTCCCTGGCTCAGACGAACCTTGACTGACCAATGTAAGTTAACGTCTTATATAAGCAGTACGTAAACAACAAAACACACACACCCTGGCATTAATAAAATATGTACTCACAAAAGTGATTGGTGTATCGAGCAATGATGCGTCCAGTCCATCTTCACACACCATAGACACGTCCTATACACTGTTAAAAATAATCTTGTAAATTAACAAGGAAAATCTTGTTAATTTTTATAGCAAAACATTTCGTTTTGAAACAAACATCTCGCAGCATTACAATTTTTTTGTTTTGGAAAACAAGAAAACAATAAATAAGTTCCTGAAAATTTCTGTCCCTTTTTGTTTAAAAATTCGATCACACTTTTAGGAAAAGAGTTCTATTACAAAAGGGCTTGTTTCGAAACGAAATGTTTTGCTATAAAAATTAACAAGATTTTCCTTGTTCAATTACAAAAAAACGCTACTTAATTGTTGCTACAAGCAATGCAAACAAAAGTCCCATCATACAGAATGTCATCATGTGACAAACTTTTTTAACAGTATATATATATATATATATATATATATATATATATATATATATATATATATATATATATATATATATATATATATATATATATATATATATATATATAAAGAGATTAACATGATGAACACATCAGTATACTTAGCTACATATCAACATTTTTACGTACCAGCGCGCGAAGGAGTATAGTCCACTCCTGCTCAGCTTGACTCGCCTCATTACATTTGGGTTGCGAGCTGATGGTGCTGGCCTCCGGTGGGGATGAGGAAGCTGATGCGAAAGCATTAGGGTCATTCCCGCCCAAATCGATCTAAGGTACAAAACGGTGGTCATAGTATCTGGTCGGGAAGGACAAAATATCAATAAGTACTCCCTTGGGAAACCCCAGTTTAAAGGAAATTTTTTTTTTAAATTTTTGTTTAAGAGATACAGCATCACCCCGTAACTTATTATAAAGTATGGGTTTATTACAAAACCAACATAAAAACAACGTCATAACTTCTACCCAGGATTTAAGACTCCATTTTTTATGCTGATTCCAATGAGCTTTGTTAGTATTAAATCGTGAAATGTTTTTATACCCCAAATGTACGAAATATAGTAAAATCTACAGAAAATAATTTATACTGCGAAAGACGCGTATTCAAAAAATTATGAAACCTGCCTACAACTGATGCTTATGATAGCCCTGACTGACATCCATCTAAAATATTGGGAACGGCCCGGAAGGTTTGCTTGGTATCGGGCCACTTCAAATGTTAAAATAGAGTCCGGATAACATACAGCTTGCACAATATGACTATTATGACTGAAAATAGTCCAGGAAGAATCCGCGTTTTAAAGAGCAAACCTAGACAAAATTGGAGAACAAATGTTTCATAGTGGACTTTGTTCGTCTCGTCGAGCACTATAACATATCAAAAATCCCCATTTGTACCTGTTGAGGATTTTGAACACCGGGTGTTCAAAGTTCAAAATGTAGGGTTTTCGTAAATTGGCTGTAAAATTTGAACCATTAATGCTATCGGCATGCGGTTTTTTGGAAATGACGCGGAAGGGTCTGGTCTACAAATCATATTTTATGAATTTTTTATCTTGCACCGATAGTTTTGAACAGAAACCCGAGCAAAGTAAAAAAAACTGTGTTCCAAAAGTGTTCAACTTTGTTCAACGCCGATTTGAAGCTTTTACCGCAGGGGGATTCAAAAAAGTGCCGTACAAAAGTTGTAGGCCGCACTTTTCCAAACAATATGAGCTTAATGGGATCAAAATCGGACTACAAATGTGGCTTGTACGCCCCGCGGCGCGCGGCCGTTTCAGCACAGCACGATACATACATAGTCAGGTGCACTCAAATCCAAAAGGCAGGCAGCATTTTCCAGTAGGGCACAATTTGCTCTTGCAGTGTGCACTGATGGGCAGCAAAATTTAAAAAGTTTGTTAATTGAAAAAGTTTGTTTAATTACTCAGAAGTTTTATTCGCACCATCTGCAAAATAAAAGGTAATGGATTAAAAACAGTTCTGGCTACATAGTCAACATTTTATTTTGATTTGAATATTGTGCCTTACCAGTATGTGATTTATGTTGCCACATGGTTCTCACTGTGTCAACTGAATTCAATTCAAAACCACTTGCCGGAGGAGTAGGATGAACTAAACATAAAATATCGGTGGCATCATAGCAGCCAGGCTCATCCTCTTCACCATACTTAGAAGTATATTTGTGCCCGTCCCTTCCATGACAGAAACCATGGCTTCCTTTGAATCCGTATCAGTTAGAGTAATTTCTCCAAGAAACCAGTTTTTCTTATCAGCATGAATGGTCACATATTGGTTAGGGGCTAACACATCAAATGATGAATATCTTCGAGTCAATTCCACAGTCACATACTGCTTATTTGAAGAGGAATGAAACTTTGCGCAGACTTGAGATGGACATATGGGTAACACTGCGAGCTGGCTTCTCATCTCTGGAATACTCAGTGCTCTTGCATAGCGTTGTCTTAATTTATCCTCAGTTAATTTAACTTCTTCAGAAGTAACAAATTTAACATGAATCTTTTCCATATTCTTCTCCACCCAATTATAAAATTCTGAGGGTGTTCTGATGAGGTGATTTCGGATGGATGCTAAATATGCTTGTCTTTTCATTGTGCCACCAAGTCCATCACATGGGCCTTTGCCATGGGAAGTAGCACAAAAGTGCCACTCTGCGTCAAGTCCATAATCTTCTAAGTGGTAACTGATATTTAGTACATTTTTCTTATTCTTGTACTATTAGGCAGCACCAGCAGAAAAGTAGATTACGTTTTTCAGTCCAGGAAGCGGAGTTATCAAAAATTCAACATAGTTCTGTTGGAATTCACAAACTGCGTTCATGTCATGTTTCATATGGTCAGAAATAATTGCACAGCTAAGAGTCTTCAGTTCTTCACAAATGGAGGTATGGTCACTTGATCATTTGACCAGTAATAATTTTGGACTGCGACCTGTAAACAAGGAAAAAATACACATAAAAATAACACAGAACTCCACATTTTTAAATCAATTAATAATATTTAGGTTCTCGCCTGAACAACAGATGTGTAGTTTTCAGCAAAATCTAGCCATAAAATGGTGAGTCAACAAAGTCTTTAGCTGCTCAATAAACATTTGCACAAACTCTGTTCTTTCTTTCATACAAGTTTCTAGACTACATCTGTCTGTTGATGTCCACTGTTCGTAGGAAATATGAAATTGTCTGACAGCATGTTCTTTAATTTATTTTCAAGTCCTTCAGTGCCAGGACAATTAGTACAACAGTTTTTTAAGTAACACTCAGATGTTGGTTCTTCACAAATTACAACTGACATGAAATCAGTGTAAGTTTTAAGCTTGTCACCAAACTGCTAAAACTCTTTGGTTCCTTTCAGATATCTTACAATGTGAGTAACATTGTTACAGTCCGTTTTCTTTGGTTCTTTGTTAATTTGACTAACAATACTTAAAGCATAAGCAATATCTGGTCTTGAACATGTAGATAAGTACATCAACTTTCTAACAGCCATTTGGTAACGGTCTTTATTGTCATAAATCTGATTCAAATTAGCACTTTTCTCATCTACTTTAATTGGCAAAGGAGCATCTCTAGTATTTGCCTTTTTTAAAATTAAACTTTTCAGTAATTTCATCAATGTACTTCTCTTGATCAAATGTAATCAACTTTGAATCTTGAGTTACTTGCATTCCCAAAAACTGATTCATCTTTCCTAAATCTCTTATATCTAACTTGTCTTTTATAATAGTTTTGAACAGCTCTACTTTGGATTTAGGACCCCACACACCAAGATTATCCACATAAACTGTAATAATTAAGTCTCCCTCATCATTTACATGTACACATTTGTCCTTGAACAATCTGTGTAAATTAAAGTTTATCAAAATTTCATCAATCATTTTATGCCATTCACGTGCACTTTGCTTCAACCCGTACAAACTCTTCCTTAGTTTCCAAACTTTTCCTTCATCAGTCTTGAAACCATCAGGCTCATTAACATAGATAGTTTCCTCTAATGGACTGTTTAAATATGCTGTCAGAACACCCAAATGATGTATCACCCAATCCTTAAGTACAGATACAGCTGCCAGTAAACAGTCTTCTTCTTTACCACAGGTGAAAAAGTTTTATCAAAATTAACACCCTTTATTTGTGCAAAACCTCTAGCTACTATTCTAGCTTTAAAACGCTCAACTTCTCCTTTTAGATTTAGTTTAGCTTTGAAAACCCACTTAACACTAAGTGCAGGAACATTCTTTGGTTTATCAACAATTTGAAACACATCTTTTCTCTTTAAATGCTCCATCTCTTCATCCATAGCTTCAATCCAATCTTTAGAATGTTCACTAGATGTAGCTTCTTTTACACTTGTTGGTCCATACACAAGCAAACAATTACATTCTTTTACAAACATAACAATATGACAATCAGCACACATTTTACATTCATGAGTTTTTCTAAATCTAGCACTCCTCACCGTAAAATATTGGGAACGGCCCGGACGGTTTGCTTGGTATCGGGCCACTTCAAATGTTAAAATAGAGTCCGGATAACATACAGCTTGCACAATATGACTATTATGACTGAAAACAGAATCTGGAATGGTTCCGTCATATAGAAATAGCTTGTGATAATATATTCTACACTTATGAGGTTTGAGGTTTACTTATCATAGTAACTCTTAGAATGGTTCAGATAACAGACAGCTTACATGATATGATCATAATGACTGACAACACACCCCGTGTTGGTTCCCTCAACTTAAAATAGAATGTCTATGTGATGGTATGGGTCATTATCATTACAATTCACTTTGGGTGATATAATTTCTGTATATATATATTAACGAACCCAAACATAGGAAAAAATGAAATCTTATCAACCAAAGGAAACCACGTGTGTTGACAGAAAAAAGATAACCGTTTAAGCCAGTCTACTCTAACCCCCTCCCTCCCCCCTACGATTAAATGAAGCTTTCAAGCACTTTATAATTTCCAGAATTAAATTGTATTGAATTAAAAAGGTCAGAGCATTTAAGAAAAAAATTTATTTGAGCAGTGCTGCCCTCACTTCTATAAAGTTGGATAAATTTTAAAGTTCAGTAAAAGTAGCTTACTTTCTCAGTTTATGTCTATAATTTTTATCTTAAGCTGTAAGCTTGTCCTTAATGACATTCATAATTTGATATCTAACAGTTTTTTTGAAGTCTAAGTACAAAATATGGGATTCTCCTACAAATACTTGCTAAATAATTTAAGATAATTTAAATCTCTAAAGATCTCTCCATACTTGAAGTCAGGTGCACTCAAATCCAAAAGGCAGGCAGCATTTTCCAGTAGGGCACAATTTGCTCTTGCAGTGTGCACTGATGGGCAGCAAAATTTAAAAAGTTTGTTTAATTACTAAGAAGTTTTATTCGCACCATCTGCAAAATAAAAGGTAATGGATTAAAAACAGTTCTGGCTACATGGTCAACATTTTTGGCTGAGCGAAGCGAAGCCTATTACGCCACTGAAGTGCTAAAAAAGTTCGTTGTCCGTCTGTCTGTCTGTGTGTCTGTTCGCACGATAACTCGAGAACGAGTTGAGATATCGAGTTGAAATTTTTACTGTAGCTTCCTTGCCCAAAAAGCTCGGTCGAGTTCGAAAATGGGCATTCTAGCTCAAAAATTGACACCGTTAAAAATTAATTTACATTTTCGAAAAAATAATTTTAAAAATAAATATTTTTTACAGTGTACTAAGGGGTAACTCGGCGAGTTGCGACCCTCTGGGCGAAAATTTCGTCCGTTTGGCCGTATCTCTTACCGTTTAGCCGCTACTGCGTGTCTCAAGGAAGAAAAGTCCTAGAAATGCATGTTGGGTGTCGTTTCCGATGTATTTCGACGAGTTGCGACCCTCTGGGCGGATATTTCGTCCGTTTGGCCGTATCTCGTACCGTTTAGCCGCTGCAGCGTCAAATTTGGACAAAAACTCTTTAATATACGCGTAGAGTTGTGTATTTCTCTGATTATCGCTTATCACAGACTAGCATATCGCTGGAACCGTCTGCACGAGTGAAATTTAATGGAGCCCACCGTTTCGTTACTCAAAGCGTATTTTTAATGGCATCCTAATTCATACTGACAGCGCCGCAGGCCTAGGTAGATGTACGCAGGCGCGTCGCAGCGTAACAGTGTTTCGCGAGATATCGCGAAGCCTGTTACGCGAGACGTGGTCTGGCGTACATCTACCTAGTTATATGTACAGAGATAGAAGCATTACTATTTACAACACTCCCCCTTAATGCGCATATCTCATTAAGTAATTACAAGAACAACTCTCGCTTGGCCCCATGCAACTCTCCATTTGGCACTATGCAACGCACAGTGGGAATAGGAAAAACCTTGATTAATTTTTATATTTACAAGTTAGGTCAAAAACCTATTCCAGAGATGCAGAATCATTTGATTTACAGTAAAGACATTAAATAAAGCTCACATATTTACAGATAATTTTAGTAGTGAGCAGCATTAATAATGCTTGATTTTCTCCAGGGCTTTGGTGAGGATGTCCGCAGGCATTTCATCTGTTGGTTGATGTATAATTTCAACCATTCCTTCCCGTACACAGTCACGCAGTAATTGGATCCTGCAACCCAAGTGTTTAGACCTGGCAGAGAAATAATTTTGTGAGTAAGCCAAACTGATAGCAGCATTATTGTCTGCTCTTATTAGAACTTTCTGGGTTCCAATTTTAAACAGATTGTTCAGGAATTCATTTAAGAAAATTGATTCTTTAACTGCTTCTGTGAGAGATATTGTCTCGGATTCTCCAGAGGATTGAGCGGCTAATTTTTGCTTTTTGCTTTCCCAGGTAATTAAATTGCCGTCTAAAAAGAAGCAGTGACCTGAATAAGATTTATAATCTGTTACACTTCCTGCCCAGTCTGCATCTGAATGGCCTACCAGTTTAAGAGAAGGATTAGGACATTTTTGGTACTTTAAACCAAATTTGGCACTGTATTTTAAATAACGCAGCAAACCTTTTGCCAGTTCCCAGTGTGTACTGGTATGACAATCATTGAATTGGCTAAGAAAACTTACAGTATATGCAATGTCTGGCCTAGTGTTTACACTAAGGTACAACAGACAGCCAATGAGCTCACGGTAGGGTGCTGAAGTTTTTACACCCTCCTCAAAATCAACCATTTTGATACCTTTATGAAGTGGGATATACTGAGGACGGCAATCACTCATATTAAATCTTTGGAGGATGGACTGTACATATTCCTCCTGATGTAAAATTAATGTGCCTTTTGTCCAGTCTCTTTCAATCCTCATCCCAAGACAATTTCTGACATCACCTAAATCCTTCACTTTTACTACTGCACTTAGTGCACTCAATAAATCAGATTTTTCCTTCTCATTTCTGTAGAAAATGTTGTAATAATTGTTTGAATAATCAGGATTTCAGCGGATATTTGGGAGCAAGGGTTAGGAGTCACGAGAGCGAAGTACACAGTATAGAGTCTAGAACGGAAGTGAAGTTTATTTCCTCTTTCAATATGGCGGCTGGAGCTGGAGTGCAGTGGTGCATCATGGGAGTGCAGAGATGCGTGCTAATTATGTACAGGCAGTGACAATGAGAATTTCAGTATGAGAAATCCCATATGGCGGCGTATTTGAATTTATACAGTTTATGAGCGAGGATTAACTATTTACAGTATTTACAACAGAAAAGGTAAAAGTCATCAACATACAGGGCAATTATTGTGACAGTTTCCTCACTTGATTTAATGTAAACGCAGGGCTCGTCTGGAACAGTATTGAATCCTTCCTGCTTAAGGATTTTGTCTGCCTTTTGGTTCCAGCTTCTGGCTGCCTGCTTTAAGCCATACATGGCTTTATGCAATCTGCATACTAGTCCATCAGATCCTGGAATTGTAAAACCATCAGGTTGTGACATATATACCATCTCATTTAAGTCACCATGCAGAAATGCAGTTTTAATATCCAAGTGGGCAATTTTTAAATCAAAGTTGACTGCAACAGAGAATAAAATTCTTAGTGTCTCCCTTCTGACCACAGGAGAGTAAGTTTCATGATAATCAACACCATGAGTTTGAGTGTAGCCTTTTGCTACAAGTCTGGCTCTGTAAAGAATTGTTCCGTCAACATTAATTTTTCTTTTAAATACCCATTTGTTACCAACTATTTTTGCTCCTTCACATGGATTTTCCAGTGTCCATACTCCATTCTCATCGAAGGAACCTAATTCATCCTCCATTGCCTTTAACCATAGGCTTGATTCAGGTGAATTGATGGCCTGTTCAACACTTTCTGGTACGAGACTCACAGCTTTAGAAGTAAGCCGGGCTGCTCCCATTTGTGAGCTCTCGTTAGCCTCATCATTTGCACCGAAACCATACAATACAAAGCCATCAAAGTGTTTTGGTAAACTGGCACATCTTTTTCTGGTTACATTTACTTCACCTGAAATTTCTCCACTGTTTTCAGATATAGTCTCAACATCTACTGACCTTATATCAGAGCTGGTGTTAGAGGCAACCTCATAGTCACTCATGCTCTCATGACCATGTGACATTTCAGATAGACTGGTGTCTGTGTAGTCTCCCCACAGATCTGTATCTGATTGGGGTTGGTCAGTGCTTTGGCTTGAGCCTGAGACTTTGGCGGATTCTCCAGCCTTATCCAAGGGGATACTCCTGCCTTGGTTGGATTTGTTAGAGGCGGATACTCCAGCCTTATCCAAGGGGATACTCCTACCTTGGTTGGATTTGTTAGAGGCGGATACTCCAGCCTTATCCAAGGGGATACTCCTACCTTGGGCGGATTCTCCGCTTTTATCAGAGGGGATACTCCAACCTCCTGAAGCAGTTGTACTGCTTTCGTGCAAGGGGATTCTCCTGCCTTGCGCGGATGCTCCGCTTTCATGTGAGGGGATACTCCAACCTCCTGCGAGTACTCCGCATGCATTTGCCTCACTTTTCAGAACGGGCAATGCTGGAAAACTGGTTTCATTAAATATAACATTTTCATACCTGTGAGATGACACTGATTTGCTTTCTAAGTCCATCAGTTTGTATGCCTTTCTCTGGTCATCATATCCAACAAATATGTAGGATTTTGTTCTGTCTTTTAATTTCTTTGCCTTCCCTGCGTCAACATGAGCAAAGCAGAGGCATCCAAAGACTTTTAGATTTTTAATATTTGGTCTTTCACCAGTCCAGCTTTCATAAGGTACCATATTTTTCACTGCTTTTGTGGGAGAGATATTTTTAAGATAAACAGCAGTACTTACTGCAAGTGGCCAGTATTTTTCCTCAAGTCCTGAATTTTTCAACATGGCCCTTGTCTTTTCCAATATTGTCCTATTTGCTCGTTCTGCTACTCCATTCTGTTCAGGATTTCCAGCAACGGAGTATTGGCTCATGATCCCTCCACTTTTGAGGAACTGCTTGAACTTGTCACTAACATATTCACCACCATTATCAGATCTCAGATATTTAATGTGCTTACCAGTATGGTTCTCAACCCTTGACTTATACTCTTTGAATTTTTCAAATACTTCACTCTTTTGCTCTAACAAACCAATCATAGTGAACCTGGATTTGTCATCAATAAATGTGACAAAATATCTGTATCCTTCCTTTGACGGAGTATCTGAGATTTGACACACATCAGAGTGCACAACTTCCAGAATATCTGAGGCTCTCTTAGTCTCCCCCTGAGGGAAAGAACCTTTTGTTTGCTTGGCTTTTAGACATGGCTCACAGATATCATCTTTGGGAGCCTGAGGAGTCATGCCATCGACTAGTTTGGTCATGAGATCCATGCTGTTTTTGCCAAGGTGGCCCAATCTTTCATGCCATGGTTCACTGGAAGTTGAACTTAATTTCAAAGCTGAATGGTGGGTACTTACTTCCAAATTTACCTTATAGGTGCCATTTTTCTCTTTTGTCTCTAATAATGGTCTATTTAGTATTTTTATGTCATGTTTGTGGTAAATACCACAGTGATCATCCACAAACACTGCTGCAAATCCATTCTTAGCCATCTTACTCACTGACAGTAGATTTGCTGTTAAGTCTGGCACATACTTCACATCCTGAATCTCCGTCAGGCCATTGTGTCTCTCTGCATTTGGTCTTAATTTCCGTTCTCCTTCGATATACAGTATTTCCGTGCCAGCACATTCAATAGCCTCCTTTTGAGTGTTTTTAAACTCATGGACACATTCACTACTTCCACACATATGGTCAGAGGCCCCACTGTCTACAAATAATTCTATAAGAGACTTATCTTTAGACACCTTACATACCTTCGAGCTTTTGCTGCTCGAGCTCTCTTCTCCTGGTCGTTTGGCCATCCTGGCCTGGCCGCTCCCTTCTCCTTTCCTGGTTGCTGCCAGGATCCAGCCTGCTGGTCCCTTTTTCTCTCCTTTGGATTGAGATTTGGGCGGATTCTCCTTTTGAGGCTTAGGAACCTCTGGCAGCTTGTTCCACTGCAGGAGGTGTTTGAACCTGCAGTGGGTCTCGCTGTGGTTGTCCCTGCGACAAATCCTGCAACGATAAATGTGGTCACCATTTGCATCGCTCTGCCCAATGGGAGCAAACCTTTGCGGATAGGGACGGTAGCCTCCACGGCCACCATGCCCTCCGCGGCCTCGGCCTCGACCGCCTCGACCCCTTCCTGCAAAGGAGCCTCTCTGGGGTTGGGAGCTTCCTGCAGCTCCCCGATGCACCACCAGAGCGGTGCTTGTAGAGGCGCTCCTTTCTGCCTCCTCGTTAGCCTCCCTCATAAAGGCTTGGATGACTAGATTAAAATCCAGCACCTGGCCTCTCCCCAGGATCTCCTTTGTGCTGCTGCTTTGGATGAAGCGTCGCATCACATCATCCTCGGGTCGCAGGTTCATAAGGATAAGAGCAGCTGCGCCCTCATCCTCGAATGGTGTTCCTGTTGCAGAAAGTTTTGACTTGAGATCTTTAGCTGCAACAGCATATTTGTCCAACGAGTCAAAGTTGGACCGCACTGTGGTCTCCTGGTCTGCAAATTTGCAAGTCTAGACGGGCTACCTTCTTGCATGCGCAGCCTTGCAGCACACTTGCAAGCCTCTGCATGCAAAGAGGCGAGATGCAAGTCGGGCCAGGCACCGCCATACGCCTGTCTTGCAAGTCTTTGCAAGCCTCCCCGCATGGACTGCCATGCTTCTGCCTTGCAAATCCTTGCAAGCCTCCCCGCATGGACTGCCATGTTTCTGCCTTGCAAGTCTTTGCAAGCCTCCCCGCATGGACTGCCATGCTCCTGCCTTGCAAGCCTTTGCAAGCCTCCCCGCATGGACTGCCATGCTCCTGCCTTGCAAGCCCTTGCAAGCCTCCCCGCATGGACTGCCATGCTCCTGCCTTGCAAGTCTTTGCAAGCCTCCCCGCATGGACCGCCATGCTCCTGCCTTGCAAGTGTCGTGGCATGTGATGCCTTGCGTTTCTGAGGCATGTGGTGCCTTGCGTGTGCCCCCCCGCTAGGTCCCCGTTGCAGTGCAGGTGAACCAAGCCCATCACACATTCATGAAGAAAAAACCAATTCATGAGAAACATCAGTTATTTAATTGAGTTGAGAAAATAAAAATAGAAAAATATGAAATGGCACAAATAGAACATCACAAATCAGAAGCTATGAATACTTAATAATAAATGGAAAAAATAATAAATCACAAAATACATATTTGGCACATTTGCACAAAAGCAGGAATGAAAATCATCCTATGATAAGTTAAAAAAAAATACAGCACAGTATCAAAGGTACTATTGACTTAGTGACCATACTAATCAAAAGAAAAGAAATATCACCAAATATATCTTTGGCACATTATGGAGGCAGGAATCTATATCATCATATCAAGATATTAAAATAATTAACATTTAAGACATCTCTTCAATCATCCTATGAAAAGGAAAATAAAAATACATCACATCTATTCAAAAAAACAGATGACTCATGAAATAATGAGGAAACAATCTAAACCATCATAGGAACATAAGATATTTGCTCCTCAGTATACGAGATACATCAAAAACTGATGTACAATGAACAATACAAAATATTTACAATACAAAATACTTACAATTCAAAACACTTACAATATACAATACTTGCAATATACAATACATAATATATACACTACACAATTTAACTATCACTCAAATATATTTATGTACGTCTGCACAGAGGACACTTTAGATTTGGCACCGTGTGGCAGACCACAGACGTGCTCTGCCAGGAACCGCCAAGCCCCGGTCACAAACACTGGGAACTTGAGGTCGAGGATAAATATGAGGCTCAAGCAGCAGCACACTGCATCGGTAAAAGTAAAGTCTCCTGGAATTCCAGTGAAACGCTCTCCATCCACCAGGACTGAATATGAAGCGTACCTTGGGTTGAGCCACATGGGACTGTCTGAATCAACCTTAATAATTGCACCACATCCCTTGGGCTGCTGCAGGAAAATACAAAATGTAGGAATCAGTATAAAGCAGCTCACGGTTCAGTACTCTACTTAGATGAGGAATTTACGTACGTTTCCAAGTTCATACCACTTGGCCAGCTGCTCCTTGTGTGTAAGTGCTGGGAGGGCCGCAAGCACATAATCCCGTTTCACTGCCAACAAAAAGAAATAGTTACAAAACAGGACACTTGCAAAAAAAAGCAAAAGCTGTGTCACAGCATGCATCTCTAAATTAGCCTACCTTCAGGCTCATCACGGTTGGCCATGTTCAGATATGACTCTGTCACCTCTCTGGCACGACCACAAGTCCTCAGCTGGTGAATTGCCCGATCACAACGCTCTGAAGTGAAATAGTCTTTCAACAGCCCTTGGATATTTATCTTGTAGAACCTTTCCATGTCATTGAAAATCTGCAGAAAAAGTTGAAAAGAAGGATTACTTTTAACTCATTGAATAGTTAAATTAAAGCGTTGCTGTAGTATCAGTAATGTATGGCCTACATGGAAAGGATCTCTCAGTGGTGGGTACTTCTTAAGAGCATCCGTGGCTGATTCATTTTTGAACAGCACCTGCCTGTGCCGGGCTGTGAGGTTCAGCCTCAGTATTATAACATTCATGTTCGGATCAGCCTTAGCCCACTCCTGCGCAAGGAGCTCGCATATTTCATCAGTGGGTCCTCCATCTGGGACGATCCCCTCCACGAAAGGGATATCCATGCAGTTGGGCTGAAATGGGACATGAACATTAATGACATTAGGACATAACGAAACCATTCTCTGCACAATTAGTGTATTGTGTTACTCACATCACAGAGGCGCCTAGCCTTGTCACCGGGCTTGTCAGCACGCAATCCACCAGGAGCAGATCTCCGGTTTTTCAATCCCGCTTTCTCACGGGCCTCCTCAATATCAGGGTTATTCTTCCCAGTACTTCTCCTGTACCTATTGAAGCTGGCCACCAGCTCACATTTCCACGAGTACTGTGTAAAAAAAGACAAGCAACAATTAATACATGGTTCATCCGGGTGGTGTAAAATTAATGCTGATGCACGTACTGCTCCATCTGTGTTAGTCCCTGGTATGATTGCGTCCTGTAAGGTCGGGTACACCCTAACCAGCTTCTCAGCCACCCTTTGATATTCGTAGCTTTTGGGATACCTAGAGAATTAAGAACTGATATGAAATACTGCTAGGAGAATAGGTATTAGCTCTAATCCAGACAGAAACTCACACAAAGCAGGAGTACTGCATCATGTCCATTCGGAGGATGTCTGTGATCTCTCTTTTACAAGCATGGTCAATCCTTCTACCCTGCGTCTCAATCTTCTGCTTAATGTGGTCGGGGATGGCTGGCAATTGGTAGACTGTGGGCAGGGGCCCAAGGTCCACTCTGGGCTCCACTCTGGGCTCCTCAACCTGTGCCCACCCCACAGCAGCTGCACCGTTTCCAGCTTGATCCCCTACATTCTGCACATTATCAACTATGGGCTGCAGAGGTACAGCTGTGAAAACCAGAAAGGCACAGATAAGTACACATACATAAGGAACCACAGACCACAATGCTATACAACACATAATACATTGCCTGGCTGCCTTAAGAAGATTGTTACCTTCTCGTTGCGTGTCAGTGACTGAAAGTCAGTCACATTTACTAAGTGGC
>JAWJED010000040.1:1690442-1730804 GCA_033675135.1 Frankliniella intonsa | reverse complement strand
GCCTGAGGTGTGCTACAGAGTCACAAGAACATAACACTGATCTCACTATTGACATTGAGTGAGGGTAAGGATCTTGATAATAAAGAAACTGACCTGTGCAGGTGACAGGTGCACCCTTACGTGAGTAGTACAGCAAGTGTCAGAGACGCAGAATATGTGCAGCAGTGACAACAGTTCTGCAGCTGTAGTGTTGAATAAAGCTGATGGCAGACAATTATTTATTGGATTGTAATATTCTTCCAGCTGTATTTCCTATCCAATAAGCCCCATTACATCGTGCTTCGACCAAACAGCCATGTGCTGTCTGAATGTTCGCATCAAACCTCTTTTCCATCCCATCCCATGTGCTATTGATATAGATGACAGATCATTGAATGCTGGCTGCATGATAATGTATAATGTTGTGCCATCTATCATGATGACCATGACATGTGGTATTAATCTGTGAATGATGAAGTCAATATTCATGTGCTACATGCAGCCAATCAAATGACATAAGTAGAAGGTAGCACTAGGTAGATGTACGCCAGACCACGTCTCGCGTACCAGGCTTCGCGAAACACTGTCTGTCACAGTATGTGTCTGTACTGTTCGCGCGATACTCGCGAGTTGAGTATGGGCAAGAATGCCATAAAAAACGCTTCGAGTAACGAAGCGGTCGCCATTACATTTCAATTCTGCAGACGGTCCTGGCGATATGTTAGTCTGTGATAAGCAAAATCTGAGAAATACAACTCTACGCGTATGTAAAGACGTTTTGTTAAAATTCTGAGCTGCAGCGGGTTCAACGAGTGCGATACGGCCAAACGGACGAAATTTTCGTCCGTTTGGTCGCAACTCGTCGAAATACTGCAGACTTTGACACCCAACATGCCTGTTGGGACTTTCTCCTTAACCTGTGATAAAATGGATTGTGCAGAGCGTGCGCGAAATTTCGTCCGTTGGCCGCTCCTACCGTTTCGAAAATGGGTGTACACTGACTAAAAAGTCAATTGATTAGAAATGATTGTCGAACTTCAAGTGACTTGGATTGACTAATTTGATTGGGACTGACTATGACCGACTGATTCGCTAAAAGTGACTAAAACTGACAAATTTGACTTGAAACTAACTAAATTTGACTAAACTTGACTAAAATGTGACTGAAATTGACTTTTCTTGACGAAAATGTGACTGACACTGACTTTTCTTGACTAAAAGCGACTAAATATGACTCGATTTTGACTTTTTCGCCCCCATGGATGTGACTGAGGGAAAAAAAGTGCCTACAGAATAGGCAACCAATGCTCATCATTGAATTTTAGAATCAAAACATGTACGATTTTCATTTTCATTTAATAAGGTTTACCATTGCAAAATAAAAATTAGTATGTACTTACAAAGAATCACAGACATTTAAGGTAATATATTTTATTTTTAAGATCTCTCTGAAAATATACTTTAAACCATTTTTTAATAGTGATTTCCAAAATAATATATGTGTGAAGTATTCATTAACAACTAGTATCACATTCAGGTAGACTGTTAACATGTGACAGTATTACTCATGCCCATGTAAATCTTTATACAAAAAAGAAAAGTTTCTAATTAAAATATGTTGCATTAACTGTCTGCGATACTTGCCATCAATGAACCCCTAAGTGATAAGGTACTATTTAAATCTCATTGAGTCCCTAAATGGTTTGAGAACACAGAATGTGATGGTAAACCAAGCGTAGAGCTGTTTGGGATGAGCAGTAATACCGTAATTTGCAAAAACTCCGCTTGTAACTTGAATACTGGACTATTATTTCAGGGAATGGCTAGAAATTTTAAGTGGAAGTAAATTTTAGTGTAAATAGTCTAAACTTACCTAGTTTAGCATTTTAGAACATTCTAAACTATCTTCTACTCATGTCATACAAGTTCTGAGGCTGTAAGTTAATTAGGCTAGGTAGCGCAATCCCCATAACTCTGAAACTAAAAGGATGCGTGTGATAAGTCTTTCAGGATAAATCAAAGGTGATATGAGCTACTTTCAGTATTTTTTGCGTCGAAAAATTTAATGACATCATTTGAGATATTTCCAAAAGTACACTTCAAAAATTCAAAAAAAAAAAAAAAAAAAAAAAAAAAAAAAAAAAAATTGAACAATTTTTTTCCAAAATTTTTTTTCTTGGCATCTACTTTTACTAATAAGGGTGCATACCAAGTGGCAAGTCGCTACCATGACTCCTCCCCTACTTTTACGTATAACTCATCTCTACACATTGCCAAAATGGTGTTATTTAATATCTCCAGAATAAGTGCACCTAGAGAGCTACCATTTACAGGGTAGACTCTGGTACCATAGGAGAGCCAACAAAAAAATATGGTCGATTTTGGAGACAACTTTTTTTTTCGGGTGTACCGCTGACATGGAATCACTCAAGTGTGATTAGAACCAACTTCGAAAAAGCGAATAGATTTTGACTAGAGGCGACTATTTTTTGACTAAAGGCTACTATTTTTTGACTTATTGTGAATCGATGTGACTAAATGTGAATATATGTGACTAAAATGTGACTGAATGACTGGGAGTAACTGAAATGGGACTGGATGACTAGGAGTGACTGAAATGACTAGAAATGACTAAAAGTGACTAAAAGTCTTTCAGGATAAAACAGGTGATATGAGCTACTTTCAAGTAGTGTCAAAAATTTTATGACATCATTTCGATATTCAAAGTTTTGAAAAATTCAAGAAAAAAATTTGAACATTTTTTGCCAAAATTTTTCTTGTCATCTACTTTTACTAATGGTATACCAAGTGTGCGCTATCATGACTCCTCCCCTACTTTACGTATAACTCAATGCTACACATTGCCAAAATGGTGTTATTTAATATCTCAGAATAGGTGCAGGAGGCTACCATTTACAGGGTAGACTCTGGTACCATAGTAGAGCCAACAAAAAAAATGTGTTCGATTTTGGAGACAACTTTTTTTTTCGGGTGTACCGCTGACATGGAATCACTCAAGTGTGATTAGAACCAACCGAAAAAGCGAATAGATTTTGACTAGAGGCGACTATTTTTTGACTAAAGGCTGTTTTTTTTTACTTATTGTGAATCGATGTGACTAAATGTGAATATATGTGACTAAAATGTGACTGAATGACTGGGAGTAACTGAAATGGGACTGGATGACTAGGAGTGACTGAAATGACTAGAAATGACTAAAAGTGACTAAAAGTGACTGAAACGTGACTGAAATTTGACTTTTTTCCGCCCCGTACACTGACTTTTCGGGGTGAGGTACCCCTCGCGCCAGGTCCACTTTGGCCTCCAAAATTTTAACGTATCCTCACCGGGAAGCACGTGGTGCATCGTGGTACGTCCTCGCATCTCCGGAACCTGATGACGTGCAGAGAGAAACGGTTTTTGGCGCTGAATTCAGCAGGTCGAATACACGAGGAAAATATGAACTCGTTTGCGGGTCATCAGGAGCACCCCTCGGCGACTGCCACCGATGGCGTCCAGGACGCCGTCAAGCGAAAGCGCCACGCTTGGTGCCAGGATCCGTGCGCACCCTGTGCAGAAGCGTTCGGCCCTGCGCGCACAGCGCACAGGGGTCGCACACTCTGTGCACGGCGCCGGGCACGCACTGGCGCACAAATAGCCGCCTGTTACACATTGCACACGATCAGCACATGGGTGCGGCCGTTGCGCCCATCTGTTGCCAGCGCTTCTCGGCTGCGGCACACTGGCTTTGCGCACAGAAACCTTGCGCACACGTCACGCACGAGATGTGCACCAGTTTGGCACGCCATGTGGCACCTCGTTCCGCACGCCGCCGCGCCCAGTTTCAGACAGTCTGCGCGCGCGTCCGGTATCGCGACATGCACAGGCGGCGCACAGGTCGCGCACGCGCTGCGCAATTAAATCCATTTTATCGGCGGGAAGTCACGCAGTAGCGGCTAAAGGGTAAGAGATACGGCCAAACGGACGAAATTTTCGGCCGTGGGGTCGCAACTAGCCGAGTTACCCCTTAGGAATCTGTAAAAAAATATTTATTCTTAAAATTATTTTTTTTCGAAAATGCAAATTAAGTTTTAACGGTGTCAATTTTTGAGCTAGAATGACCATTTTCGAACTCGACCGAGCTTTTTGGGCAAGGAAGCTACAGTAAAAATTTCAACTCGATATCTCAACTTGTTCTCGAGTTATCGTGCGAACAGACACACACACACACACACACACACAGACAGACGGACAATGAACTTTTTTAGCACTCCAGTGGCGTTATAGGCTTCGCTTCGCTCAGCCAACAATGGATTCACCTCTAAGCTGAAATGTCTACTGCATGGGACTTGCTTGCCTAAAAGGAGGTCTACATTCCCAATGCACTGCAGGACCTCGGTTGTCACATTTTCCACTGGTCCCAGCATAGTAATAAGACCATGGTAGTTTGACTTCAACACACCAATTGCATGCTCGTCAACTTCACTCGAATAGTAATCAGCAACCTTAATTCCAAGTTGCTGCAAGGCATACAGGCCAGTGCCGATACCATCAAAAAGGGATAGTACCCGAATGCCTGAGGTGTGCTACAGAGTCACAAGAACATTACACTGTTCTCACTTTTGACATTGAGTGAGGGTATGGATCATGATAATAAAGAAACTGACCTGTGCAGGTGACAGGTGCACCCTTACGTCAGCAGTACAGCAGAGACTGTCAGAAGGGACATTCCTTTGTTCAACACTCCGTGTAGAATCTGCTACCGGTTTATGATCTGGTGCCACAAACTATAACAAAATACAATCGAGGGTTGTCAATAGACACTCACAAGAGAACACTTATAGAAACAATGACTGGGTGCTTACCTTCTTTAATCGGTATCGACAACCTTTAGGGGGCTGCTTCAAGTGACGCCTGTAGCCAGTCTTAGGACCTCTTTTCCTTCCCTTTTTCTGCTCTGGGGCTCCATACTATGGCTTACAAAGGATGCGACTCCAGCCAGAGGTGCTGTTAAAAGTTTTCCTCCGAAGTGCGATTAACAGCACCTGTAGGTGAAGTCACTGCATGTATGAGGCTCGGAATGGTTCCACTATTGGATGCAAGGCCTATTTCATTCCAAAGTTTATGTGACATGCTTGTAGACACATGTGTTAAAAAAATTCATACACATATGTATGCACATACAAATGCATACATATATCTGTAACATCAGGTATATTTGTATGTATGTGCAAACTTTGCAATAAAAAGGGACTAGTTCTAAATATATAAGCCTCTGCCAGGCTTATAAAGGATGCGACTGCAGGTAGAGGTGCTGTTAAAAGTATTCCTCAGAAGTGCGTTTAACAGCACCTGTGGGTGAAGTCACTGCATGTATGAGGCTCGGAATGTTTGCACTATTGGATGCAAAGCCTATTTTATTCCAAAGTTTATGTGGCATGCTTGTAGACAAATATGTTAAAATAATTCATACATACATGTATAATGCATACATATATCTGTAACATCAGGTATATTTGTGTGTATGTGCAAACTTTGCAGTAAAATAGGACTAGTTCTAAACATTTAACCCTCTTGTATGCCAGGCTTGTAAAGGATGCGACTCCAGCTAGAGGTGCTGTTAAATGTATTCCTCAGAGGTGCGATTAACAGCACCTGTGGGTGAAGTCACTGCATGTATGAGGCTCGGAATGGTTCCACTATTGGATGCAAGGCCGATTTTATTGCAAAGTTTATGTGACATGCTTGTAGCAAAATATATGCAGCATGAAATGCTGGAGGAGGAAGTCCACATTGTAAAAAATATTATGAAATTTAAGAGCTAAATATGTCTTAAATTTAATAACATTTTTACTTGTTCTTAAACCTAATAACAGTTTATGATATTTAAGAAGTTTTCTTAATTTTGCGAACCAGGTTATGAAAATTCTGATAAAACTTCGGAATTGTAATGAAGGTCATGAAATTTCATAACAAGTTTATTAAATTTAAAAGGTTTCCTTTGTACTCACAAAATTGTTTTGAAAAGTCACAACCATTCTTACTTTTAATACATGCATTCAGAACACTTCTTAAAAGTCAAACATCTTTTGACCATTGGTCATAGAATTTTGGTGTTCAACATGGTATTGGGTGAATAATATCGCGTAATGTAGGTATGCCACAGCCATATGTTAAAAAACAAGATAAGAAACATTTCCGTCCGCGCCAAACACCTAACTACTCTGGGAATGCCCCTTGATGGAGTGGCGCATGAGGTCGGGTGCGAGCGTTCCCGTCCCAGGTATGTCTTGACAGCCGTGCGGTCTAAGGCGTCAAGATGCCAATCCAAAGGTTCGAGGTTCGAACCCACCCAGGTAAGGTAGACAAATGTGTAAAAAGTAAAAAAAAGTTGGGGCTGAAGATCTATCCGTGTGGAATAGATCTGAATATTTTCCAGATTTATGCGTTAGGCTGGAAGAAAAAGGCATTCATGTCTTTTCATAACACGTTCTTAATTTTAAAAACACGTTCTTAATTTTCAGAAAATATTTGTTCTTAAATTTAAGAGCAAATTTGTTTTGTAAATTGCTTCAAAACTCGTGTTCTTAAAATTAAGATGGATTTTTTTTACAGTGCAGGACGTGTTGGAAAAATAACCAGTACGTACTGACACCTTTGATTTATTATAGCCATAGGGCGAAAAGGACAACATTACTACGACATGGCTGCCAACGCCTCATACTGCTAAATGCGAGACAGCATACATGTTCAAGATGGTCTGAAGACTGACCCATTGCAGCTAGGATGGAATGCTCCAAAATTAACAGACCACATGAGATACTGGAAGGGGAAGTCCAGAACATGTTGGAAAAATAACCACTACGTACTGACACCTTTCTTGGGCATGACCATAGGTTTTACTGATGAAGATCCACACTTTGATGTATTATAGCCATAGGGCGAACAGGACAACATTACTACGACAAGGTTGCCAACGCCTGTTACGGCTAAATGCGAGACAGCATACATGTCCAAGATGGCCTGAGGACTGACCCATTACAGCTAGGATGGAATGCTTCAAAGTTAACAGACCGCATGAGATACTGGAAGGGGAAGTCCAGTACGTGTTGGAAAAATATCGAGTACTCACTGACACCCTTCTTGGCTATTCCCATCCGTATCACTGATGAAAGCTACACACTTGGATGTATTAGCCGAAGGGCGAACAGTACAGGGGCACCTGCCCCCGCGCCTGCCTCCGCGCCTACCTCCGCGCCTGCCCCCGCGCCTGCCCCCGCCACTGTAAAAAATATCTTTGTAAATTTACGACTTTTTCGTAATTTACGATTTAAAAACGGTGTTGTAACTTTACGATCGAAATCGTAAATTTACAAAAGCCTATTTGTGCTCGTTTACGAATCACAAGTCAATACCAAGTGTCCTTAAAATTTTGTAATTTAACAATTTGATATCGTTACTTTACGACATATCTCATGGAAAATTTTCCCGTAACCCTTACAAATATTTCTCACAGTGGCGCCTGCCCCCGCGCCTGCCCCCGCGCCTGCCCCCGCGCCTGCCTCCGCGCCTGTCAGCCGGACTGACACGTCGATGGCAGGGCTTGGCCTCGAGCCGTCAACAAGAAAGCGTGTCTCACCGTCCACAAAAAGCACTGACATCAAAGATGAAGGTAAGAGCTTATTCAATTTCTGGACACAATTTGGATGGCACGGGGGGAGGGGGGGGGGGGGGGAGGAGGAGTACCGTCCACGTCCGGGCAGGCGGGACCGAGTGGCCCTTCACTTCGATTTTTCGTGTACATGACTAAAGGTTAAAGATAAGTCAATGACTAAAAAATGACTTAAATTGACTGAAAAGGACAAAAACAACTTAAAATAAAATTACTAAAATTGACAAAAAATGACGAAAAGTGACTACAAATGATTAAAATTGACTGAAATTGACTAAAAATGACATAAAAATGAATAAAACTGAAAAAAGGTTGGGTGACAAAAAGTGACTATAAATGACTAGAAATGACTGAAAGTGACGAAAAAAGTGATGAAATTTCCGTTTGTACATGACTAAACGGAGTGAAGGACCCCTCGGGCGGGACGGGGCCGTTCGCGTTCAGGGCGGGGCGGTTGGTGCTTGGTGGGGCCGGGCGGCTAATTTTGAAACCCTCCTGGATTTCGACCCTATACCCCCTCCACGGCGCTTTTCTCACTTCTCATTGGCCGAGGCGCTGGAGGGCGAATAGGCAGCATCGGCAGACCCTCCTAGCGGCACACTACGTTTGAAATGGTTTGAAAGGCGACAAAATAATAGGCGTAGCCACGCATTGAAATACCTACACTAAAATACTGAGTGTAGCACATTAGTCCCCCTTTATTCATTTTTTATTCATAACCACTCCTCATTAACATTACCCATGTATTAAACTTATCACTTCTTATTTTATTTGAGTTTGTATTTTCCTTGCATTTGAAGTAAAAGAAGGCCTGTACAATAATAATTAAATTTTCCTTTGATTTTAGGAACCTTTAACGTCACGTTTATATTATTGTGTCGTAGAGTCGCAATTTGTAATATGCCGTGTGAAATCGTGTGTGGTTTTGTCGTGTTTTATTGAGTGGCCGAATTCTCAATCGTATCGCTACGAATCGAGGTACCTCGTCATTCTATCCGATTCGTAGCGATATGACTGAGATTTCGGATACACTTTTCCCGTAAACTGTGCTATTGATTGTAAGTAAAATGTATGTGAGAAGAAATTGAGGGACCTTGGTGAATGAAGTAATCGTTCTGGGCATTGGCGTAGCCCAGTCGATCAGGTGATTCCATTGATGCATTGGTGAGTAAATTCAACAGTATGATGCATATTTTAATAGATATAAATTTCATTTAGAAATTTAAAAGAACTCTGAAAAATATCAGACTAGTTTAGGCTCAGATGAAAAGTCAAATAATAAATATTTGTTGAAACAAGTTCCAACTTAGCCTCACTCTTGCTTTGGCTAAGCATATTAAAATTTTACATAAAATTTTACAATAGGTTAAAACTGAACTGAAGCATTTAAAACACAAACTTAAATATACATTAGCATTATAAAAATAGATTAACAATACAAAATCTTTGTTATAAAAAAGCATTATAAAAATAGATTAACCATACAAAATCTTTGTTACAATATAGCTGGTTACATCCTACCAGCCTAGTGCTTTCGAATATGCCTCTTGGCACCTTGAATACTGGCTGCAAGAGTCCTCTTCCTCTTCTGTCCTTTCCTTATCCCATCTTGAGGCCTTCCTGAAGGTGTCACACTGCTGCCTTGTGTTAAGGAGACTGGTTGGGCCCCAGCAGCCTGGTTGGAATGCCGTCCTGCAGGTAATCTATTGTTTCCTCTGTATTTGCTTTTCCTCCTGGCGATTGCCTTGGGCTGAACATGAATTTTTTTTCCAGAACGTGCTGAGGTGGACTTCAAAGCTGCACTCATTTTCATCATTCCCTCAAATGCTTTGTTTGAATTTTCTATTGCATCCATTCCATTATTGGCACGATCCATAAACTTGAAGAAGGCCTCACTGTTAGTTTCAGAGCCCAGCTCAATGATTCTGTGGATGTTTGCAATAAATTTAGATTTAATTAATTCATTTTTCTCATTATTTACTGCAGGTGATGGTTGAATCTGGAACAGATAGTGAGTTTAGAGATATTACAATGTTCCCTGAACTGAAATACTCAATATGAGCAAAACTTCGTATTACTCTTTGGGTTTCTTGATTCTCTACATCATTAGGCTGATGGTCAAAAGATGGAGTGTCAACAGAAGGCTGAGACTGCAAGAAATATACTTTGGTGAGAAAAATGAAAATTATTGTTTAAAGTGTGCCACATTTCAACCTTTCAACTTACTGTTTGCTGATCATGTTGAATTAAACTAGAGTCAACTGGCAAGAGACAGAACGAGTATAAAACCTGGAGCTCCCGCAGATGTGTTTCAAGGTCGTCCAAAGTTTCTCTCATCCCCAAGAAGCGACTCTTAGGAGGGCAGGCTTCGCCCATGGCCAAGACTCCGAGCAGGTATTTATCAGCTGAGGTGATGGGGGGACAATTCGGAAAGACACCTCCATGTGTCTGATGAAGGAGGGCTTGGTGTTTACAAAATGCACCTGCTGCACCGGCTTTGCAAGAGCATAACCCAAGCTTGACCCTCACCTCATATTCCAAACCACCATTAGTGGCACTAGGAACCAGGTACAGTCCTTCATCAACACATTCAATTTCCTTGGCTAGGTCTGATGGCATACGCTTCACCAAGTCCTCATACAGGATTTCTGGCCTTGAAATTCTATCATATGCAATCCAGCTCAATCTTGTTTGAAGATACTTTTCCCAAGAGACTCCTATGTAATCTACAAGAGCAACTATATTAAAGGCTTTTGTTCGTTGCAGAATTACATCTTTCAAGACACGAATTGAAGCCTCAGCATAATTATTGGTGTGATTTCCACCAATTGGGAGACTTGCTCGGTAGAGTTGCACCCATTCTTCCTTTGAGTCCAGTAATCCTTTCACTCGGTTATCATAATAGTCCATGGACATTTCCTTTAACTCTTCAATTTTACCTTCCAGAGTCTCACAAGAATCAGCATACTGGATCTGCAATACAGGTAATAGTTTAATTTTTTTCACATGCAATACATTTTTACCATTTTCAATTGATTGGTATGAACTATGTTACCTGCTGAAAAGCATTCATTAATTCTTGTCTTTTGTCCTTAGGCATATTTGTGAAGATCCAGTCCCATTCAGCTTGACTAACGTGGAATCCACAGAGCAACTGCAGGCTGTCCGGCCAAATGAAGTGCAGTGCTTTCTTCTCTGCTGATGAATTATCAGACATGAATGTCAATGGATGCTACAATAAGAAACCAAGGTAAGAAAACAGTGTATTGACGACAGGGATAATTTTTCTTATCCCTCCAATATTAGGGGGAAAAAACTTCAAATAAAGTGATAAAAAAAAAGAGAGAAAAAAGGAACTTGAGGAGACAGAGATGCAAAATTATTATTCTAGAGTCCATACAAGTTCAGATATAATAAACAAAAAAAGCTCCTTTTTTTTTTCAAAAGCACAACTCTTTTACCTTAAAAGTTTAAGGAGGGATTAACACTGTTCAAAGCTTAATTTTATTTTTAACTTGTTATTTAATTTGACTGAGATTAAATCAAAATAATTTGTTTTGCTTTTGTGTCTCTGCTGCTGATATTACAAAATTGACATACCTTCTCACCACCAAAAGGATTAGGGAATGTTTCCTTGAACAGTTCAAATGCTACTGCATAACATTCAGTGGATTGCCCTTCATGCAGAAGAACTGCCATGGGTATAGCACCTGCTTTTGTGGCACTAAGCATTAGTGTAACATTGGTACTTGTGCTGTCACAGGAAGAAGATGTGTCTACAAATACTATATTTTTAGACCAAAATAAGTTGTGAGCCCTCTTCATTACTGGAGTCACAACAGCAACTGCCCATGGACTTTCCTCTCTTACTACAACTGTAACACCTGAGGAGAGCATACAAGAAATTTTACAATTGTAAGTTCAGACACTAATTTTTCTGGGGATTAAAATGGCTCACCATTTTCCTTGTACAGCTCAATTTTCTTTTTCAGAGTATCAAAAGGTTTTGATGGTGGCCCATAATTTAGTTGGCGGAACAGCCGATGCCAATAGTATGCGGTTTGTTTGAGAGGCATATAGTGACTATCACCCATTTCCTCCAAGCCATCATCTAAAAGCTCTATGATAATGGAGTGAAGCTGAAGAGCTGCAGCAGGAGAGCAACCATCTGCATAATACTCCATAAATTTTTGGCGGACATCATTCCCTGGTCTGAAACAGCGCCATGCAGTGAATGTCTCAGTGTTGTGAGAATGAATGTGAGACACTCTTATAATGGCTTGCAGTGGGTCATCTCTTTTGAGTAG
The DNA here is from genome assembly GCA_033675135.1 of Frankliniella intonsa. Lineage (NCBI taxonomy): Eukaryota > Metazoa > Arthropoda > Insecta > Thysanoptera > Thripidae > Frankliniella > Frankliniella intonsa. Next base: position 1,718,846 of record JAWJED010000040.1, on the reverse strand, counting down.
AGGGTCTCTCTTTCTTGTTTCTTTTGTAATTAATTTAATCTTTATGTCAAGCTCTGAAGCGCAGTTCCAATTCCTTTTGGACCCTTCCTGCAAATGCTTGTTTTTACTGCTAAATGCACAGACATAAAGTTTACGATACACAAGCCTGAAACAAATGATGGAATTTTAACAGGATGTTGTTTTGCTTTGGCTGCCAGTAATTATTTTTTATTTTCATTATTATTTGGTAGCAGTTACCTTGTAAGATTTGGGAAAGTATCTTTGACAATCCATTGACTTCTTGAAGATTTGCTGTAAGCTTCAAGCCAACGATCAGCTTCTTCTTGCGAATGAACAGCAGCTCTAAAAACACTTTCTTTCCCACTTACGCTCTGTTCAATATCGAGAATTGTGGTGATACCACCAAACTCCAATTCTGCCTCACTACCTTCCATTTTCTAGCAATTAGAACGCAAATTTAGTCACCCGTCGCTAGTTCCCAGTTGTTAGGGTACGTGGACAAGGGCGGTTCCAGCACTCGGTCCGCTTTTCGCACAGTAGCGTCGGTCGTTTCCGCCCACGTTCCCTCCACCGTGTTTCCGCCGCTGACCTGCCTATCAAAGAGGCAAACTGCAGCCGAACCACTTTGTGGAGGAAGAGGACAGAGGACCGAATTGCCAGAGTACGAACCATCAGGGAAAACTTTAAAAACCACAATCGCAAAGTCCTCACGGCGCACTGGGACGGCATTAAAGTTGCACCGCTGAAGGGTGGCAGTCGCCGAAAACTAGAGGAATGGCTTCCTGTCATTGTCACTGGTAAGTGAATAAAATTTATGTAAAATATAATGACTAATATCAGTTATAATAACTTGTCTTTCATTTTAGGGCTCGTTGCAATCAGCTTTTGGGCGCTCCCGTGCTCCCCTCCGGTTCTGGACAGGACACTGCGGAGGCGGTCCTGCGCTGTCTTAACGAGTGGGGATGCGCCGAGGACATCGCCGCCTAGTGCACGGACACGACATCCAACAACACAGGCTACAACACCGGCGCTGCAGGGATGGTGGAAAGGACACTCAAGAGAGAGCTAATTTATTTAGCGTGTCGCCACCATGTACTGGAGCTGATTGTCAAGGGGCTTTTCGACCAAATGATCGAGAAGTCCACGAGTCCTGACCTTGGTGTGCTGTGCAAGCAGCTCCAGGACAAGTGGGACGGCATGGACAAGACCGCCTTCAAGCCTGCTACGGAAGACCCCGACTGCATGCAGTTTCTGGCAGAGCGCCGTGACGATATAATGTCATTCGTCAACGAAAACCTGCAGGTAACTTTTTAAACATTTTTAATAATTATTTTTATCACTCCCTTCCCCCTTATCCCTCCCACAAATATAATTTTTAAATATTGTTTTTTTTTTTTTCCAGAAACAACATACTAGGGCCGACTACAGACACTTCTTGGAATTATGTGCTATATTTTTGGGCCTCCCATAGCCGTTTCATCGGCACGGTTTATGGGTAGGATAATCTATTGTCTGACAGTTCACATGTTCGCACTAACAGGTAAGACTAAAGTAGGGGAGAGGGAAAACTGGAAACCATACTTATTTTGATATTCAGTAAAACCTGATATATTTTTCTTGCAGGAGAATTTCAAATTGAGGGGGACCTTCTGAAAAGGATAAAGGAAGTGAATCTTTCTGTTCTTTCAACCTATCTGAAACCTTGGTTTACTGCAGGAGACGCAGCAAGCGCCCCCGCCACTGACCTTCGACTTTTAAATGACATACTGAACTACACACGATGTGCTCAGGTGTCGCAAATCGCAGGTCATGTGTTTAAAAACCACCTGTGGTATTTACATAGGACAACCATAGGCTTTAGTTTTTTTGACAATGGGGTTAGTGTTGAGGAGAAGAGACATATGGTCAAAAGTCTTCAGGTCCCCACCCCTAAAAATGTGTCACCTTGGAAGAGACATTATCTTTCTAAACAGACAAATATCTCTTCTCTCAAAAATAAGTCGTTGTCCTACTTCATAAATACCAGCACTCCCAACTTTTTCAAAATTTTAAAAATTAACACATCATTTCTGACTGAGGACCCTGCACTGTGGCCGGAACTACAGTCATACCGAGAAGGGCTGGAGAGAGTTAACGCCCTCCAGTGCCTGAATGATGCTGCTGAGAGAGGCGTCGCCCTGGTGAAAAGGTTCACGGGCGTGAAGGACCCTCTAACGAGACAAGAATATAGGTTTCAGGACTTGCTAGTGGTAATAATATTACGGGCAATACAGCGCACAATAGTTTTTTGATAATATGAGATACCTTTTTAACCTTATGTTCTTATTTCCCAGGCTCAAAATGGAATTCTTCTAGAAGAAAAACATTCCTTCAAAAGTTTGACTCTATCTCATTATCAGCGTGACAAAGAATAAATGACTTATTTCCATAATTTTTTTTTTGTCTTTCCTTTAAAAAAAAAAATTCTTACCCATAGTATTGATAAAAAAGCAAACGGGGTGAGGGAAGCGAAGTAAGCGACAGACGGACGGGGCGCGAGCGGCGAGCGAAAGGCGCAGCATGGTGCGGGCCGGTGCGGCTGGCAAGTAGGGCTACGCGAACCCACTATACCAGCTCCCGGCCGGCCGGCGCCATTGTTTCGCGCGCCCGGTTCAAACGAGTCAGTCGCCGCTCGGGACCTTCAACTCGCATTTTCAGCGTGATGATGGAAAATGTTACGGACAGACCCAGAGGGGTTTGATACTCTAAGGGTCCTGCTACCTTCTCGCGTTGTCGCCGTTTCGAAACCTTTATCGGTATTCGCGCTACAGCGAAATGACCTAGTTCGGGTCACTTACGCCCCTACGCCCGTGGCGGTGGGGTCGCGCGGTCGGCACCCAGCGGGATCTTTAGTTTACACCCTACGTAGCAACCACTTACCGGGGCGTGGTCCCTGGCGACACCGTCCAGGCTCAGGAGGGCCGAAAACATGCGCTACCTGTTTGGCGCGAAAACTGACAAAAATCTTTCATCGCAAGGCGCCTATGGTTCCGCTTATCGGACAGCGCTCAAATTTTGCACAGTGATCTTTCTCGGTATAAACTTTCATAAAAACACCACTCGGGTATAGGTCATTTTTTGGGGGACAGCCTAATGTCTGTCTGTGTGTCTGTGTGTGTGTCTGTGCGCACGATAACTCGAGAACAAGTTGAGATAGTATCGAATTGAAATTTTTACTGTAGCTTCCTTGCCCAAAAAGCTCGGTTGAGTTAGAAAATGGGCAATCTAGCCCAAAAATTAACACTGTAAGAATTTTTTTCAACAATTTTCTGAAAAAATTACTTAAAAAAAATATTTGTTTACAGTTCCTTTAGGGGTAACTTGACGAGTTGCGATCCTCTGGGCGAAAATTTCGTCCGTTTGGCCGTATCTCTTACCGTTTACCCGCAACAGCATGACTTTGGGACGAAAAGTCGTCTATATGCATTTTGGGTGTCGTTTTCGGGGTATGTCAATGAGTTGCGACCCTTTGAGTGCGTTCGGCAACACGCCCGAGGGAGTGTCGAGGGGTGAGCTGGTGGAGAGGGGCTGGGTGACACCCGGGAGTGCCGGTTTCCGAACGCTCCAGGGTGGTATGAAAGTCGTCTGCTATGTCTACACCGTGCGCGTGCAAGCCACAGAATCATGGATCACAACAAAAAAGTAATCGTTGCAGTAGCAATAGCTACCTCCGACAACATAAGACAGGAGAGTGATTCTGAGAATGAGGAAGACTTGATGATAAATATTGCCATAAGGCAACAAATGCAGAGAGTTAGAGGCGAGCTGACGAAACCGGCCAGGAATGAAGATTTTATAAGGATCACCATACCCAGACTCACAGATGATCAATTTTGTCAACACTTTCGTGTTACCGTGCGCACTTTTGAAAATTTAGAATTTAGACTAAGAAATGTGCTAGTGAACTCTGCTAACTAGGTAGATGTACGCCAGACCATGTACAATTGCTGTCTTTTTTATGGCTTCTTGCTACTCCAGATTCCTTTCGGTAAGTTTCTGTTTGAATTGGTTTGAATCCTTCAATTTTTAGCTTTTGTTCCTTTACTCAATAACTCCTTTTTTGTGTCAGGTCTGTGACAGATCTGACATGGGTAAATCAATTCTTCACGATATGTTTGTGAAGGTTGTGGAAGCTTTAAATGATATAGCTGACTCAGTTATTATTTGGCTAACTGGAGAGAAATTGATATCTGTGAAAAACAAATTCCAGCGTTTAGGAAAGACAGCAAAGTTAGCAAATGTTATAGGAGTTATAGATGGATCTCACATACCTATCCCTGCACCAAAGGTACGCATCTGCATTCACTTAATCATATCAGAAGTGTTCATGGGCTGCTAAAGTTACCTGCTCCACTTTCTTATGTGTTTGTTTACTTAGGATAATTCTATGTACTACAAGACAAGAAATAAAGAATATGCGGTAACATTGCAAGCAGTGTGTGATGCCGATTTGCTGTATACTGATTGTTTTGCTAGATTTCCTGGATCTGTGCCAGATGTCCGGATATTTCAAAACCCTGATCTGTTTCAAAAAGTCAGAGACGACATGGCTCGATATTTTCCAGATGATGAATTTATAAAAGGTGATAAAGCGTATCCAGTGCTCTCGTGGTGCATTCCTCCTTTCATCAATAGAGGTAACTAACTAAACTGAGGTATTTATCAAGCCACTGTTACCTGCTGTCCCTATCATTATTATTTGATCATTATAAGCTAACAGTAGAATTTGTTGCAGGATCAAAAAAAAAAAAAAAAAATCAACAGCACAGTGAGTGAAATGAGGCAGGTAGTGGAGCGGTCATTTGCTCAGCTCAAAGGCAGATTCAGAAGACTGAAATATTTAGACATGAAACGTGTAGACTTAATTCCCTTCACAATTAAAGCCTGCTGTGTTCTACACAATATTTGTATCTTGGGGAAAGATGAGAATAACGAAGAAATGAGGATCATGATTCGTGAGGGACAGCAAATACTTAATGCTTCAGAACCTTTGGCAAGAGAGCATGAACTTGTGCAAGAGGTACCAGAACAAGCACCAGATGGAGTAGCAAAGAGAAATCACTTACTGAATTTGGTTGCACGTCAAATCAGGCAAATTTTGACCAAGTGACGTATGTCCATAGAATAAAACTTTCCAGGAGAGAGGAAACTAGGTTGATTTTTGCTCTGCAAGATTGAGTATTTCACCCACAGTTTCCAATATTTTATATTTTGTTCTATTAATGATGTCTTACATAATGTATTTTAACCCATGTGATTATCATACACAGGAGAGCAGGGAAGGGACATTCGTCATTTTTTAACTGAGTAATTTTTGACCAAGAGACTTATGTCCACAGAAATTTTGACCAAGTGGCGAATGTCCACAGATGTTTTGATCAAGTGGCGAATGTCCACAGCTATCATGACCAAGTGGCGAATGTCCACAGAAACTTTTTTAAAGTGACTTAAGTCCATATAAGTAATAAAAAGTTACCAGATGTCTGAATAGTACCAGGAAACATGCGGATTTTCAACCGGTAATATTACAATGACTTTCCAAATACATATTTTTAATAGCAGCAACATCTGTGGACATTCGCCACTTGGTCAAAACATCTGTGGACATTCGCCACTTGGTCAAAACATCTTTGGACATTCGCCACTTGGTCAAAATATCTTTGGACATTCGTCACTTGGTCACATTGTGCATGGACATACGACGCTTTGTGCAATTCCTATAACTAAGAAACTATTCAAGATATTGATATACCGTTTGATTCTACTTGTGTATCACACTAATATGTAACACGTGCCAGAAAAAACTCAATTTGACAAAAATGTGGACATACGTCACTTGGTCAAAATTTGCCTGAAATAAGGAACAACTTTAATTGAATATTACATGTTTCCATATTTATATTGTGATATAAAGTAATTTGTTGAATACAGTTATAAGAATATAACAAAGAACAAAAATAGAATACTGGTATGTATTGTGATATAAAGGAATTAGTAGAATACAATTATAAGAATATAATAAAGAACAAAAATAGAATACAGGACAATCGTTTAAATATATAGTGATATATATTTTAAAAAAATACTACCCGTAAGTCTACATTTTCAATTCGCACAGTACGTATTTTAAGTCTAACCAGATCTCTGGAGCTTAGTTGGAAAAATTAATAATACTGACAAGAAAGAAACTGACCTAGAGACAAGTACAAATTGACTAACTAATGACTAATTTTGGCAGTTCAAAAAACTGCAGAGATAATCAGCATATTTAATTGAAAGAACAAAATACTTAATGAGTAAATTATGTTCACGCTGCCATTCAACAGCATAACTAAATTTCAATGTCATGAAAAAAAAAATTAGAAAGCTTCATTTTGTCCCTTAATCCTTGATTACACTAATAACACAGAACATTGACTCAGCTCAAGATATAGACTAAACAATAATGGCACCAGACCATGGCCAAAAAAAAAAAAAAAACAATTCTTTGGCACAAAAAATATTCTTCAGATTTTGATGGTACCTTTAACATCAATAAAATATCAATGACAAGTTTTCTGGAACTATTTCTCAGCCAAATAATAAAAATACATTACATCAAACTTGTCGTAAAACTTAAAAATACAAAAAGTACTGGAGGATAAGTGCGGCATCTGAAAGGGTAATAAAAATAAAGCTGCTACTTGCAAAACATTCAACCCAACTTTTCTATGAGTTTTCCAATCATTTCCTTGTAGGCAGCAAGTCCCTCTTCATGTCGCTTCTGTTTGGCTTCCTCTCTCTTTTGGGCATCTGCTCTGAGTGTTTCAGCCCAATCCTGCTGTTCTCGTTGAACTCTGGTCTTTTTTATTCTCTTAGAAGCACTCTTTTCAGAGTCAGGACTGTCAGGGTTGGAGTTGGAATCAGAACCGCAGTCAATTCCTACTTTGCTTGCGCTTTTTTCTGTATCAGGGCATGGGCGTTTAGTGGAAGAGGAGGCAAGTGAAACAGGTTTCACACATGGTTTGTCACCAAAAATTTCATCTAATTCTTCAAAAAATTTGCAGGTCTTTGGAGCATTTCCTGTTTGTCTGTTGTGATCCTTTGTCTTGTTATATTCTTTTCTATGGTCCTTGAATTTATTTAAACACTGAAGTGGTGTATAGTTCCACTTCCTATCGATCTCCTGGAGTTCAGCGGCAATTTTTTTCCAAACAGCATCATTCCGTATAGTTGTGCTTTGAAAATCGCTCTCATGCTTGTGCCACAATTTTATGAGGTGCTTCACAGCACTATCATCTAGCCAATGTGTTACTCCTGAATAAATAAGAGATTTACAGGATTAATTTATTTTTCAAAATTGAAGTAAAACTTCTATTTTCATTTTCATTCTACTAATAAGAACCTTCTTTCGGATTGGTGGCAGATGTATCAGGCTCAGAAGCACTGGCATTGAGATTCTGAACAGTGTCATTCGAGACAGAATTATTGCGGATAAAATTTTGGACAATTCAGAATCATCTGAACAAAGAATGTGTGTGCCATCTGGGGAGAAGAGCTGAAAAAGTTCTTAAATTCTGAATGGCAGGAAAACAAAGAAGCAATGTAGGCCTCACATGTACTTGAATCACTCTTAACTGTTACTAGGTAGACGTACGCCAGAGTAACAAAACAGTGGGCGCCATTAAATTTCACTCGTGCGGACGGTTCCGGCGATATGCTAGTCTGTGATAAGCGAAAATCTGAGAAATACACAACTCTACGCGTATATTAAGGACTTTTTGTCCAAATTTGACGCTGCAGCGGCTTAACGGTGCGAGATACGGCCAAACGGACGAAATTTCCGTCCACAGGGTCGCACTCGACGAAATACCCCGGAAACGACACCCAACATGCCTTTTGAGGACTTTTCGACCTTAAGTCACGCAGTAGCGGCTAAACCGTAAGAGATACGTCCAAACGGACGAAATTTTCGTCCATGGGAAACGCAACTCGCCGAGTTACCCCTTAGGACACTGTAGAAAAATATTTATTTTTAAAATAATTTTTTTCGAAAATGTAAATTAATTTTTAACGGTGTCAATTTTTGAGCTAGAATGCGCATTATCGAACTCGACCGAGCTTTTTGGGCAAGGAAGCTACAGTAAAAATTTCAACTCGATATCTCAACTCGTTCTTGAGTTATCGTGCGAACAGACAGACACACAGACACACAGACAGACACACCCACACACACACACACACACAGACGGACAACGAACTTTTTTAGCACTTCAGTGGCGTAATAGGCTTCGCTTCGCTCAGCCAACGATTCAATGGCGTTCCCCGATTTGACGACAAGGGTTCAAATAATTTTCGACATTATCTTCAAAAACACAATCACAACAAAACTATAAAACAAATACAAGCATGGGAACATCGTCACCTCGAGGAAGAAAACAAGATACTCAAAAGAGCAAATATGTAGTCTCAAGAAGGATCTGAATTCATGTTTTTTTCCTTTCAAATCTGTGATGATAGGTTGAACTTTGGGGTATGCCATTCATGTTTATGGTGAAGTAGTTGAAAACGACAAGATGAAACCATAGAAAGTCATGGTAGTTTTCATCATATGAGTTTTGACCACTTTTAGCTAATTCATTGCGTACTTTAGGCATTTAAATGATTTCTGGGTTACGCTTTCTGGATCGCTCCCCTTATATCAAAAACACCCGTCACAAATTTTTGATATGTTGTTGTGTGAGCCTAAGACTTAATTTTAAGACCAAGAAACAAAGTCTTAGGGATGTGGAAGGTGCTGAAACTGAATTTATAAGATATTTGTTAAAAAAGCTCCAAAATTGATTTAGCAGAGTGGCTTGGATGGGTGGCAGTGGGGTCTTTGGGGCTAAACATGATACTTATACTTAGTTTAGTTGGTATCAACCCCTAGAACTAATGCTCATACAAATTTATCTCCTTTGGGGAATGAAACCTTTTTTAAGCCGTTCTAAAAGGCTCAAAATGGCCATAGTCCCTAACTCAACCAAATATAGCTCCAAAAAATAAATAAATAAATAAAATTGGGGGGTGGTTTTGAGTCAATACTTATCAATCAAACCCATTTTGGCCAAAATCTGAGGGGGTAGGGGTCGGAGCCCGTTCGAATCGGCGTGGAGACGCTCAGTGTCAAGGGGGGCTGACTCTTAAAATACTCCGTACACGGGCCCATAATACACCTGTAATACATGTAATACCTATAATCCATAATATCGAAAAATACATTTCTACCTTCTCACTATTTTTACCAATAGATGAGCTTTACCACACACTAAACACTTATGCATTTTGCTTTGCATAAGCATGCAGAATTTTAAGCAGCCAAAACTTAGCAAAATTTTTGTGCATAATTATGTACAAATTGTGCATAACTATGCACAAATTATACAAAGTTATGCATGAAATTGTGCATACCCTTATGGTTGCTTAAAATCCTGCATATTTATGCACAATAAAATGCATAAGGATTTAGTGTGCAGTGTGTTTGACTAACAGCACAAACCATTTTCCCTAAAATGCGCTCGAAAACTTTGCCCAATGGGCTGGGCTATCTTCCTCTTTTCTCCCATGGGAGAAAAGAACCCGCAACAGGCAAATGGAGTACATTTGGCTCCGGGACCTTCAATGCGCTAAGATTCAAACCTGTCTACGCGTTGTCTACCTGTCAGGCACCGCGTACCTCGGAGTGTGGATATTTACAGTCGGTGGGCTGTGTGAGATGCCTTTGCCCACCCACCGCGGGAAAACCCCCCCTACGCAGCGGGGAAATTTGCAGCCGGTGGGCTGCGGAAGTTCGCTCTCCAGCCCACCACTTGTGAACTTACCTCACAGGTGGGCAGGTGATGCAGACCTTCCCAGCCCACACGGTAAATTTACTACCAGGGCTTGAAATTTCCCGGCCACTGTTGACAGTAATTTCACAGGAGTGGGCATGTAATTGGGTCTTTCCCAGCCCAATGGGCTTGTAAAGGCTACTTTCCAGCCTAATCAGTAATTTTCCAAGCTGTGTGTTGCAAATTCCTGGCCCACTGGGAAGTAAAATCACTAATATTTTTTACAGTGCAAGGCAAGGCGTGTGCTGTGGATGTACCGAGGGGCCGATATCACTTTCTGGAAAAGATTGCCATAAGTGTCTTTGGTCTGTGCGATTCTGAATATCGATTCTTCAAGAGTTTTCTCGACTCTTGTTTGAAAAACGAAATAGCTCTTATCAAATTTAAAAGAACTTTCTTGGTTTCGTGGTTTATTCTGTCACATGTGGTATCAGTATTGCACATGTAATACACCTATAGTACACATATAATACACCTATAATACCCATAATACACCTATAATAATAGTACGCCGTACACGGGTGAGGGGAGTCAGCCCCCCTTGCTCAGTGTACCTATTCTTTGATATTTTTATACTCTTTTGTATTAAGTAATCTTATTATCCCTGAAGTTAAAATAAAACAAACATCCCGAACCTAGTGTAAGAGAGGGTGTAGAATTTTGAAATGTTCATTAAAATGTTAAACACAATTCTATAATTTTTGTGTTAGTAACAATGCTAAGTTGGCAGTATTGAAATGTATGCTAAGAACAAAATAAAAAAAACACAACACTTCCTGTTCCGGTAAAACGTGGTCAATAATTTATCCCTCTGAGAACTAACGTCTGAATCAACCAATATCATTCAAATACACTGGGCCGCAAAATTAGCGCCCCACTTTTTCTTCCGCGAGTAATTTCTGTGAGAAAGGAGCGAAAAGCTTGAAATTTGGAAGAGAGATGTGCCAAAGTGCAACGCCCCCAAAGTCGCAAGAGTCAAACCCAATCCCTTCATTTCTTTCCACCCCTCGCGTACAACACTGTCAAATTTTGACACTTATACCGTTGTTAAAGTGTCCTTCCAGGAGTCGCAGGGACTTGAAATTCGGGTGGTCGACTCAATTTGATCTCCTCTTTCGATTGAGACCGTAGGACGCACCGTTCCGGAGCCACCAAAAAAGTCACCCCAAATTAGGAGTAGTTTTTTCGTTTCTTTTTTAGGGGTTCAGTGGTGTAGCGGGGGCTGTCCCAGACACGACCAAAGTGTCGCAATGTCCGCTGCACCCTCCATAGGCTGTCCAGCCCCTAAAGACTGACACCCCAAATCTTGTTTTTTTTCCCCCTTAAACCACTAAAAATGTCAAAAAAGGGGATAAAATGCACCTTGCGCAGTTGATTTTGACCGTCTGATTCGATCCCAGGGGCAAAATCCGCACCCCGCTCGAAAACAACGTTTTTGTAAGGGTTGCAACCCTTAGTGCCACCCACCCCTGTGGGAGGGGATGAAGGGCCATCGGCGGTGCGATGCGGTCACGGGACGGTTGCGGAGCCCCTCGGGCACCTCGACACCAATTTTGAAGTGAATCGGTCCAGTCGTTACCTTTCGAGACACACAAGACAAAAATCTCGTCACTTTCCACCCCTAAGTTTGCACCCCTGGCTCTCCGTAACCAGGAGGGGCACAACCTTCTTTCAGGTGCGCCAAGGTGCGCACATTATCCTTTGACCGGGGTACGAACGCCCAACCTCCTGCCATCAACATGTCATCAGCCAGACCCACGGTAAGTGGCCAATGTTCTCACCCTTTTCATTTTTGTATCGTTTTTGTGGTTTCGACTGAGTACCAAACTTCGGCCCAGTCAGCAAATTTCCGGCTTTTCAGGGGCAGTGAGTCCACAAAACGGCTCAAAAAGAAGTCACTTTCACACACTTTATTCAGTAATGCTCTGGGACATAAGACAATCTTCCCAACTACCTGGTGGCTGAGGGGCCGTGCACAAAATACGTCACGCACTTTGGGGGAGGGGGGGAGTGTCGGTCGGATGTGATGTGAGGGTGATTTGGGGGAGGAGGGGGTCAGAGGGAACGTGACGTCGCTTTTTCGCAAACTTAGAAAACCTCGTCTACAGCGCGCCGCGCAGTGCAGCGGCGATGCGGCCGGGGCATGCGAATGTTTTATAATGTATATACTGTATGTAATGTCTTCTACTTCAATTTCTGTTTACAAGCAAAGTACGTCGCTTTTCGGTTTAAAAGGATTTAAAGGTTTTTAAAGGTTTTAAACATTTTCTAATTTTTTCTCGAAAAACGTGACGTCGTCTGGTCGGGGAGGGGGGGGGGCGCTCGGATGTGATGAGTGGGTGATTAAGGGGAGGGGGGGATCAAAAATCCCGAAAAATTGCGTGACGTATTTTGTGCACGGCTCCTAAAAGCACAAAATTTCCCCCTCAAGGTAGTGAGTGTTCTGATGAATTTGCATGAGAACTAGAAAATTAAGAGTCATATTCACATTACTTAGCAGCAATTTATTTTTCATTTCTTTATTTGGGATTTGCCTGAGTAATGTGGGAAACACTGGGATATTTCAGTTTTGGCTATGTTCTTTGTTACCTGATAAACTCTTCCTTTCCCTAAACAAGCTTGTCCGGCGCCCTGGGGACCTGGTGGTCATATACCCCAATACTGCACATTTTGGTTTCAACACTGGATCAAATATTGCCATGGCAATCAACATAGCTTAATCCTGGATTCCTAATGACATTAATGCTAAAAAATGCAGGTGCTTGTAAGTACTGATTTCATAAGCCTTTACCTCTTACCTTTTATGTATTTAGTGACGTCTCGCGTAACAGGCTTCGCGATATTTAGCGAAACACTGTTACGGTGCGACGCGCCTGCGTCTATCTACCTAGTCCTGCGGCGCTTTCTGTATTGACTAGGATGCCAAACTATCGAAAAGTATTGGATTGGAACCTTTGCCGTCAAAACTGGGAACGCCACTGAATTGCGCTAGAATAGACCGTTCTGACGATGTACGGGACGGGGGAATTCGGCATTGTCGATGGATGTCAGAACTTTTGAGTTATGCCCTTGCTGACTGGATCAAAATCGCTACGAGTAACAAAACAGTGTTCGCCATTGAATTTCCCTGGTGCAGACGGTTCAGGCAACATGCCGGTCTGTGATGAGTGAAAATATTGAGATATACACCACTTTAGCGACCCCTTGTGTTATTTAACGCTGTAGCGGCCAAACGGTGCGAGGTGCGGCCGAACGGACAAATTTTTTGCCCAAGGGCCACAACTCGTCAACATACCCCGAAAACGACACCCAATATGCATTTTGACGACAGTTCGCCCTTAAGTCGCGCTGTAGCGGCTAAACGGTGCAAGATATGGCCAAACGGACGAAATTTTCGTTCAAGGGGTCGCAACTCGTCGATTAAACCCTTAGCACGCTGCAAAAAAAATATTTATTTTTAAATGACATTTTCTTCGAAAATGTAAATCATTTTTATCAGTGTCAATTTTTGAGCTAGAGTGCCCATTTTCGAACTCGACCGAGCTTTTTGGCCAAAGAAGCTACAGTAAGGGTTGGGCAATCGACACGATTTTTCGATTTTCGATCAATCGAAGTTTCGATTATTAACTTTTCGATGGCATATCGATAATCGAATAAAAAGTTCGATTTTTTCGAAAAAATCGAAACATTGAACTTTTAATTCTGAAAATCGTTAATTTGCTGTTTTAGACAAAAATAAATAAAAATACAACAATGTAATGCGTTTGAAAAACAGTGTATTACTTAAATTCTCATAAAAATAAGTGTATTACTTAAACGCCCATCCATAATCAAAAATAAAAAATAACAATATTTATAGAAAAATATTATAAAGGACGGAGGACTAGAGGCTAAATTACTAGCAAAGCAAGAACTGAATTTAAAACCATAAGTGTTCACCACAAGATTTCATAAACACCAACATGTCAAGGTTTTTACATGAAAGCCGCGTGCGAACTTGGTTTGATATGGCACCTGCGTGCGAGAAAAGCTGCTCGCATCCGACAGATGTGGCTAAAATAGACAGATGTTCCTCTGCAACAGCGTACACGGCTGGATATTCTCCCTTAATAACATCCCAAGCCTTCAGTGCATCTGGATACGCCTTCCTACACATGAGTGGCCGGTCCAGGTACATTCGCAGCTGAATGGGCATTCCCCCGGCAGAGTCCTGGCCAGCGTGCTGTACTGTGTGGCGCTCGGCTTCTAGGTCAAACTCGCCCCAGAAGTCGTCAGAGCTTGCCTGAGCAGTCACACGCTGTTCCTCCGCGGCCTGGTGCTCTGCAGTCTCCCGCAACTTTGCCTTCACCAAATTCCCTGTAATAAAATTGTAAATTAACGGAACTCCCAACGATGCACGATGCGTGATGTCGGGTAAAAATATTAAAAAGCAGCATTCATACCAGCGAATGTGACGGCATTCGCCACGCGGCGAGGCTTAGCATCGTCATTGTAGAATCCCACCGATTTAAATCGCGGGTCCAAAAGAGTCGCCACCGCAAACAAAGGAATCTCTTCAATAAGGCCAAATTCTTCCTTTACAAGGTTCTTTAAGTGCTCCTTCAAGTTGAAGCCAATGCCAGTGGTGGGAATGAATTTCTCAATGTCCTGTGTAGCAGATATAATAAATTTAATTAAATAGGGCAAATTTTCGCGGTTTCCGAAGTATGACAAATCTCAACTTACAAGTCTAAGGTTCTTCACGAGGGGAATGACCTTGCTGAGTGTGCAATGCTTCATGCTGGCTTCCTTAGTGGCCCGAGCAAGACCGGATAGGAGGTCCCTGACCTCAACTAGGATGTCCTCCTCCTCAGCAGTAGTGATTTCGGGCGGCTTTGACTTGGTATTCTTGTCCCGTTGGCACTCGAGCACTACACGGCTCACCAGAGCGGAGCGGCCAACTGCAGATACCTGAAGCAGAGGTAGATTAAACAGTATTAGATTAAGTGGTTAATTAAAACAAAGAAACCGCGAATCGTAAATGGAAATATTCTGACGCGTGAACACACCTGTCCAGCATGTCATGACAGGAATTCCACCTAGTGCGCACTTCCTGGATGAGCCTAAGGGCTGTGCCTTCAGTCTTGCCTTGCTCTGTCAACTGCAGTTGCAGAAGTTTAGTGTTGGCAACTGAGCTCTGCTTAAAAAAGCGCACGATCCTCTTCACTTTTGTGATGATTGCACGCAGGTCCGACTCGCGCGCCTCCGCCGCGTCGTCAAAGTCGCCCACATCATCTTCATCTTCTGGCTCCTCGGGATGTGGAGCTCTGCGCTCGGATGGCACTGACGCCTGATTTCCAATGCATTTTTGGCCAATGATGTTGAACTTGTGGGCGGCGCAGGAAACATGTCTACTTGGCCCAAACAGAGATTTGCAGGCGTTCTTTATGTTGAGTCCGCCGTCTGAGACAGCAGCGCGGACCTTCTCTTTGGCAATTTTCCAGTCCTCACAATAACTATCAATGGCAGCAGCTACATTTTCTGCTGTTTTCTTTTCGTCCATTACACGGCAACCCAGTTCAACAGTGGTTGACTTTGAATCTGAAACGAGAGAAATAACTAGTGAACGTCATAACGCGAAATATGGCATTGGCATTCCCCGCCCCGCCCAGGCCCCCTCGGAGGGGGCCCCTCCGACCTGACCCGGGGCCGGACTCCACGGTTAATTTTTTTTAATTACAGTAGTTAGGTGAAACCGCAGAGAGCCTTACCTTTAGTCATGCAACACGTCATGCCGAGATGATTCCTCAAAGTATTTTTATGAGTCCACAAATCCATGGCAAGAGTTATGTGAGATGCTCTTAAAATCATATTTTGAACTCTGGCTTGTAAAACCTTGTATTTGTCTTGGATAAATCTTGTCATAGTCGGCTCAGATGGAATTTTGTACAGAGGTTGCAAAGTATTTGAAAACTTCTGGAAACCTGGCTTTTCAGGAGTTCTCAGAGGAAGGTTGTCTTTCACAATCATATAAGCCAGAGCATTAGTACAATCTAAGTCACGACGTCCTCCTTCTGAAAAAAAATTAATTCTCATTTTAACGTCTAACTTTAATGTAAATGGCAAAAAAGGAACGAGCGAGAATGCCGAAAAGAGCACAGTAATAGAACGATTGCGAACTGCGAGAGAAAAAGTGAGGTTATAAAACCACTTACGAGCAAATGAGTTAATATTGCTGACACAAGCATAGCGTCTGAACCTTTGATCTGGTCGGCGTTTGGCGTATGGCTGATGGCTAGAAATAAATAGAATGTAGAATTAAAAACTGTGTGCCCGCGAAAGCTAGGTTAAATAGGAAAGAGAGTGACGGGGAGGAGATGAGCAGGGACCTGTCCTGCGAACGCGCACATCAACTTTAGCAGCCCACTTAGAGATTCGTAAAATAACTAACCTCGAAATCGTTGTCGATGGAATTTGGGTCGTCTTCATTTTCAGTTTCATTACCATCAGTCGAGTTCTGTGCAGAACGTCGCTTTCTTCCGCCCTTGGGTGTCTGTTTCGCTATCTCAACATCATGTGTTTTCAGATGTGTTATCATATTTGTTGTAGAATTCTTGTAGGGGAAAAGAGATTGACACTTCCCGCACTTCACTTTAGTCCCGTTTTCAACAAGGGAAAAATGATCCCAAACCTCGCTTTTCTTCGGCATTTTGATAACAACTCATGAAGAACCCGCGCGTAGAAAAGAACTTAAGTTTTTTGTTGTTTAAAACTGGCACGAAGGAAAGGAAAACAACAGAATATCGCCGACGTTTCGAGGTGGCCGTGACTGGGGAGCCGCAAGGGGAGGGGGAAGGGGGAACGGGAAGACTGGCCGGGCGGGCCGGGGCCGGGCGGGCGCGGGGTAGTTGTACCAAGCGAACGGCACGGAAAGGACGGGCGGGCAGTCGAAAGGAGCGCTTCAGAGCTAATTTGAAGGATCCTAAATTGTTTCGATAATCGACGAAATCTTTCGAAAAATCGAAAAGTTCGACCGAGTTGCTTTCGATATCGATATTTCGAAGAATCGAAGCCCATTTTTCGATAGGTTCGATATTTCGACTTCGATTTTACCAACCCTACTACAGTAAAAATATCAACTCGATATCTCAACTTGTTCTCAAGTTATCTTGCGAGCAGACACAAACACACCAACAGACAGACGGACAATGAACTTCTTTAGCACTCCAGTGGCGTTATAGGCTTCGCTTCGCTCAGCCAATCATACCTCGCATCAAGCTTTGCTGACCCATCAACCCTCTAATTCCTCGCATGATCCCTTGCCGTCCCATTCACATCGCCAGAAGGCTAGACCCACTTGTCAGAATTGAGAGATCGAGGCAATAGGGTATTTCGCACAAGCAACAAGGCGGAAACGGAACTGGCCCGTGGTCACCAGATGTAACTCTGCCTGCGAACTACGCATGCGCAGTAGGCTCTGCGCTGCTCCGCTCATCTCCCCCACTTCACCCCGCACCAGCGGCAGAGATGACACCGACTGTGGTCGAGCCGGTCTCATTTCCGGTGCGCCGCTTACCCGAAATACCCTATTAATAAGCACTGCGGATCTGAGAGTAGGGATGGCAACCCCGGAAAAATACCAGGAAAAATACCGGTATTTTTCGTATTTTTAAAAGGCTAAAAATGGAAAAAATACGGAAAAAACGATTTTTTGCCCTTTTATGACTTATTGTACAGTATAATCATTAAATTAAAATGCGTGTTTGGTACACTAGGTGCACGTTTGCTGGCGTTGGCAATTTGTTAGGGCTGTTAAATTATGTCGAACTAGGCTGAGCCGCCTGTTTAGGTAGGCAGCCCGCTGGCACGAGTGCGTGGCGGGCCTGCCTAGCCTACCCCAGGCAGCATGACATAACCGATAGGCTGCACCTTCGCCAATCGCCTCGCCGTACCGTCTTCTCTCTCCCTCACCCTTACACCGTTCTACCCTCTGCCCTATTTGGCAAGCAAGGCCACCTAAATAGAAAATACTTTTTTAAGAACTAGTAAACACATCTAGAGTGGACTAAGTCATGGCTCTGGTTTCGTTATCTGACTTAAATGGCACTCGCACCCCACACCGAGACTATGGTGGTGGTGACCCCTCCTGAGACTAACAGCACCTATGGTATGAGAAATCCGGTGCGCAACGTGTAACTCATTGAAGTGACATCTCCAGTGGGACTTCACAAGCCTCTGCACCCTCTGCAGCTCGGACTTATCCTTAAAAAAAAAACAGACAACGAGAAATCTAAAGATAGAAAAGACAGAGATGACAGTGAAGAGATTGAAAAGTCTACTAGTAAGAAGGTGAAAAAACAGAAAAAAAAGAAGAAAAGTCACTCTGTACCAAGCACTTCTAGCAGCAACAGTTCCACCGGAGACAGCAGCACTTCATCATCAGAAAATGTTTGTATTCTAATATTGTCACTTCAATTCACTTCTGATATGGTTGAAAGTTTTGTAATGGTTCGCTCTTACTACAATAAGCCTGTTTTCATGATCACAGGAGTCTGAGTCTTCAGGAAAAAAGAAGAGTCAAAGGAAAATGAAAGAAAAGAATGTTAGTAGGGTAAAGCAACAAAAAAGCAAGAGGTCATCTGAAGCAAAAGCTGCAGATGTCATAAAAGAAACTGACGGTGAGTAATCAAAAATAACTTTTCTTCTGGTATTTTATGCAAGCTCATGAAGAATACTTATCATATTCTGTAATGTAAATGAGTATTGATGAATTTTACAGAGCAAGGCTTCCACCGCACAGCTACCAAAGCGAGGGCGTGGAAGTCCCAGAAAATATCACCTAAGAGGTAAGTGTTATGGCTCAATTTAAGTTCAAATTAATTAAACGTCATTTACCTTTTTGTTCACTGCTGCCTCTCAATTTCAGAATTAATAAATAAACCTACACCCACTTGTCTCTATGTAGAGGTCAAGGCTAAAACGGGCAGTGACTGTGACAGGAAAAAAATGACAAGATCAAAATAAGGAAATTAAGGGCCCAGTAAGTACAAATACGAACGTTTCCCAAATTTTATAAAATGAATCTGAAAAAGAAATAACTGACAATCTGGAGAAAGATGAGGAAGGATCAATGCTTTCTGACGTGACCAAAAGAGACATGAAGATGGGAAAGGAGAATATAGTGATCACAATGGAAACTCTAAGAGGAAGAAGGAGAAAACGTAAAAAAAAAAAAAGAAGAAATTTCAGCCTGTCTCTAGCAGTTCTAGTACTGGCAGTAGCAGTTCCAGGAGTCCTAAAAGTGACGGCAGCAGTACATCGGACACTTCAGACACTGTTTGTATTCTAATACTTCCACAATTATGTCACTTAAATTTGCTTTTGACGTTCAAAGTTGTAATGGTTTTCTCTTCGTACAGTAAGTAGTTGTTTTTCTGTTACAGGATTCTCCGTCCTGTGGAGAAGAGAAGCGCCACAGAAAAAAGAAGCGGGGAAACAAGGCATCGATAAAAGATCATCCCAATGAAGCGCGTGCAACCTAAAGTACACCAGCTTCTTTTTGATTCAAGGCTTTACTTATATCTACAGAGAACTTGAATACATTTCCTTTTCATCATGCATGATATTCTTTGCTGAGATTTTTAGCAGATGATACATCTTACATCTTAGCAAAAAAATAAAATAAAAATAAACAAAAGAGATGTTTCATCGGCTTGTACTCTCGCAATAGTATAGAGCGGGCCGGGGTGTCACAGTGCGGGGGCGTGTGCAGGCCTGGGGAGCCATGGTATTGTTGCCTTGCGGAATTCTCTGATTAATTTTTACCTGTTCTCGAGAAAACGTTATAAAAATGAAAAGATGACGTGTGTATACAACTATAGAAGACTTCAAAACGGTCACTTCTAAACTATAATAATCAAAATAATATAACACCATAGAAATTTTCAGCTAGTATAAGATTTCAATATCATCTGCTTTCATTTCCAATCCTGATTGGAATTTTTACTGTACATACCTCGAGCATAAGTTTCTGATTATTTTACTTACCTCTTTTCCTTTAATTTGAATAACATTTCGTTCATAGTAATTCTTTCAACAGCGTTATAATTTCTTTTCTAATCAACATAAGCTGTATTAAGTCTCTTTCTTACTGAGAGCTTATATGAGAAAAAATTGTGCATCTGAGTAAAGGGGTACCTCCCACAATGTGTCAAAAGTAATGGAGCCATATAGAAAATTAATGAAATAATAGGACATACTTTAACCATCACCGAAATCACTTAGACCTTTAACAGGTAAATAACTTCTGTCTTCCCAACAATGTCTCTCAATTATGCAGCTTAATAAGTCTAATTTAACTGAACATAAGTCATCGGCCGCAGCTTCTTACAAAATATTCAAAAGCAAGATGTCAGGTAAAGAATAATGAAACTAAATTTATCTGGAGTAAAATGACAAATATAAATCAGTAGCATAGTTTTGGGGGAAACTGACGGCCCGGCCAATAGTCTCGGTGGAAACTATGTACCCTGATTCCTTTGTGGTTTGAAAAGTTGTGAATTAACAAAAGCTCAACCTACATTGTTTTATGATATATTTAGTTTGATTAGTATTTTCACTCTAAAAAAATCAGTACAAACTTTTGTAATTTTGTTACGCAGTTTTTTCAGCATCACTGATACAAAAAATTGTATTCGGTTGAATTCAAAAATAAATTTGTAACACGGATACAAATTTTTGTATCGATGGATACAGAAAAATTCTAACGCTAACGCGTTAAACGGACCCCTAGGTTTTAACACGTACCTTTTAATTGCAAAGAATTAATTGGCTGAGCGATAGCGAAGCCTATTACTTCACTGATCCGATTTGGCTCCTGTCTGTCTGTTTGTCTGTTTGTTTGTCTGTGTAGCTGCTAGCACGATAACTCAAGAACGAGTTCAGATATCGACTTGAAAATTTTACTGAAGCTTCTTGACCTAAAAAGCTCGGACGAGTTCGAATATAGGCACTCTACCTCAAAAATTGACACCGTTAAAAATTAATTTACATTTTCGAAAAAATAATTTTAAAAATAAATATTTTTTTACAGTGTCCTAAGGGGTAACTCGGCGAGTTGCGACCCTTTGGGCGAAAATTTCGTCCGTTCGGCCGTATCTCTTACCGTTTAGCCGCTACTGCGTGACTAAAGGAAGAAAAGTCCTAAAAATGCATGTTAGGTGTCGTTTCCGAGGTATTTCGACGAGTTGCGACCCTTTGGGCGGAAATTTCGTCCGTTTGGCCGTACCTCTTACCGTTTTGCTGTTACAGCGTTAAATTTGGACAAGAAGTCGCCAATACGCGCGTAAAAAGTGTATTAATCAGATCGGCATATCGCTGGAACCGTCTGCACGAGTGCAATTTAATGTTGCCAACTGATTGATTATTAGAATCGTATTTGAACCAGTCAGCAAGGGCGTAACTCAAAAGTTCTGACATTTATCGACAAACCCACACTACCCTTTCCCGTACATTGTCAGAACGGTCCATTCCAGTGTAATTCAATGGCGTTCCCTGATTTGACGACAAAGGTTCAAATAAGTTTCGACAGTATGGCATCCTAATTTTTTAGACGGAAAGCGCCGCAGGCCTAGGTAGATGTACGCAGGCGCATCGCAGCGTAACAGTGTTTCGCGAAACATCGCGAAGCCTGTTACGCGAGACGTGGTCTGGCGTACATCTACCTAGTAAATATACATTCAAAACTATACGTGAACACCAAATCATAAATTTTATTTGCAGCCACAGAAATGGCGCCCATCAGGCTAACTATCAACAACGCCGCCCTGGCGACCACTGAAGTCCAACCAAAAATAGTTAAATAGTAATTCTAAATTTCAAAACGAAGTAAATGGACGTCGTAACATTTTAGCAAAAACTTTTTAGAGCTATGTTTCTATTTGCATTGTGTAGAGGAGAAAAATAAATCAGAGCAAACGGTAAAAACATGGGTCTAAAGGGAATAAATACACAAGGTAGGCATTGTTAGCTTTCCGCCAGCTCGGCCCGGACTGGCTGCTCAGCTCGTCATTGCCATAAAAATAGACGATGTAAACTCGTTGTATGCAAAAACGTATAGACAGTTCAACATCACACCTATTTCAAAAATTTTCTAATTTTCATAGTATTTTTTCTTACAAATTAGTGATAATCGGATCGACAGGATCAGATGCGCCCATAAGGGGCAATAATGAAGAATGAAAAATTCTAACGCTAACGCGTTAAACGTGTTAGACATGTAATTTTGTCATAACCAAATTTCTCATACTCTTGAACCAATATCATCAATAGGAATATGAATAAATACTGTTACTGTTCCGCATACATTGCATCATTTCTATCGTCCTGAATATTCGACATCAATATCTGAAGAATATAAAAGAATCTCAGTGTTTAAGAAGTTCAAGTTGATATAAATATAATTAATATAAAAGACTATCCAGGCCTAACAGGTTATGGGCACCAGAAAATCCTGGAATATCTAACAGTCAAGAAAGAAGTGGATTCTAACCAACATGGCCGCAGCGGACTCCAGCTCCAATGATTTAGCCGGTTTCACAACCCTGAAGAATGCCGACACTTTCTTGCTATGGGATTTGGAACTAAGAACAAAGCCAGACACTTCATTCTAAGGACAATTGAGAAAGACATCAAATCTCACATTGTCACATGCACCACATCCAAAGAAATGTATGACACCTTAAAAGGTATTTATAGAAGAGACACAGAGCAGCTAAAATGCAACCTTATGTCTGATCTCTTTAATTATAAATATGACAAGAATGTGACCTTAATGACGAATATCAGTAACATTCAACATATGGTATTTTGTCTAAATAATCTGAACGAAAACATCAGTGAACAAATGGTCATCTCAAAAATATTGTCATGCCTACCAGATAAATACAAATTCTTCAGCACAGCATGGGAGTCAACCCAAGCGTCCGAGAGAACCCCTGCTTATTTAAAAACAAGATTGGCAATGGAGGAAGAAAAATCTGGTGGAAAGGATCAACCACAAGTAGCATTCAATGCTGAGAAGAAAAAGAAGGTATGCACCTTCTGCAAATTAAAGGGACACACCCAATATGTATGTAGGAAGAAACTTGCTCAAGCTCAAGTCATATGCAACAAGTGCAAGAAGCCTAATCATACAGAAAAGGAGTGCTGTGCAGGGAAAACTTTCCCTGAATGCAAACATTGCCAACGTACCAATCACCCTGAAGACAAATGTCACTGGAAAAACAAGCAGAGGTATGAAAATCCAACAAAGGTAAACTTCCTTGCTGAAAAAGAAGACAGTGATAGTGACTCAGAATGTGATGATAAAGTGTGCTTCATGGCAGAGTATTCTCCTCAACAACAAAGTGAAACTATATTCTGTGTGGACAGTGGGTGTTCATCTCACATGACATTTAATATGAATCTGCTGAGTGAGAAAATTAACAAACCACCCGAGAAAATAAAAGTAGCAAAAAACGGGGATTGCATGATCACAAACGTTAAAGGCAAAATAGAGACAAAACAAGTAATTTTAAATGAAGTATCTTATGTTCCTGACCTCAACAGAAATTTGTTATCAGTCAATGCAATCACTGAAAGGGGTGGAAGAGTGCTTTTCACTAAACAAGAGGTTGAGATTTATGATCAACAAAATAATACAGTACTAACTGGAAACAAAACCACAAATGGACTGTATGTCATAAATTTGGAAAATTCTCTGGAAGCACAGTCAACCACAAAAGAAGACTCAAAGAAGATAAAGCAAGAGATGGAATGGCACAGAAAATTAGGCCATGTAAATTTTGGCAGCCTCCAAAAACTACCCAGCATCTGCGATGGAATACCAAATACACTTCTTAAATGTGAGTCTAATAAATGTGACATATGTACTCAAGCTAAACAAATAAGAAATCCGTTCAAAACACAACGAGCAAGAGCTACAAGACCTCTTGAGCTAATCCATAGTGATGTGTGTGGGAAAATCAGCCCCAGCACACCTAATGAGAAGAAATACTTTCTAGTATGTGTAGATGATTTCACACATTTTGTCAAAGTGTATTTGATGGAATCCAAAGATGAAACTGAAACATATGTGCAACAATACATCAATGAAGCAGAAGCCCAATGGAACTTGAAGGTCTCCTCCAAACTTAGAGTAGACAACGGAGGAGAATATCGAAGCAAAACTTTCCAAGACTGGTGCAAGAGCAGAGGAATTCAACTAGACTATACCATTGCTCACACACCACAATTAAATGGAGTAGCTGAAAGATTCATGAGAACTCTTGTAAATTCAGCAAGAGCTATGCTGCTAGACTCTGGACTAGAAAATGAATACTGGGGTTCTGCAATAGAAACAGCAGCATACCTTCTAAACAGATGCCCTTCTAAAGCATGTGAAAATACTCCTGCTGAAAACTGGTATGGTAGAAAACCTAACCTCTCAAGACTGATGGTGTTTGGACAAGAAGTTTTCACCAAGGTACTAAGCTACAAAAAGAAACTGGGCAACCGAAGCAAGAAAGGAATATTCATTGGCTATACTAGCAATGGTTACAGGATTTTAAACCCTGAGACCAAAGAAGTCTATGTATCAAGAGATGTTGTACCTGTTCAAGATGCTGAAAAGAAAATACCTTCAAATGACATCATTATTATTGAAAATTTCATTGGCGAAGAAGAAATCCCACAGCAAAATGAGCAAGAAGAATCCGATCATGAACTGGAAGAAGAAGTAGCTCACGAATCAGAACTAGAACATACCGAAGAATCTGAATCTGAAGAAGAGCAAGAACTTCAAGCCAACGAACCACAACAGCGCCCAAGGAGAACAATAAAAGCACCAGACAGATATGGTGATTGGGTAGAAGATTTCGAAGATGGAGATGAAGTTCTGCTGACTTTTTAAGAATGCATGGAAAGTGAAGACTGTGAAAACTGGAAAGAAGCTATCAATGAAGAAAAGAAGAGTCTAGAAGAAAATAATACTTGGAAGCTTGTTCCTGAAAAATATACAAAAGGGAAAATATTAATAAGCCGATGGGTTTTCAAAAAGAAGGAAGATGGAAGGTATCGTGCCAGATTAGTGGCAAAAGGGTGCTAACAAAAGAAATATTCATTTGACTTCAAGGAAACCTACAGTGCAGTTGTACAAACAACATCCATTAGAACTCTTCTAGCCATTGGTGCAATGAAGAATCTGCATTTTAAAACCTTTGACATAAAGTCTGCCTTTTTATATGGAGAATTAGAAGAGGAAATTTTTATGAAGTTGCCAGAAGGCTATAATCACCGGAATGGTATGTGCACTTAAAAAATCCCTCTATGGACTAAGACAAGCCCCTCTCCAATGGTACAAAAAGCTAACTGTGTTCCTGAAATCAGAAGGACTGGTTCAAATAAAATCAGATAAGTGTGTATTCAAAAATGGAAAAGGAAACACTCTTACAAGCCTGGCAGTGGTACTAGTATTGGAGTCTTGTCCTAAGTTAACTTTGGAATAACTTAGGACAAGACCTCAATACTAGTACCACTGCCAGGCTTGTAAGTCACCTGGCTTCACCCACACGTGCAGTTGAAAGCCCCTCACAGAAGTGCTTCTGTCAACTGCACGTGTGGGTGAAGCCAGGTGACTTACAAGCCTGGCAGTGGTACTAGTATTGGAGTCTTGTCCTAAGTTATTCCAAAGTTTATGTGGATTAAATAAAAAAATTATATATGAACCTTTTTTTGAAATCCGCATACATTTTTCTTTTTTAAATCCACATAAACTTTGGAATATCTTAGGATTAGACTCCATTACTAGTACCACTGACGGGCTTGAAAGTGACCTGGCTTCACCCACACGTGCAGTTGAAAGCCCCTCTCAGAAGTGCTTCTTTCAACAGCACGTCGGGTGGATGTGAGTTAACTTATAGGCCTATGAGAGGTCCTAGTAAAAGGAAGTATACATAGATAATTTTTTATATATATATATACATATGTATATATTATTAATATTTTATTTCAATTTGACCATCAGCCTGCAGTGACTCCACGTGTGGCATCTGGTGGCCGAGAGATTCCCTATGACTACAAACTTCCCAACTTTGAGGTAGGACTGCGTAATCATCTGGCATCTGGCAGACCCCTGAGCGCAGTATGGGAGAAACGTCTGATCAGAGCACTATTTCAGTCAATGAAGACATACGTCACAGACTTGTGAGTATCAGTGTGCTATGAGGTAATTACGCAATTTCTTTGCGTGATGAGTTTTGTGTGCCTGTTTGTTGTTTTCAGGTATCCAACATATGCGGAGTACTCCCGTGTGTGCGAGGCACTGGTCCGTGTGTATCCACATCTGTGTGACAAATCACACGTGGCACTTCTGAGCACCATGCAGCATCCCGACAAGACGGTCAGTGCCACGAGTTATTGTACCACTGCATTAATCTTAAGTTTCATTGTAGCGATAAAACATAATTACATTATGGCATATCTGTTTCTTATTTCTAGTACTCCTGGAGAATGGGACTTCGGAACTGCTTTAAGTATGCGAGGAGGGTAATTCCCAACGACGCCGCCTCCAGGCAGTTAGTGCATGCCAGGGAGAAGTTCAGACATATGGGTGACGTCAGGGTGCGCGACCCAAATGCAATGCAGCGGAGACCAGACTGCAACCTGGTGAGACAGCACTATACACTGGATTCTCCTCGGGCATGCCAATCTAGTATGTACCTTTCTGCCACATGATTCCCTTTTTCTCTTGAATCTTCAGGCACGTTCGGTGTACGGTGCTGGAGAGAACGAGGAGAGCACCGTGCTGCACCAGGCTGCAATACAAGCAGAGTGGGGTAGAAGACAGCCGGACCTGGCGTCTATAAACACACGGATGGAGTGCACCAAAGTGAACAGGAGGCATGAGATGCTACAGGGAGAGATCGAAGATGTGCGGAGGAAATATCCGGCTCTCGCTGATACTTTCCAGGTGACGGAGTCTATCTTTTAGCAGTCCTATCAGTTATAATAAGTGATGTAATGAGATCCTTTAATTTCTTTTGCTTCTTTACAGTGGATGTTAGAGGCAGAACGCCAGATGGGTGTCCGCGTCATTGACAGCGTCCAGCGGTTTTTTGCAAATGCCAACATCCAGCTGGATGCAGTGACTGGGAGGCCCAGCCTTTCTTGGCACTTTTAATTGGTGTCAGTGATGAAAGTATGTTGCCCATCAAGTTTACTTTCGTGTCATTATTGACTGCATCATGACCCGTCACCATTTTGTTTTGTATTGCAGGCGAGGTTCGACGGGTAAAACAGAATTCTGTGTTGTTAACATATTTGTGGCGTGCTTGCCATTGTTGTGCGGAGATGCTATGAACAGATGGATTATCGTGGACAAGGTATGTGTGTGGCCTATTACTTTCGTTGCTGATATTTACTTCCCTTACTTAACTTATTCAGTATGTTATGTACATATTGCAGGCAGTGACATCAGGGGGACCCATTGTGCATGTTCAGACCCAGGGCCCTGTGCCCTCATTACATGGGTTACATGGGTTACAAGTTCACACCATATCTGGATATGAGGCCATTGCTTGGAGAGCACGACACCCCAACCCTCATGGAGGCCTTCCAGGTTTTGGCTGCGGCCATCCATCTCTTCCAAGTTGATTATGGTGTGGGTGTTGTGTCCTCATCCCGCATCCTCTGTGAGGCGATATGCGGCTTCCCCACTGCGGGAAGGAAATTTACTCCTCGCATGAATAGGATTCTTTCCTCTCTGGCGTAATTTTGTTTTATATTCTTTTCCCTTTTTTATGTAGATAATTGATCCTTTATTTGTATATAATTGATCTGTAGTTAATTATGACTCGGTCGGCCGGTACAGGCGATTTATTCTTATAAAAATATTTTCTTGTAGATATTTAATCATTAGCAAGTAATTAGCAAATAGTAGATCTGTATATAAGTACACTGTGACTGATGTATTAGCTTGTCGGTTTAGAATAGGCCTCCACTAGGGGGGATAGGGTTTTCCGGTAAAAATCCTAACGAGCGCATCAGCATGCCTCCTGGGCGCGCATGGAAATGCAACAAAAGAAAAGGTAGCTTGAATATTATGAAATTAGAAAAAAAAGTGTAGTGTATCCCTTAAGTTGTTTGAACATCTTATGTATAAATAATGTATTTAATCGAATATACAGAGCAATCAAACCTACAGCCATGCGTGATCTTGTTTTGAAACATTAACGTTCCTTTCTTGGTTCAGATAGTAATCCTAAGTAAAGAGAATATACCCTCTACTCTGAGCCAACAGATGACTAAGGCGTCAGCGCAAGATTAGGCATAACTTCAATATGATTCCATCACGGCATATATTCGAATAAATACAGATGTAAAAGAAGAAAAGGTGGCATAAAAATGTAATATATCCCTTAAAGTTTCTTAACATCTTATGTATAAATACTGTATTTTATGCAATATAGGACGCAATGATACCTAAATTAAAGCCAAA
>JAWJED010000040.1:1649442-1689442 GCA_033675135.1 Frankliniella intonsa | reverse complement strand
CCACTAACTCCTTAAATTTCTGTCCATTAGTTCCATGGCTTATGCAGTTGGAGACCGAAGTGAGAGCTGTTGCAGATATAGCCTCTATGTTGTCCAAAATTTTCTTTTGGTCTGGGAATATCCTAGCAGCATCTGCAATGGAGCAAACAAAAATACTTTTAAAACAAAAATTTTTAAAAAAGAAAAGGGGTATTTAGAATCATAATTACCTTGCATAACATGCATTCTGTTGTGGGCTTGGAATGAACGGCTGCACACATACGGTTTTAAGCAATAAGTGCAAATCAAAGTGGGCTTAGTCTTGGCATTGGTCTTTTTCTTTTTCTTGGGTGGAGGTGGTGCTGGTACTCTAAATGAAGAGGAAGTTTGTTGTGCGTCATCAGCAGGTGCAAGTTGCGAAAAAGTCAGATCATTCACACTTAGGTCAATTGGCTGGATATCATTGACAGCCGAAGTCTGTTGAGCAGCTGTAGTCCTTTTTGCACCTGCAGAAAGAAAGGAAGGGTGTGAGTCAGAAATAATTTTGGGTGGAAAGGACCACCTGTTGCGCAATAAAACCTTACCTGCTGCCTGGGACTGAGAGGTGTGAGATTTTAAATGCACAGTGTAGTAATGCACCAGTTGATAACCCTTGCCACAATGTTCACAAACAAATTTATACGAGTCGGGTTTAGTTGTTTTCCTCTTAGGTTTCCTAGGTGTTGACTCAACCTCTAAATTGCGTTGGAATTCTCTGAACGAGACATGACCGTCTTCATAGTGTGAAGACGGGTCCATTCTAGAAAATTAATCATGATGATAATTGGGCGTGGCAACACTAAAAATCGTTCACAACAACCCAACTAAGTTCGATTTACCAACCTGAAGATTCCAAACGCAGAATTTATTCTTTAAACTAGTGGCCAACGGCCCCTCACTCCAACTCACATTCTCACTTTACACAAGAACATCGTCGATATCGTCTGCTGGCGTCCCCGGTGGGAGGGGAGCGCAGCGACGGCAGCGACCCACTGCGCAGCCGTTCTGCGCAGCCGCCCCGCCAAGGCAGTCAGCCAGCGGCGGCCTGGCGGCCCGCCTCGAGGCAGCCAGGCAGGGCGGAGCACCCGGCGCGACCCCTTTCGCGGGTTCGCGGAGCTCGGAATCGGTACGGGTAGGGCCCTTACTCCCGAGACATGCATATGACGGTAGAGAAAACATTTCTGATTCTGGCGCACTCTTCAAAATCTCTGTAGCCCTCCGCATGCGCCCTCCAGCTTGTGCCCCTTGGGCGCGGGCAGACCCCAGGCGGCATCCTGCTTCTTCTCCAGGGCGCCCTACTCTCATGAAGCTACAGTAAAAATTTCAACTCGATATCTCAACTCGTTCTCGAGTTATCGTGCGCACAGACACACACACACACACACACACACACACACAGACACCCCCCCCCCCACACACACACACACACACACACAAGGCGACAGCACGCCGCACTGCACGCCCACACAAGACGGCAAGACGCCCGCACCAGCTACTTGCTTCACACCGAACTGCACACTGACTGGCTGTATGGTTATTTGCGCCCTGCTGCAGTGCTGCACGCCCCCTCCCCTCCCCCGGCCAGCGACACGGGTTGCCTACCCGTGAGCTGCACCCCACCCTCGGCCGCAGCCGCCGGCTGCCGCCGATACAGCTGCAACAGCGGTGCTGGCCCGCCAGCCCGCCTGTTGCTCATCTCTACCTTGTGGGCCCTGCCCTTGCCTACATTGTGGACGTCCTGTGACGGGTTGGGGTAAGGTTCTGAACAACAACTGACTGTAGTTAAGTGCATCTGATATGTTAGTTTTGATATCTTTTGAGTTATCAGCGCAGCGCTTAAGTATGTAAGTAGTGTCACAAAAAATTAGTTAAAAAAAGACTTAAATTTGTTTAGAACAGCGATTTTTAACTCTGAAATTAATTGTTTTGACAACTCTTATGTTAGTAGCTGTGGACATAGAAGTGAAAGAGTTTTCCTTAGTTGTAGAGTTAGTGATAGTTTTCACTAGCACACTAACTCTAAAATTGACACTGTTAATAATTAATTAACATTTTCATAAAACTAAAAAGCTCGTATGAGTTCGAATATGGGCACTCTACCTCAAAAATTGACGCTGTTAAAAATTAACGAGCATTTTCATGAAATAATAAATTTTAGAAAACTTATTTTTTTACAGTCTTCTCAGGAGTTACTAGACGAGATGTGGCCCTTTGCGCGAAAATTTCGTCCGTTTGGCCGTATCCCTTACTGTTTAGCCGCTACAGCGTGACTTACGAGCGAAAAGTCCTCAAAATACATGTTTGGTGTCGTCTCCAGGGTATTTCGACGAGTGCGATTCTGTGGACGGAAATTTCGTCCGTTTGGACGTGTCTCTTACCGTTTGGCTGTTACAGCGTTGAATTTGGACTAGAATGCGCCAATATGGCCGTAAATGGTGGATTAACCCTTGGGGGGGGGGGGGGATGAAAGCATGGGGAGTGGCTGGAAAAGAAAGGAAAAAATTAGTCAACTGATCGGTTGGAGAAAAAAAATTAGTTAGTGAGAGAGATACTTACAGCGCAGTCCAGCTCGAGCTGCCATTGCGGTTCAGGGGCGGGCACTGCTGCTGGGCCATGTGCCTCGCCCTCCCACGAGGTGGAGGGGGTGAGGGCGCGGAGGGCGGCGGTGAGAGGACAGAACTGCAGAAAAATCAACTCAGTTAGGTGTGTATAAAAAACTGAAAATGAGATGGTGAAACAAAATGAATACTCACCGCAGGCTCCTGCTGCTCCTCCTCCTCCTCCATCTCCACCGTTGTGGAGAGGGCGAGGTCGGCGACGCCGCTGTCCTTAGGGCTGCTGGTTGCGTCCTGGGGCGCGCTGCTGCTGCTGCTGCCAACGTCATGGGGCGCGCTGCTGCTGCTGCTGCATCCATCGTCCTGGGGCGCGCTGCTGCTGCTGCTGCCTTCGCCCTGGGGAGCGCTGCTGGCTGCGCCCACGAGTGAGAAGTTGGCCAACCGGTTGGCCAACCAACCATCCCAGCGTAATCGACATTGACTATACCAGCCAACCAGCCAACGGCCCAGCCAACGAAGCCAACATTTTACACTCGCTTCTCACAGGTGGTCCGAGGGTCTTAAATGAAGGTCTAGGGACAGGACAACCCATCCCTGTACTCACATGTTCAATTTTCAACACTGGCGAAAAACGGCACGTGACCAAAGATGGCCGATATCACGGCGCAGTTCCGCCGACGGCAACTTTGAGTGCGTGCCGATTTCCGCCAGAGTGTCCGACGGACCGGGAACACATCTCAGGGTGTGGTCCTGTCATCCGACAACCCATCCCTGTACTCACATGTTCAAATTTCAGCACTGGCGAAAAACGGCACGTGACCAAAGATGGCCGATATCACGGTGCAGTTCTGCCGACGGCAACTTTGAGTGCGTGCCGATTTCCGCCAGAGTGTCCCACGGACCGGGAACACATATCAGGGTGTGGTCCTGTCATCCGACAACCCATCCCTGTACTCACATGTTCAAATTTCAGCACTTGCGAAAAACGGCACGTGACCTAAGATGGCCGATCTCACGGCGCAACCTCGCTGACAGCAACTTTGAGTGCGTGCCGATTTCCGCCAGAGTGTCCGACGGACCGGGAACACATCTCAGGGTGTAGTCCTGTCATCCGACAAACCATCCCTGTACTCTCATGTTTAATTTTTAACACTGGCGAAAAACGGCACGTGACCAAAGATGGCCGATATCACAGCGCAGTTCCGCCGACGGCAACTTTGAGTGCGTGCCGATTTCCGCCAGAGTGTCCGACGGACCGGGAACACATTTCAGGGTGTGGTCCTGTCATCCGACAACCCATCCCTGCACTTTCATGTTCAAATCTCAGCACTGGCGAAAAACGGCACGTGACCAAAGATGGCCGATCTCACGGCGCAGCCTCGGCCACGGCAACTTTGAGTGCGTGCCGATTTCCGCCAGAGTGTCCCACGGACCGGGAACACATCTCAGGGTGTGGTCCTGTCATCCGACAACCCATCCCTGTACTCACATGTTCAATTTTGAAGACTGGCGAAAAACGGCACGTGACCAAAGATGGCCGATCTCTCGGCGCAGTTCTGCCGACGGCAACTTTGAGTGCGTGCCGATTTCCGCCAGAGTGTCCGACGGACCGGAAACACATTTCAGGGTGTAGTCCTGTCATCCGACAACCCATTCCTGTACTCACATGTTTAATTTTGAACACTGGCGAAAAACGGTACGTGACCAAAGATGGCCGACATCACGCTTAAGATCACTGGCTGCTGACCTTCGTGCATTTCGCCAGTAGAGGCGTCTTGTGAAAACAGTTTCAGAAAATGTATCCGACACTTCAAACAAATCTTTCATGTGGGAGATGGTATTTCATGTGCGAAATGGTTGGTGGGAGGGAAATTCCTGTGGGATTTCGATGTGGGAAATCATATCATGTGGGACATTAAAAATTCCCACAGGAATGACCTCTCACATTCTTGTGGGACATGTGGTAATTTTTTTCTGGGTTGTAAGTCAATAGTTACAGCACAACCTCGAGCACAACGCGCCACCACAAAGACACTGTTCGCACCCAATTTTCCAGCATCCGTAGATGTTTTGAGTTTGAATGGGCAGGTCACCTGTGATTTGTAGTCGGGACTGTCCAGAGTGAATGTAAGTTGGCCAATGCTCACAATAGCATTGTAGACTCTCATGAAGTCCATGACCAAAATACACTCGTCATGGATGTCCGACTCAAGCGTACCAAACCGATACTTCCTCCCCCTTTTCTCGAGAGTGTGCTCGACGGGTCCATAAAGAATGGACTCAGCATCATTGACGCCTCTCAAGTGGAACTAGGGAAGAAGGTGCGGGCGGGCCAGCGAATAGGCCGCGCCGCACGACAGTGATTTGAGCGCCCGTGTCAATAGTCACTGTCACCGGTTTGTCGTCAACGCGAAGTTTAATAGTAGGAGAGCCAACGGCTACTGTCCTTTTCCCGGAGCCTGCGGGGCCTGAGGGGCCTGCTGCAGGGTGACCTGCTGGTAGCCGGCGGAGAGCGCCAGCACCGCGGTCTGCACCTGCGGCGGCGCGGGCAGGG
Organism: Frankliniella intonsa; assembly: GCA_033675135.1. Lineage (NCBI taxonomy): Eukaryota > Metazoa > Arthropoda > Insecta > Thysanoptera > Thripidae > Frankliniella > Frankliniella intonsa. The sequence goes on along the minus strand of JAWJED010000040.1, from coordinate 1,684,315 downwards.
TCTGCAGCTGCAGCGGGGTGGCGTGCATGGGCCAAGTCAGGTTGGCCTGGTAGTGCGGCGGATGCACATACTGCACGCGCGGGTCCGGGTACGCGACAGGTACGGGGAGCGGTGCGAGGGCGGCCGCAGCAGCTAGGGCAGAAGCCCTAGCTTGCGGGGTTGTTGTTGAGGTGCTCTGGGGCAATTTATGGCAAAGTGGCCAAACTGCCCCCCCGTTATAGCAGCTCCTGTCAGAGTTACTACCAGCACCTCGACCTCGACCGCCACGACCGCGTCTGCGACCGCGACCACGCCCTCGACCGCCAGTGTTTGTGCCAGCATCAGTAGCCTGCTGGACAATGGCCTGGCGGACCACCTGCCACACCTGCTTGGTGATAGCAGACAATTGGTCCTGCCAAGAAGGGCCAGGTGCAGGCGCAGCGGGTGCCACTGGGGCTGCCGACACTGACAGCGCGGGGGCGGACGACGGTCTGGGTGACGCAACCTGAACGGTGGCCTCAGCCACGCTGGCCAGGCACACCCTCTTGGCCGCGGGTCCAGACGGCGCAAGCCGGGACCAGAGAGGTGGTTCGCGGTCCACGGAGCCTGCTGCGGGGGTAGCTCGCAGACCGTGGATTCGTGGGGTTGATACTCCACTGTGAGAAAAAACTACAGTGAATCCTGTTAATTTGCGTGCCAGCAATGTCTGTAGCTTCAAGTACAGGATTCACTGTACTTTTCTGACAGTCCATCCTGTACCCTATAAAACCTAGGCTTATAACATTTTCATTTCGAGTCCAAACCCATGACATGTGTTGACATTTTTTGCTCGTCTTGTCGAGATGAATTTAATTCTACAATTGGTTTTCCATTTCAACCGTTTTATTTTTTGGGGTGCGGAATTGACTGCCAAAAAGTACGGTGAATACTGTACCTGAAACTACAGCAAAGGCTGTAACGGGATTCCCTGTAGTTTTTTCTGACAGTGTCGTTGACTCGCGGTGTTACGTGGGTGACCCCGTGGACCGTGAGCATCCCCCGCGAATTCGGTGTTCACCTCTGGGAATCGCGTATCTTTTGATTCAAATACCTTACTCTTAGGAATGGTTGAAATTTTTCTCTTGTTCATTAGAGTATTTTGAATTTGACTGGAAAAGCGTTCAGTTCAGACGACAAAATTCAAAACCAACTAAAAAATTTAGCCTAATTACCTAAGCACGAACTGATTTGATCAAAAAATAGTATTCTGAAATTGGCAAAAATGTTATTTGCGTACCAATATTTCGTCAAAAACAAGTTACTAAAAAAATTGTCGGATTTCGGGAACTAAATTACGTTATCTTCAACCACACTTTAGTTCTTTGAACTAACTGGTTCTCTGGCTGCGAGAAAGCACCCTTTCTTACCCTGCAAGCGTCGACTGTTTTGTTCACCGTCGACAGCCCTCGTGAATGGCGGCGCAGGCAGCACGCAATTAGCTCTGCGGTGAAAGGCATACGAAAGAAGGTTATTAGAATTGGATGGCGGACGACGTTAGGTCAGTGATTGACCGAACAAAGGCATTCGTCGTCACTGCTGTTCGCCCGTGCTGTACACAGTCCTCGTGTATCCAACAGACGACATGGTCGCCGTCGTGGTGGTGGTCCTAGCGCTGCTCTGCGCCTGCGGGGCGCAGGCCGGTCTCGTCGTCGGGGACGTGTCTACGGCCAGTGAGGCCGCGGCCGCGGCTGCGCTGTTGTCCCCGATCCTGACGCCGCAAAAGGGCGGTATCGTGGTAATAGGCCGCGCGCTCTGGGCCGGCGACCTGCTACGCACCCTCCCCGCGGAGACGCCACGCGTCGTGCTGGACGACGACGTCAGGTACAACGAGGCCGACCGCCTGGCCGTCGCTGTCCTGCAGACACACAACGTTCTTCTGGTCCTCGCGGACGCGCCCGAGGATATCGCGAAGTTCAGGATGCTGCCGCTGTTCCACCGCGCACTGTTCTGGACGCGCGTGGCCCACCCGCCGCTCGAAGTGGTGCAGAGCGAAACGTTTCAGAGGTGCATTTCGCGCGCACGGCGCTGCGTGGACGAGACGGCGCTCGCGCTGGCGGACGCGAACGGCACCGTGCACCTGTTCGCCGTCAATAGGATGGCGTGTCTCGACGGTGCGCTGCCGTTCGACGTCCTGGACCGCTGGTCGGCCGCGGAGCGGCGCTGGCAGCGGGGTGCGGCGCCCTTCTATCGCTTTTGCGACAAGTGGAGCCCGCCGCCGGGGCCCGCCGACCCCCTCAATCTTATAACGTTAACAGGGAACGAGACGAACTACCAGTCCCGCGTTGCTGACGACATCGTGCAGCACGCTTTAACACCGCGGAAAATTAAAAACAATCAGTACAGTATTACTTTGCAGAAGAAACAGGAGTATAGACCGGGCCTCGAGATGTTGGAGATGCGTTTGGCCAACTGCAGCATAGACGGAGTAATCGGAATGATGGACATGCCGATGGCTTGTCCTCTGGAGCTGTCGTCGTCATTTCGTGAGGACTTTAGTTCGGTTGTCGTCGTGGTCCCCGCCGGGCTCGGCCCCGTGGTCAGCCCGCTAGCCGCCGTCCTGCTGGAGTTCTCGCCGGCGGTGTGGCTGGGCACGGTGCTGGCCGCGGTGGGCACGGCGGCCGCCCTGGCCTGCGCGCTCCGCCGGGACCGCGGGGCCGCGCTGCTGCTCGCCCTCGCCCCGCTGCTGGCGCAGGCGCCCCCGCCGCCCCCGGTCGCGGGCACCGGTCTGCGCCCGCTGCTCGGCGCCTGGCTGCTCGTCTGCGTCGTGCTGGCGGCCGCCTACCAGGGGCTGCTGCTCGGCATGCTGTCAGCCGCCAAGCCCCGCGGTGAGATCGACAGCCTGCAAGACCTCGACGACAGCGGCCTGCAAGTGTACGCGAGCTTCGAGGCCTTCTCCACAATCGAGGACAAGCTGCCGGAGTCCTTACGCAGCCGCGTTGACATCTGGGAAAAGTTTCACGACCGGTTCAAGGATATGGTCTACCAGCACGTCGCTCACGATCGCAAGGGGGCTGTTATTATGTTTTCGGACATGGTACCTAAAAAGCAGCTAGAAACGTGGGCTGTCTGTGACAAGAAGGTGCACACGTTCGAGATAGGTTCTGGGCAACCGCGGGTCGTGGCCACCTGGCACAGGGGCTCCGAGCTCGGCGCGATCATTTCGAAGTTCGCGGGCCGCCGCCGGCAGGCTGGCCTGCATCAGTACCAGCAGAACCTGGAGGACCACGGGGAGGAGCTGCGCAGGAGGGAGGCAAGCGGCAGCACGGAGGAAGGGGCGCGCGCCAGGCCGCTCACGCTCGCCATGATGTACCCCGCCTTCCTGGTCCTCGCCGGAGGGCACGCCCTGGCCGCGTTTGTCCTTGTCTTCGTCGAGATTCTACCTGGCCGAGTGTTACGTCGTCATGAGACTTCGGAGGGTGGAATGTAGCGCGAAAGTTCTGTACTAGGTGGCTGATTTACCCCGCGCACTTCTATACTATGCAACCCGCCGTACCGCTACGTCCGGGACTGCGTACCCATCAGGCGCCGGGGACTGGCTAAAGTATCTTGAATGAAAGTATTATTTCGAATTCACCCAGGAAACCATTCAGTGCAGGGGACCAAATTCAATAGAAACAATAAACGTTAGCTTTATGAACTAAATATAAACTGATTTGATCGAATTGACTTTAATTTTAATTGCCTGGCAATATGTATTTTATAACGAGTTATATAAAATTGGTCGGTTTTTTGAAATAAAGTTTGTCTCCATCAATCCTAGTTGCTTCTTTGGGTGCGAGACCCGCTGAGCGTCTACTATTTTGTGGTATAAGGGTAATTGTCGTAACCTTGCATGCATAGGTGAGAGTTGTAAAGGACGACAAGTCGACTTACGACAGTTTACCCTGTTACCAGAGTATTGAATCCAGCGTCGACATTCCTCGTGAATGGCGGCGCGCCGCAGGCAGCGCGCAATTCGCTCTGCGGTGAAAGGCATACGAAAGACTGTTATTAGAATTGGACGGCGGACGACGTTAGATCAGTGATTGACCGAACAAAGTTATCCGTCGTCACTGCTGTTCGCCCGTGCTGCACACTGCACGTGCTAGTTTTCAAGCAGCCCCGGAGACCCCGTGTATTTACTCCATAAGAGCTGCTTGGTTTTTCCAAAAGTGCTTGGAAACCAAGACGTCGTTTTCCCCGTGAGTCTTCGTGTATTCAACAGACGACATGGTCGCCGTCGTGGTGGTGGTCCTGGCGCTGCTCAGCGCCCGTGAGGCACGGGCCGGTCTCGTCGTCGGGGACGTGTCCACGGCCAATGAGGCAGTACCGCCCGTGCCGCTCCATCCGGGACTGCATACCCAACAGAAGGCGGGGACCGGCTCCGAGCGCCCATGCCTTTGCAGCCCTGTTGCCAGAAAGGTAGGCAATAAGTAGCCCAAACACGGTAAAACTGGCGTCTTGGTTTTCCAGACGTTTTGGAAAACTCAAGACCAGGTCGATTTTCAAGACATTGCTCTTGGTTTTCAAGACATTGTCTTGAAAAAGTGGAATAATTTCAAGACTAGTTCCTATCTTTTTAACCATGAACTACGTGAGTCTTCCCGAAGACCTCAGAAGTACGTGTGTTTAGAAACGGGGTTCAGAACTACGTTAGTCTTGCCGAGGCCAGGGACCGCGGAAGTGGGGGGCAGGGGGGGCCAAATGCCCCCCCCAAAATCAAACAGGGGGCGGGGGGCGAAGCCCATCCCGTTTTTCTATCTAAAACGGAGGGCGTGAGCGCTACACACGGCCTCGTTCAAACCCAGCGCGGCGCTCGAGCGCCGCGTCGACCTCAAACTCTATCCTGTACTGTTTTACACTGAAAAAAATGTTGGGATTTTTGCCATACGCTTGTATTGGAAATTTGCTATACAGCGTATAGAACGGAGAAATTGCTATAAAAGTATAGGAAATTTCCCAAACTGTAAATAGCGTATAGGAAAATCCCTAATAGGATAGGAAAATTGCCACACTTGTCGAGCAAATTTCCTATTTGTCCATGGGAGGAGCGCCTTGGCATGCATGTATAGGAAAATTACCATAAATCGGCAATTTTGTCATGCGCTTTGCTACGGGAAAATCCTAAAAGTATTGGAAAAATGCGACATTTGAAAAGAACATCTGTTTCAGTGTGGAGGTGGCAATATGCTACAATGCACTTGCACCTCGTCACGTGATGTATCATGGTGCCCCATTACCATAAAGTAAGGAAAAGAGAGGTCACTGATACTTTGACAAAGTGACGAATGTCCAAAATGCAAAATTTTGATTTATAGCACAAATAGACATAAAAATTGTTCTACAAGATAGAATCATCCAAACTTGGCGATATAAAAAACAGTGTGTATCTTTCTTTGTATTTCTCACCACATGCTGCAAAGAGTATGATGATACCTGCACTATTTTTTGAGATAATGGACATTCGCCAAACTTCAAATTACAAATAAATGGCGAATGTCCAGGGACACTTTGACAGAAAGGCGAATGTCCCGGGATAATTTGACAGCAAGACGAATGTCCAGGGAAGCTTGAAGAAAAGTGGCGAATGTCCAGGGATGCTTGGAAATAAATGGCGAATGTCCAGCAAAGCTTGGAAATTAATGACAAATGTCTACTGATGATTTAGAATAATGACAAAATGTCAAATAAGAGTTTGATAGAGACAGGAGTGTTTTAAAACATGTACATGTTTCCCTTGCTATTGATTTCTGGTCATGGGGTCTCATAATGGCAGACAATGTTGTGTGAGAGTGCTAGTTATATCAGTTTGGCACAAAACAGTAGTGTGAGCATTAAGTGATGACACACTGGTTGCTTTGTCTCTTAACTAATATTTTTACATACTTTGTTGAGTGATTTTAACATACCTTGTGGAGTGACAACATTCTGATGGACTGGAGCTTCCTTCTCCATGTCTGTAGTCTGACCTCAACCCCATCACATCCATAAAGGGGTTAGGATGGTCCCGTTGTCAACTTCCAATGCTTCCAATGCTTTTTGCCGTACCGCATAGCGCTAACAGTTTACAGGCACTATTATACCGTTCTATACCGTTCTAGATCGTCACCACTAAAATGCATGACACTGGTTCACATTCATACACACACACGCACACCTGAAAAAGAAAATAACTTGGCACTTTCCAGCATTCACACATTTCCACGACAATAACAATACACATGGGCGTGTATTTACACTCCGATGAATTGTTCGCAGCAAACCAGGGCCGTCGTCAGCAGTCGTCAGCTGACTCGCCGAGACACCCCTCCCTTCCCCCTTCCCCTTCCCCTCCCCTCTCCTCCGAGTGGTTTGTTGTTGTGCTGTCTGATGAAAGGGTACCTAAAGAGAATCACGTAAAAGTGTGTTTATCACTGATATTATGACTTTTGTCTTGCACCGAGTCCCTCAAAAACTTTATTTTAAGGATACATAAGTAGCCTCGTTCGTCTGCGAGCGGCGTGTGCTGCTGTGATGTGTATTTTTTCTCCAGGTGAGAAATTATAACCTTTACACATGTCTTCATATTTCACTAAAAGTTTGTATTGCTTTGCTTGCGACCGATACTTTCGTCTCCACCTTGCAGTCGCTTTTTCTCTCTGTTTTTCTGAAGGAGAGAAAACTATACACGGTCAACTGGCATTTCTATCCAAATTGTATCCGCTTTCTTAGTCAAGAAGACAACTCGCATGAAAGTGACACACTCTAGCTTATTGATTGCACCCTCTGCTCCTGCTTGTGTGATAGTTTTCAATCATCTGTATTTCTATTTTAGACTGTTATTCATGCTTCCTTAATGTGGTTTCAGGTATGAAGCGGTCTTCAGTCTTTAACCCACGGATCGGTATGCTGTCTGCCATACATTTTACTGCTCGCAGAGTACGTCAGAGACCTGAGGGACTTGATTATGCTAAGGACTGGTGAGTACTAAACTGATTTTGTCATTCACTTAATTCTGTAGTTTATATATTTTTTAAATTATTAGTAGTATACACCTTTTATTTTTTGTTTCAGTTTTATTAGTGCAACCTTTTCATCGACTGTCCGTGTTAGCAAACCCTAACATCCTTCATCTGAGCTATGCCAGGACTCCTGGCATGGGACATGCTGCTTCCTGGGGAATGTGTGAGGGGCCTGTTAGACAAGGTATGTTGATGTATCTCCTTACTACTCTCATATGCTACTAGCCAAGACCCACAGGCCAAATGCTGAGCTCAGTATATATTCTGTAGCTCAATGAAAGCGTTTACATATTATTAATTTAAGTTTTCCTACTTTATCTTACTGTGTTAATTCAAATGCATAAAAGTGACTTTTATCTTTAACTTTATTCTTTTTCAGATGTGATTTATCAGTTTTACGATACCATGTTTGTGTAGGTTCCAGCTCCTTCACTTCAGACGAAACTTCCTTCAAGTCAAGTAAGCACGAGGCTATTTCATTACCTCCTCTTCAGCCTTCTACTTCACTCTACATGTAGCAATGAGTCAGTTTTGTAGTGGAGTCTGATCTGATGTGTTTATAATTTGTGTGGATGTACACAACCCTGGTTTAAAGGAGAAAGCCAACATTTCCATGATGTTAAGAGAGTGCAATACACAAGTGGTTAGTTCAAATGTACTTCTGTTCTGGAATTCCATTAATTTGAGCAATTTTAATGTGTGTGTGTGTGTGTAGTTTTGTTTTTTTTTATATTTAGGTGTAAAAATATAATTTCCCTTTAACAGTGCTGTAACTTCTGTTCCACTTCCCTTCTCATCATGACCAATTGGTTAATAAATAGAGAGGATACAACAACAGTTTAGTTCAATCCTTATACCTGTTCCTTGTTTACTAAAGATTATGCACTCATGGAAACATAAACACATTTATCTAAAAACAAAATAGTGAAAAGGTACAAGACTATCAAATTCATACAAAGTGTACTAAATAATGGAAAGCAACATGACATGTTTAACAAATAAATAAAAATAAAATGGAATTTCATCCAAGAAATTACACTGAAATAAGCAAGAATATGAGTAATGTGCAATTTTTTTTTAAGTTAAATGAGACTATCAGACACTGACAAGAATAAAATTTGTGCTAAAATATGTAATAAAATTCATGCAATAGACTTTTTAACCACTTGACATCTAGGATGGTAACTGTGTACTACTTTTACTCAACAAATAAATTAATAGATAATAAAGGGGAATATATCTCATTCATATAACTAAATATGAAAATTCATAGAAAAGAATTCTGAAGGACTAGACATTATAACAATATTACATTCATATGACTCAAGTTTCAACACTGTTTATGTTAAAATACTGCACTTCAATCTTCATTTTAATTTCATGACAAGAAAATTCATTGACTATAACTGGAATTATTATATTCATAGGTTTTTAAATCAGGTCATCACAATCCATTTCATTCTCAACTGTTTTGAGAGATTCATAAAATTCATGGAACTTATTTTCAAGGTAAGGAAGTAAATTAATTAAGTCATTTCTCTTAGCTGCTGAGATGGGCAATGGTCCTGCAGGTACTGTTTGCAATGTGGGGAAAAGTTTTTGAAGGTGTCCACACTGTTGTCCAAGGCGAAGAAAACTTAGGGTCTTGAAGGAAGTTTCTTCATTGAAGTTGCACTTAACATGGACATGGCCTTCTTCCCCCTTGATGTACTTGAACCAATGTGTTTCCATATAATTCATTGGCTGCTTATCAAGACACACATTTCTCTTTACTAGAGGGCCTTTGGCAAGCGATGAGAAGTCGAAGAATTTGGTGACATGATGAACTCGGAACTTCCCATCAGGGAAATTTTTTTTGTCTCTTCTTCCAGCTTCATCAACATGTCTATACCACTCCTCAGGTACATTGACTTTTTTCAGATTCTTCTTATACTTTTCAATAACAGCATGTTTGCTGTCCACCTCAGACATAAAGGTGTGTCCCGGAACAAGAAGAATGTGATTGATCTCTTCAATTGAAGGGTGCTGCTGAAGGGCAAGAAACAACATCATAACAATGTTGCTGTTTCTATTTTGCCCTGAGCAACAGTCAGAGAAAAGTTTCAGCTCCTTCACTTCTGATGGAACTTCCTTCAAGATGTAGTCTAGTAAGCACGAGGCTATTTCATTGCTCCCTCTTCTGCCTTCTATTTCACTCCACATATAGCAGTGGGTGAGTTTGGTAGTGGAGTCATATATGGTAAAATTATATACATACAATTGCCGAGAGTAGTATATTTTTTTACAAGTAAGATGAGGTGTAGGAAGACACTGCTGTAGATCAAAAATTAGAACTCTCTTACTTTTATCATTTTCAGCTGCTATTTTAGCTTCACGTTTGAGCTGATAAGCTTTCTCTGCTTTACGGTTGTGAATTTCTTTTTCAGATACTAGTTTGGTTTTTTCTTCACCCTCAGCAGCAGCAATTTTGATTTGGAGAGCATCACATGTATCACAACCATCAGTTTTGGGGGCATGGAATTTCTTCTTTGTTGACTTGAATATTTTTCTGTAGACATCATAGGAAACTTTAGGTAGCTTTTCATCGCAGTAGAGGTCATACATTTTTTGCACATTCAGCTCTGGAGATAAATACAGCCGTTGGGTCTGGGCTCTGCAATAATGCGAGACATATGCTGGGAAGTTTTCAATATGATTGAGGACGGCTTGACGCACTTCCTGTTTTAATGCATGTTTTGGTTTACGTTTCCCTCTTGTATCATCTTTTGAAATTCCTGTGACTGAATTTTTCTTGTTTTCCACAGCATCCCGCACAAATCTGTCAGTTTCTCCAAGAGTGTCCAGAAAGGTACTCCTGCACACCTGTACCCGCTTCCCATCAATATCAAAATAATACTTGTAGGTATGGTGTTTTTCACGAGACTCTACATGAAGGCGAGATCTTCTCCTGGCGACAGCAAATCTTTCAGTGCGAGCAGCAATATAAGCAACACGCTTGTCATGGGAGCCTTGCTCCCAATATTGTTTGAAGATGGTGTCAGCTGTTTCAGGTTTAACAATTTCATGGCACTTATTTCTGCTGCAGGTATGTGGAGGTTTTCTAATGCGAGCTGGTTTTTCTTTTCCTTTTCCTGTAACATACTTCTGCCCCAGATTCCTGGCAGCCTTCATCTTGGATTTCAAAGCTGCTTTCTTCAATGCTGTAAATATAAAAACAAGGTGTAATAAATTACCTTCAGTAAGTATATTTTGTTTTTATTTTTTATTCAATAGAAATTGCAAATTGTTTACCTTTCTCAGATGCAGGAGTTTTGGGGGTCTTTGGTGTTCTAGATGTCTTAGGTGTATTCTTCTGACTTTGGTTTTGAGTAAGATCACTTAATGGAGTACAAGCACTGTTATCATTTATCTTTGGAGCATTTTTGGCAGGAGTACAGATTGGAGAGACACTTCCAGCAAATCTTTCAGGAACTAAATTACTCTTTGATTTAGGGGCAGAATCTGAAAAGAAGAAAAAAAAGTTAAAACTTTGAAAAATTACAAAATTAGAGGTGAAAAACATCAGAGTTCCACGAAGCAAAAAAGTCTTAGAAACCTTTTTCAGGGGAGACGGATTCCCTCTGGGAATCACTGTCACATTTGCCAGGTGAACTTTCTGTTGATGTGCTACCTGCTGATGCTAGAGAATGCAGAGAAATCCAGTGTTAAAAGATAAAAATTTTGTAATATTTAACTTTTTTCACAATTAAACTAAATATTTAGGAACCTTCATCAGAACACCATGGTGAAGAAGATCTGCTGGAGCTGGAACTACAGCTACTTTCACACTGCTCATCGTATTCTGTTTTTGAGGTTTTTCTTTGAGATCTTCTCACTGGTTCTTTCTTTCTTGGTCTCTTTTTCTTGGGAGACACTATAAAACAACAGACAAAGTCAGTTCAAGAGTGTTCAAAAGAGTACGCAGAAAATCCTTGCACACATTATCTTTATTTACCTGTGGAAAAGGAAGACTGTCGTTTAGAGGCAGTTCCTTCACTTTTTGAATCACAAAGACCTGCAATGAAAATGGTATTGTAAGCAAACATCAAACTTGTATAAAATTACTCTACAAGTACTCAATTACATCAGAGGACAGTAAAATACCATTGCTAAGAAGTTCCCGAAGTGCCTCTTCATTCTCAGCAATGTTTTTCTGCCTATATTTTTGATAGTGCATCATCAGGTTTCTACGACTGGAGACAGGCTCATTCTTTGTTTCTTTCCTTACAGGTTGGTCATCATTCTCCTTCCCACTATCATCAGTTTCTTGAAATATCTGACGTCTTACTTTTGAAGCTGCATTCGAATTTGAATCATTGGATTGAGGATTTTTTTCAGAGACAGAGGCATTAGATAAAGGTCCGATGATACCAAGGTCTGTAGGAGTTGAAAAAATTTAGATAATCAATTACTTCACACACAAAAAAATTCAGTTAAGATTTAAAGTACTTTTGCACTTACCTTTCTTTGAGTCCTCTGACATAGTGTTCACAACCCGTAAACCTGTAAATAAAACTTACTGTCATTCCAAGCACTTGTATGCTTTCAACTGAAGAATAAAGCAAAGGAAAACAGATTAGTTCTATACCTACCTAATTGACCCAAAATTTCGAGTCTGGTTTCGGATTATTTTTTTTACTCTTGAAAAGTAAAGGTATTCATGAAATATGAACCCACTCCCAATCTGGTCTCTGTAGCTCAAATGGTTTAGGAGATAAAAATTCTTTAAGTTTTGAGGCCAAAACTGTGTCTTTAAAAGGTGGTTTTAGAGAATGTTAAGGGAACTTAGAGGAAGCTGTAAACCAAATTTGGTGACAATTGGAGACCATCTATTTTTGCTATGAGAGTTACGCTACTGTCCCAAATTTTGGTGATATCTTTGATCAAATGGTAAATTTACAAATCCAACTTTTTCACATTGGTGTTATAGGATCAGTTTTTTATCCTCTTTTACATGGTGAAGTCAGATTTTACCTCACTGGACAGATTCATACAATAATACCTATACCACCTTTCAAAGAGACAGTTTTGGCCTCAAAACTTAAAGAATTTTTATCTCCTAAACCGTTTGAGATACAGAGCCCAGATTTGGAGTGAGTTCATATTTCATGAATACCTTTACTTTTCGAGAGTGGAAAAAACACCAAAACCAGACTTGAAATTTTGGGTCAATTAGGTATAGAACTAATCAACATTACCTTCCCAATCACTATTCAGAATAGATCTCTCAGATGAATCGAACTGTGCAGGTTCAACAGGTTCAACATCTGTAAGCATTAGTATGAGATGAGAACACAAAGTATTTTCAAGACCAATGGCAAATGTAATTGCACCCTTTTTATGAGAGAAGCCCTTAACCTAATTTCCGAAATAATAGTCAAAATACACGGATTCTGCATAAATATTGCCCTTTACCATGACTAAGACAACAGTTTTGAATCGAAGAAGGCACAAACCTGCTTTGTTTTTATCAGGAGACTTCGGCCTATTTGGCAATCTACCAGCCACAGACTCCGGGGGCACTGCAGCTTCATTCTTATCCTTTAACGCTAATAACTGACGCAACCCATTCCAGGCTCTCGACATTTTCCACAATTCCTATTGAACTGACAGTTAAGGTCTCCACAAAGGAGCTCAGCGCGCCAAGTGCCTTAACGGCAACGGCCCTTACGCAACAATCGACCAGTGCTGGCACACTTGCGGTTCTACCAATGTGTTTATACTTATTAATTTTGCAACGCAATCTCAAAGCTTGACACAAAGCCAAGTATTTACTTTTTCTATTTTTTAATAAAATTTTAAAATTGAAATATGTAGCCAAAAATGCTCGTGCAAAATCAACTTAAAAATGTGGTTTAGCTTGTCGTCCTGAAGCGACGTCCTCGATTCCCCTCCCCTACCCGCCGCCGCCCGTCCCCCTCCCCTATTCGTGCGGTTGGAGTTCCCAAGAGCTCCCTTGTTTTACTTGTGTCAAGAATTCCAAAGATCTCGCCGAATTTATTTTCAATCCACTTCCATGGCCGCTGCTATGACCGAAAAAGAGAAAGAATTGCTACAAAATGTGGAATATTTCAAGGCTCGTTATAAGCTTTACAAAGAAAGATGTGAAAAATTAGAAAAAATTGTGGACAGGTGATTAAAACAGTCTGCCTATATAAAGAAAAAGGTTATAGTTTTAATTTCAAATTTAAAAAACGATATGATCAAAGGCTAATTCTTTCGTTCCAGTTTAGCAAATCTTGTTAAAGAAAAGCCTGCAGCAATCCCGGCATCACCTGTACTTCCTGAGTTAGTCATGACTCCGCCAGCAACAGCGTCAGAATCACCTGTTTGTTCCTCTTGTGAGTTACATCTCTAGCATTTTTCTCAATTCAGTGTCAAAAAATAATATGAAAAAGGTTGTGCTTGATTACATTTTTCTCAAAATGTTTTAGTTGCCCAGTCAATAGATACTACAAAAAGTCCAATTCTTGGAAATAGTGGAATGAAATGTAGGAAAAGACTTTACCAGTGTGATGAAGAGTCCCCTTCCTATAAAGAAACTTCAGATGATGAATCCAACGATTTTAACTTTGAGCCTGGCAGCAACAAGTGGGAATGTGTTGATATGGAAAGGTAAGCAATGTTTTTTTCCCCTGCCAATCAATCCCAGGCTTTGCCGTAAATGCACTCATAACATCTTAAGTCTTGTCAGATCTTTACAAGTTTTTAAATGTTTCTCATCTTAATTGATTAGAAGCTCAACTAATTAATTCCTTTTATTTCACAATTTCACAGTTTAATGGCACCAGAAGATGTAACACCTTCAAATGCAAAAGTGTTACAGCCTGAGACCTCTGCAATCTTTGAAAGATTAAGGCAACTGCCAAAGTACAGTGGACTTGAGTGGAGAAGACCGACAGAGGTCAGCAAGAAAATCAGAGGAGTAAAGAGGAGGGAACTGCCAGGGCAGCATTGCGACAAGTGTGAAGAGGTAAGTCCAAGACAAAACAAAACGAAAGCATCAAAACACAAATAGAAATAAATGTAATACATTACCTTTCATATTAACAATTTATTTTCCTTGTAGTATTACAAGGCTGCAGGCCTAGATGCGACAACAGTCAACTCAGTATCCCGGCATAGGTCATTGCATCCCAGAGTCCGCAGTCCAAAAGGTATGTTAAGAGGCATTTGAAAGGAAAACTGAGACAAAAGAATCTTTATACTAAAACAATCTGTGTTTCATTTCCCAAAGGCTATTGGAGTCTGGACATGTAAAAGTGATGACCTGATTTAAAAACCTATGAATATAATAATTCCAGTTATAGTCAATGAATTTTCTTGTCATGAAATTAAAATGAAGATTGAAGTGCAGTATTTTAACATAAACAGTGTTGAAACTTGAGTCATATGACTGTATTATTGTTATAATGTCTAGTCCTTCAAAATTCTTTTCTATGAATTTTCATATTTAGTTATATGAATGAGATATATTCCCCTTTATTATCTATTAATTTATTTGTTGAGTAAAAGTAGTACACAGTTACCATCCTAGATGTCAAGTGGTTAAAAAGTCTATTGCATGAATTTTATTACATATTTTAGCACAAATTTTATTCTTGTCAGTGTCTGATAGTCTCATTTAACTTAAAAAAAAATTGCACATTACTCATATTCTTGCTTATTTCAGTGTAATTTCTTGGATGAAATTCCATTTTATTTTTATTTATTTGTTAAACATGTCATGTTGCTTTCCATTATTTAGTACACTTTGTATGAATTTGATAGTCTTGTACCTTTTCACTATTTTGTTTTTAGATAAATGTGTTTATGTTTCCATGAGTGCATAATCTTTAGTAAACAAGGAACAGGTATAAGGATTGAACTAAACTGTTGTTGTATCCTCTCTATTTATTAACCAATTGGTCATGATGAGAAGGGAAGTGGAACAGAAGTTACAGCACTGTTAAAGGGAAATTATATTTTTACACCTAAATATAAAAAAAACAAAACTACACACACACACACACACACACATTAAAATTGCTCAAATTAATGGAATTCCAGAACAGAAGTACATTTGAACTAACCACTTGTGTATTGCACTCTCTTAACATCATGGAAATGTTGGCTTTCTCCTTTAAACCAGGGTTGTGTACATCCACACAAATTATAAACACATCAGATCAGACTCCACTACAAAACTGACTCATTGCTACATGTAGAGTGAAGTAGAAGGCTGAAGAGGAGGTAATGAAATAGCCTCGTGCTTACTTGACTTGAAGGAAGTTTCGTCTGAAGTGAAGGAGCTGGAACCTACACAAACATGGTATCGTAAAACTGATAAATCACATCTGAAAAAGAATAAAGTTAAAGATAAAAGTCACTTTTATGCATTTGAATTAACACAGTAAGATAAAGTAGGAAAACTTAAATTAATAATATGTAAACGCTTTCATTGAGCTACAGAATATATACTGAGCTCAGCATTTGGCCTGTGGGTCTTGGCTAGTAGCATATGAGAGTAGTAAGGAGATACATCAACATACCTTGTCTAACAGGCCCCTCACACATTCCCCAGGAAGCAGCATGTCCCATGCCAGGAGTCCTGGCATAGCTCAGATGAAGGATGTTAGGGTTTGCTAACACGGACAGTCGATGAAAAGGTTGCACTAATAAAACTGAAACAAAAAATAAAAGGTGTATACTACTAATAATTTAAAAAATATATAAACTACAGAATTAAGTGAATGACAAAATCAGTTTAGTACTCACCAGTCCTTAGCATAATCAAGTCCCTCAGGTCTCTGACGTACTCTGCGAGCAGTAAAATGTATGGCAGACAGCATACCGATCCGTGGGTTAAAGACTGAAGACCGCTTCATACCTGAAACCACATTAAGGAAGCATGAATAACAGTCTAAAATAGAAATACAGATGATTGAAAACTATCACACAAGCAGGAGCAGAGGGTGCAATCAATAAGCTAGAGTGTGTCACTTTCATGCGAGTTGTCTTCTTGACTAAGAAAGCGGATACAATTTGGATAGAAATGCCAGTTGACCGTGTATAGTTTTCTCTCCTTCAGAAAAACAGAGAGAAAAAGCGACTGCAAGGTGGAGACGAAAGTATCGGTCGCAAGCAAAGCAATACAAACTTTTAGTGAAATATGAAGACATGTGTAAAGGTTATAATTTCTCACCTGGAGAAAAAATACACATCACAGCAGCACACGCCGCTCGCAGACGAACGAGGCTACTTATGTATCCTTAAAATAAAGTTTTTGAGGGACTCGGTGCAAGACAAAAGTCATAATATCAGTGATAAACACACTTTTACGTGATTCTCTTTAGGTACCCTTTCATCAGACAGCACAACAACAAACCACTCGGAGGAGAGGGGAGGGGAAGGGGAAGGGGGAAGGGAGGGGTGTCTCGGCGAGTCAGCTGACGACTGCTGACGACGGCCCTGGTTTGCTGCGAACAATTCATCGGAGTGTAAATACACGCCCATGTGTATTGTTATTGTCGTGGAAATGTGTGAATGCTGGAAAGTGCCAAGTTATTTTCTTTTTCAGGTGTGCGTGTGTGTGTATGAATGTGAACCAGTGTCATGCATTTTAGTGGTGACGATCTAGAACGGTATAGAACGGTATAATAGTGCCTGTAAACTGTTAGCGCTATGCGGTACGGCAAAAAGCATTGGAAGCATTGGAAGTTGACAACGGGACCATCCTAACCCCTTTATGGATGTGATGGGGTTGAGGTCAGACTACAGACATGGAGAAGGAAGCTCCAGTCCATCAGAATGTTGTCACTCCACAAGGTATGTTAAAATCACTCAACAAAGTATGTAAAAATATTAGTTAAGAGACAAAGCAACCAGTGTGTCATCACTTAATGCTCACACTACTGTTTTGTGCCAAACTGATATAACTAGCACTCTCACACAACATTGTCTGCCATTATGAGACCCCATGACCAGAAATCAATAGCAAGGGAAACATGTACATGTTTTAAAACACTCCTGTCTCTATCAAACTCTTATTTGACATTTTGTCATTATTCTAAATCATCAGTAGACATTTGTCATTAATTTCCAAGCTTTGCTGGACATTCGCCATTTATTTCCAAGCATCCCTGGACATTCGCCACTTTTCTTCAAGCTTCCCTGGACATTCGTCTTGCTGTCAAATTATCCCGGGACATTCGCCTTTTCTGTCAAAGTGTCTCTGGACATTCGTCATTTTTCAAGTATCTATGGACATACGTCATTTTCAAAGTATTCGCTAGAGCAAAAACTATTATAGTTATCAATGTCCCGTTTGGTTCTACATGTTGGTTTTGAAAGTGGGAGTCAAGTAGTACAAAAATCTCATTTTCATAAAATTTTGGACATTCGTCACTTTGTCAAAGTATCAGTGAGGTATGACTCCCGTGCTAAGCGGCGTCAGCGATTTCGGCGCAGCGCTCCCCGTGGCGGGAGCGCGCACTACTGCCGGAGCGAGCGCCTCCCCCACCCCTCCGCTCAGCGCCGCGCCGCGCCCGGCTCCGGCTCGGCTCCGGCTCGGGCCCAGCCGACCGGCCGCTCGGCGCTCGGCCAGGGCAGGGCAGCACTGCCCTGCCTAGGCCCTGCTTTTCGTGATTTTTGACGATTTTAAAACGATATAGCGACCAAACCGTTCAAGGTATTTGGGTTCTGTTTTCTGGGTTTATTTAACATGGGCTTGGTGTTGTGTATCAGGCGTTGTGAGTCAGATTCCTGCTTTAGAAAGACGAAAACTGTGTGATCAAAATGAGGTAGTGCTCGATTTGCAATACGCTATACCAAAAAAAAAAAAAAATTTCAAAAAATGCAGCTTTTATTTCTTCAATGAACGTGAAGCAAATCATAATGGAGTTTAAGGGTATTGGGAAATTAGAAGATATCAGTAAAATTTAAACTAGATTTATTTTCAAAAAGACAAAATAAAATCACTTGAACAGATAGAAAATTAAAAATGAAACAAATACTTTCATAATTTGATCACAGCCCTGGAATATGCCGTGCACTTCTTGGAGAGAACAGTTCTCGGGGGGATGGATAGAGTTTGCTTCGTATGACTCTGAGCTGCTCACTGTAACAGACAAGAAAAGAACAGCAAAATTAGTTAAGTGTCCTTTTCACTGTAATTTAGAAGGCAACAAATGTCACACTTTATTGGAAACACATAAATTTATTGCCATTAATGCTGACACATAAACCTGTCTCCACAGAAGGTAACACACGTTGCCTTATCCTATCTGTTGCCCTAAACAATAAAGCGTTTGAACTGAAACTGAGTCAACAGAAGTATTGGGTATGAATCCATCCATTGGTATATGTATATTTATATATGTATATTTTTTATAAGTAAGCAAACAGCCAATGCTTTGAATACATGATTCCATGTGGATAAATTAAAATATTTTGTACTGATCTGTAGTTATTTTAATCTGACTTTGCCGTCATTTTGATGGCGATAGATTTCTTGCTTTAGTTAAGAACAAATTTAAAGCAACAAGTCAACGATAATATTCTAAATGTATTTTGTAGCACTTTTTATTTCTAATAAGAATTAAACTTAAGTTACGACAAGTTGTCGCAAGTGGCAAGGGCATTTTCAAGATTTTTGTTTGGAATCCCATCTTTAAAAATTTTATAAATAAAATATTTACAATTCAAAAATCTTTCTACAAAATTCACAGTAAGAAAAGTAAAAAAGTTGAGCAGATAAAATGGTTGCTGGCTTTTGATTGGGGGCTGCGACATCTTTCCCTAGCAAAACAAAAAGGGAGCATGTTTGGAAGCTACTGACTACTGATGACTAAGTGAGGTTATGCTTATAGGCCACCGGCCGGCACAAGTACTCATCTCTTTAATATAATACAATTTTACTTTAAAATTATAAACAAAAAATATTCTTGAACGTTATTAAGAGGAAGTACATTTAATATCTTAGGGAAATTAGGCGAGAAATCACGCCAAGTCCAAGCCATCAAAATAGGCTTCCAACAGCCGACCGGAGCCAAGCCAAAGCAAAGCCTATATTTACAGTTCTGCAACGCACAAAGACTAACTTCGCACTTAAATCTATAGTACATACCAGGCTGATGAAGAAAATATTAAGTTTCCAGCGAATCTCGGACAACTTCTTCACAAAATATTATAAAACGGAGCAGGGACAGACTCGGCTCTGAGCACAACAAACGCTTGGGACGCGGTAATGGCGGCCGTAGCTCAGCGCGTCTGTAGGCTTTTTCGCCAACATCACCAAACCAAAATTACGAATATTTCAAAAGCCTTTTGAGGGCGTGTTATTTAGTGTGTGATGTAGTAAAATATTTGTTTATGATATTTCTTTTAATATATGTTGGTTGTAAGCAGTAGGTAGAAGTAAAAGGGCACGCAAAATATACACTTAAGCATGTCAGGCTGGTACGTCTGCGGGAGCGCGTGCCCGGCTTCCGGTGCAAATCGCGAACCGGAAATCCCATAAGAGTCGGACCTCTCTTTTCCTTACTTTATGCCCATTACCTCTCGCAGGCTATGGAGCCTGGGGTTGGAAGATTTTAGGGGAAGCTACCTTAATCTAAGAAATATAAAAGCGGGGAGTGAAGTTAAATTTACGGACTCTAAACATGTGGTGGAAAATACCCCATGTGGAGGTACGCGGCTGCCTGCTGCCCCCCGGCCCTGCCGTACATCTGGGAACGCCCCACCGGGTTGCAGTCCGGCGAGGGCAGGTAGGATGACGCGCGGACGCTGGAGCGGGTCTCTCATCGCGTCTCAGTGGCGCAAGGGTCTACGTGATGGAATCTCAACGCAGAAGTCCGTGGTTCAACTCCCCGTCCGACAAGGTAAAAAAAGTAAGTTTCTACTTCAAACATGGGGTGAGAGGGGCGAGAGGCCAGAGAGGGGGAAGGAGGCTGCAAGGAAAATGCAAAGGAAGCAGACAGGCTAAATTCCCATTTTGTCTGAAAACGCCCCGAAAATTCCTATACATGTATGGGAATCACACCATACACATATGGTAAAGAGCCCACACAGGTGTATAGAAAGATTCCTATAGTTGTATGGCAAAAATACTACTGATGCATGGGGATATTACAATACCGATGTATAGGAAAATTCCTAAACATGTATATGTTAAAAACTTCACAGACATTTATAGGAAATTTACCATAGAAATTTTTTACAGTGTACCATTTTCTGTAATTTCCGTGTAAACCATTATTAAAAGATTTATTTTTTTTTGCATTAAAACTCATGTCTCCGCATTGAAACCCTCTACACACTAACCGGATTTGTATCTTTTATTTGTACAAAGTTAAGCAATCAAATTTTTCACACAAATTTATGCGGTGATTTGAACGATTTTGTGCATACATTTGTGTTAATTCGTGCAGTTTTTTGCATAAATTTGTGTGAAACGATATGCATGTTTAACTTTGCACAACCGTATGCACAAAAACATACAAATACAGTTCGGGTGCAGAAAATGCACGGTCAGAGAGGTCTAACCCATCGGCGCGGCCGCCTTGTAGGTAGCAGGCAACCCACACAACGCTAAAATGTGCTCTAAATACGCTGAAAAGAGCCCAATTTTGCTCATAGACCTTAGACTTTCAACATGTTTGACCGAAATTTGATTTACATCAGTGAAGTTGCACAATAGGACTCGTACGAGACTACTCCCCAATTATTATTTTTTTGAAAGGCCTCATCGTGATTATTAAAAGTCGTAAGGTTCCAATCACGTGCGTGATCAGCTGGGCGCGCGGGCTCCGGCTGGGCCAGCTGAGGCCCCAGCTGGGCCGCGGCGTTGCCGACAATCGGCGCGGCTGCGTTCGGAGGCAGCGGGTCTGCGTCCGCATTGTCACGGTGGAAGGGGTTGGGGTGCAACGCGCCACCACGCCTGACTAGCGGCTCAACATTGCCGAACCCGTGCGGCGGGACGCCGTAGGGCACGCGCCGTTGTCGCGTGCTTGCCCTCGGCCTGCACCGCGTCCAAACGGACCAAAGCCGAAGCCAGGATCCATAGCAGGACGGGTCAGGTGTCAAGGGGCAAGTCGTAGACAGACAAGCGGACAGCAGAAAAAGCGAGGATTGGGGTAGAGGGACTCACTCAGGGAATGCCACAAGGGTCACCGGAGGTCACTGGGTCAGGGGTCACCGACGGGGACGGGTCACGGGTGGCGGGGCTGCGAGGGACGCCGGGGGCAGGGTCGCCAAGGGCCGGGCACAGGGGACGCCGTCGAGCTTGGTCGAGGTGACGCCACGCGGACTCAGAGACGATGGACTAAAATCAAAAGGGGCTTAATAAACCGAGAACCGAAAACCTGGTCTCCTCTTCCTCAGTCCTACCGGCTGCGCCAATTGTAGCGTGAGGAAAGGCTGAGTAAAGGAATCGCAGGAGATCTGGATCAGTGGATTTATTAAGGCTAGCAGGAACGGTACAGCAGCGGACAAACCAACCACACTCGACCAAGGCTGCTAGACGGCTGAGCGCTTGGCTTTGGCTGTATCAAGTTAAGGAAGTCAACAGATCAACAGATCAACAGATCAACAGATCAACAGATCAACAGATTCGATTACGGATAGTATTTATGCGATATATGTCGTCGTTCACGCCCTCGAAAATAGTTTTATTGCGAAATAGGTCGAAATAAATTCCAGAATAGCAATTTTGAAAGAGCAGAAGGCAGGTAAACGCCGATGCTGGTCTGCTGTGACGTCACTAGACGAATGTTTACAGCAGAAGAAAGACTTCTCTCTACTCCGTACTCCGTGCTATTTACTTTTCTGATATGGACGAAAACATTTTGAATTATGGTCTTGTGTTCGTGCTTGAACAAGCACTTCTTCAAATGGAGGAGGATGAGCGTCTAGCTGCAATAATCATTGGTAATATGGGTGCTAGAATAATGGGGATGCTGGAGGACGGCGATGAATTGCTAGGTTAGTCTGCCTCTTTGCGCTTCTATTTATTGTTGTTTGCCATGTAGTATGATGAGCTAATTAGAGGTAAATTTTCAGAAGATGATGAGGGGCCTTATTGGGAGAAAGTTGAGGTAGATTTGGATGGCTACAGGGTCATGGGCGATCCATCTTTTCGCAGACACTTTAGACTGTCAAAAGCAACGTTTGAGGTATGTTTACTCAGTTACATTTTTTATCTATTCAATTGTATTGTGTACTTACAAATGTTGTTTTTTAACAGGTACTTTTGGAAACTTTAGCAAAGTACATGCTGGACACTGGCAAAGTCATTCGAATAAGGAAACCACTTGACATTCCCTTACTGATGACCCTCTGGATCATGGCCAACCCAGACACCTTCAGAAGTGTGGCGTAACGTTTTGGAGTGTTGCCAGGAAGTGTGCATACGCCCACTACAGCAATATTATTTTGAACCTGATGGAATTACCCAAGACGCAACGCATTCCGGGAACGTACCGATGTACAACTGAGGGATACCCGGGGGATACCCGGGGGGCACCCGAGGGATACCCGGGGGATACCCGGGAAATACCCATTTGGAACCGGGGAACATCTGGGGAACATCCGGGGGATATCCGGGGAACATCCGGGGGGTATCCGGGGGATATCCGGGGGGACCCCTGTTGTAGGCCAGGGATATGCCGATCAAAACCGGGGAAGTCGCTAAATATTGCGGGGCACAACCGATCCTAGTGGCCACTGGGGACACAGTGGCACTGGTCGGGCAGGCACCCATGTCGGCTCTCGACCCCAACCTAGGCCCAGAGTAGAGCTAAAACGAGAAGGGTACCCCCTTTGATGAAATGTGCGGGGTGTAACCAGTGGTGGGCCCGGGAAGACCCGGGGAAGCGTTCCCCCGGTCCTACCCCGTGCTTGCCACGCCTCTTCCCCGCATCAGACGGAGCGGCCGGGACAGGCCAGCCTCACCGACCGGCCTGCTGCAGAGGTGGCGCCAGGGTTGAGCGCCGGGTATCGATGAGGCTATCTAGGGAGCATGGGAAGTGATTGGGCGTCGTCCAAGGGTAGTGGTCACTCGAGGGTCAGCCGCGTATGGCCCGAGGAACACCAGGGGATAAGCCGGGGAAGCCATATTGGCTCCTAAAAGCTAGGGGGTCCTGCTCAGCTGGGCTGGGCAGTGACGGCGGTTCTTGTTTGCGCGGCGCTATTGTTAGCGCCTGCAGCGTGTTGGGTAGGCCAACCCGCCGCGCATTTGTGTGGACACGGTGGCCTACCTTGGGCGCGACAAATATGTGGCCTATTTTCTTCTATGATCATGTTTACAGGTAATGGTACCTTTTCGGCAACACGCAAATTTTACAGAGCAAGAACGCGCTTACAATCGTTCACTGTGCAATTCCAGGGTAAGAATATTGATGACAAGGATCCCTTCATTATACAGTGCAGCAAAGGCAGACATCATCCTACAATACATAATTTTCTGGAGAGATTTGTAGTAGAAGTATATGAGTTACAAGAAAATGGATTTCAATACGGTGGAGGCAGGTGCCAATTCAAAGTTCGAATTTACTATGCTGATGCTGTTGGGAGAAGTTTTCTTAAATGTGTGTGTGCTCATAGTGGACACAATGGATGTGAGAGGTGTGATATTCGAGGCTATCGTTACAGGACCTATTATGAAGTTTTTTCTGGCCCCCTCGGAGAGTTACGTACTGATGATTCATTTGCTCAGAGGAGACATCCAGGTCATCATCATAATATCGCCTCTCCGTTAGAAGCTCTTGGAGTAGGGATGATATCACAACTACCGTTGGAAGGGATGCACCTCGTGGATGAAGGGGTTGTCAAGAGATGGGTGAAACAAGTATGGGGAAGGTTCAAGATACGACAAGGAAGTATTGGCCCCAATGCTAAAGTAATCGTAGAAAATTTAGTTCCAAGATTGAGGTGCTGTATTCCCTCGGAATTTAACAGAAGGACAAAGACTTTCCTTGATCTGGGGTTTTTCAAAGGGACCGATTTTAGGAGACTTGTGCTTTATGAAGGAGTCAGACTCTTTAAGCATCTTGGCCGCAATCACTATCTCAATTTTCTTCAACTTCATTGTGCAATCACCATCCTCTCCAGCCCACAACATGTACAGTCTGAATTAATGCTTCAAATTGCTCAGAGATTGCTGAACCAATTTAACATTCTTGCAGAAGATTTATTTGGTCCTCATTTTATTACTTATGTTGTTCATAGCGTCAGGCATTTGCCTGATGAATGCAGGAGGTATGGGACTATTGACGAATTCAGTTCTTTCAAATATGAAACTTTCTTTGCCATTATGAAGAACACTCTGAGATCCGGCAATCTACCTATTCAACAACTTCGGCATAGGGATCATGAGAGAGGAGGTTTCCATCGCAGGAAACCTGTTCAGAAAATTCCACGTGGAGAACTGAGACTCTGCCAGCAAGAGAATGAGGAAATGGATGGGGTGACTTACAGAAAGGTGAAGACTCATAAATTCTGTTTGGGAGTCTGTAGAAGGGATTCGTGTTTCCTCTCTGACTCTGAAGATGTTGTCTGCATCTCCAAAATTTTAAATACTGCTGATGGTAGTATCATGCTGGTTGGTCGAAAATTTGCTACCAAGGAGGATTACTACATGGAACCCATGCCCTCTTCAATGCTTGATATTTTCAAGGTTTCAAATCTTATTGGCAGAGAAGAGTCCTGGAGCTGGGTATGGGAGAACATTTATAAAAAGTCTTTCAACTTGTCTTTTCTTGATTTTCTTCTAACACATATATATATATATATATATATATATATATATATATATATATATATATATATATATATATATATATATATATATATATATATTTTTTTTTTTGCAGTACTCAGTGGTAGCATTGAACGATGGTGGAGTCTTCACTGTTGCGTCCAAGTGGATAGACTACACCATTCCGATGTGCTACTATCCTAAAGCTGTGAAAGGTCAAAATCCGAAGAGGATGGTTCTTTCATGCGCTTAACTACCAGCTACAATTTCTGATGATAGGTGGCACTCGTATGAATCCTTCGAAGTTCTACATTCCTATGGTGAGATTCAATAATTTCACTTTTGAAGCATTTGCTTCCTGTGGTTTTTAGTATTACTTCCTAAACCCTGCAGACAATCCTATTAATCAAATCAAAATTGCTTTTCAGATAAATTTATGGTTGCTGAAAAAGCAACAGCTAATGCTAGTGAGGAAAGAAATATCTCCTAATGTTGACACTGACCTAGACAAACCCAGGAGCAGAAGGCCAACAAAAAAATATTCCCCTGACCGTAATTCCACATCAAGTGAAAATGAGAGAAGCCCCAGAAGATCAGGGAAGCGAGGTCTGTCGGATACAGAGGTAGAAGAGTTATCACCATCAGCAACTAAGTTAAAGAAGAAGGGAAGGTCTCGCAAAATCTATAGGAAAATCGTTCGTACTGAGCTGGAATCAGATGAGGAAGACAACCCTGCTGACAGTTTTCTATCTTTAAAGCCCACCTCGTCTTCTCAATCACATGACATGGATGAACTGGATAAACTTCTGGCTTTGAGAAGACAGGAAATAGAAAATCAGAAGAGGTTTAACAGGAAATCCGTAAAGGTATTTTGGTTTTCCTTATACTTTCATTTGTCTTCCTTTTGTTGACTTATTTTTAATGTTGTTTTTTTTCTTTCAGAAGCCCCCCTTTGTTGTTTTAAGTTCTAAGTCATCTGAGATTGCCGGTTCTAGGCTACGTGAGAGTGAAAATTGTACCGAACCCACTGAAAAGCATAGGAAGGATTTGTTCGGGGTTAAATCTACTCTAGTGAGGAAAGATGGTTCTTCACCATACAAAGTGACCCCCAGAGCAGAAATTTTAAGTCCAAGGCCACTTGAACAAACAAGTGAGTACATTTGTTCTATAAATGGAGATAACAACTTTGTTTTCTTACAGCAGCATAAATAATTATTTAAACAAAATAAACATGGGGCAAATTTTTTATATGACTTAAAACTGATCATATTGTGTCCAATTTGTGTGGTTTCAGGTGCCTCCTTTTTGAATGCCAACCAGACGGAGCCTCCAAGAAGTAATGCCACGCCATTCCCAGAACTCATAACACCTAAGTCTACACTGGGAAAACAAAGGTGCTAAGTCCTACCTTTAAAAGGCACTAACAAAATTTAGTGCCTTTGGAAAGGCACTAAGATTTAGTGCCCCAGGAAAGGCACTAAATTTTGTTGGTGCCTTTTACAGGTAGGACTTAGCACCTATAGCTGATCAGCTGTGCATACTCCATACAAATTTAGTGCCTTTGCAAAGGCACTGAGATTTAGTGCCCCAGGAAAGGCACTTAACTTAGCACTCGATTTTAGCGCCCCAGGAAAGGCGTTGCTTAGCACCTTTGTTTTTCCGGTGTAGCTGGTTCAAGTAATGCAAATAATTCATCTTCTCATACTATGTCTGGTAATAGTTAATGCTAATTTTTTCTAATTTTTGCTGAAGAGTCAGCTATTATCTTACTCATTGTGTTTTTTTCTGTTTGAAGAGAACATCAACCCATCTCGCTATTTGAAAGGTAACTGGCAGTTTACGTGTTGTATTAGTGTCAATGCAATTTTAATTGAAACTTTGTTTTTACAGGTTACAGAGGAAAACAATGTGTCACCTTCAATAATGCATCAAGTTTTGTGGATGCTGCACCAGTCCTTGAACACGTTCTATCTGCTTTGCTGAACTGCCTAAATGATATGAGTAACTGCCAAGTTGAGATGAGTAGCAAAGTGGACTTCATTAAGATGAATGTGGAATCGGTGGTCTCTAAAGTCTGTCCTGAAGAAGTTGTACATCGGCCCAAAGGGATGCCAAAGCTAAAACTTGATTCATTGGACCAACTGGATGAGTTCAATCGCTTTCTAGAAAGCAGATCTAATTGCAAGTCAGATGTAAGTATTTTTTCAGACTTTAACATCCTCGTGCTTTGCACATTTTGGGAAAGATATGTATAAGCTAATTTATTAACAACTTTCAGGTGGAATTTCTATTTGCTAAAGTTAGATTGAGCAATAATGTTGGTCAAGCAGCACGTACACTTTTAAGTTCCATTTTCACAAACTCACTTGCTCGCTTAGTGAGCTGGGGTGGAACTGCAGGTCTGAAATGGACTTTTGAATAATCTAATGTTTGCACTGCTGTTGAGAGTGAGTAGGCTAATGTTAATGTTTGTGCTTGTATACTTTTTAGAAACTCAAAAGTCAACCTTAATTTATTTTTTTTTAGGTGCTATTTTGAAGCGGTACCCTGAGGGAAATTTGGGTCAAGCTCACAGAGCCATCAAGAGGTGGTTTAATACCAGCTTTCAGCGCCCTGATGAAAGTCTAAACCAGCAGGCAGCTCGATCAACATTTATGCACATTGAAGGGGGTCAATCAGATGGTACAGAGTCTACATAAATCGGGAAGAGATAATGTAATAAGATGTGCATTATGAGTAGGATATTTTTTGGGGGCCTTTTTGTAGTTTTAAAGCACTTATTTAACTAATGCTAGTTCTTCTCAGTTTCTGTTTTTTTTTGGACATTTTTGCGTTATGAAGTATCCTTTTTTCAGATAGAGCCCTCTCTCATCCTACTCAAGAGTACTAGTAAGTGTCTAGTTGTGTATTATAAATTTGAAAAGACTGACTTTTACCAAATATACCGAAGCATTGACTGCATATTTTATGTCACATTACCAAATTACATGAAATATTTCTAAACATATCAGTATTGTTATATCTTTGTAAGTATTAATCAATTGCTGTTACTTTTAAAACTGGTTAACCCAGTTTGAAAATTTTTACTGTATCATAGGTCTATTTGTATGAGAATGTGTAAGGTCTGACAGCGTCAAATGCAGTCAAATGTCAAATGAGTCTCTTTAAATCTGTTACTCGTTTTTTCTATAAATAAAACTTTTGAATGCTACTGCAGTTCTTTCCTTTAACTTTCTACATTATTATCACATGCACCTCCTGCCTCCAAAACCCCCGTTGAAATTGAAGTCATTCACAAAGGTCACGATGACGTCACAAGGACGTCATATCGAGGTCATAATTTCGAACAAAATGAGGTCATCTTGACTTCTGACCGTTTGACCAGAGAATGACGTCCCCGTGATGTCACAGTGACCGATCCGTGTTTCTTGGGAATTGAACATGCCTTTGGAAAAGCATTCGGCCAGTGGAGAAGGATGAAGATGTTGTGTTGTGCCAATGTTGAGATTGCAGTTGATCACATTACTGCATGTTTTGTACTCCACAACTTTATGATATTAAATGGCGAAAAGCTCATTGTATGTTAATTCCTGTGGAAATGGAGTGACAAGGGAGATAAGCATTTTCTGAATACTTTTACTTTTCAGGATGTAGATGATCCTACATGTCTACTGGAGGACTACAATGACATTGATGAAGTTGAGGACGATGACATAGATCATGAGGATGATGAGGTGGAAGATCACAATCCTCAATTCAATCGACTTGTGAGAGAGGCGAAAATAAGGGGAAGGCAAAAGAGGACTGAATTTCTTAATCTTTTCTAAGCGTGAGTTTTCGTGTAAAATTGCAACTTTGGACTATGTAAGACTGAGTAGCCAGAAGATATTTAAAAGAAGAGCAAAACGTCCTGCTATATGTTGTGTTTTTGTCCTATTTGCATCTGTAAACAAGAATAAAACAGTCAAATATCTTATCAAAGCTTTAGGCTTTACTTTGACTTTGACTTGACAAAACCAAGAATTACAGGTACATCGCTGTTTATCACAATCACATCAGATTGCATATTACATACGTACGTAAAGATTAAAAATAAACGAAACAGAAATCACAGTCACAGGGACTAGGAAACAATTGAACTAAATAAAGTAGCATGCAATAATCAGTCATATATCAGATCAAGCAATGGTTTAAGTATCACCATGATTGTTATTTTTATCTTTAAGTGCCTTAAATATAGCCAATGCTTCAGTAAATAGGTTTGCTCTTTCTTTAGCCTCCTTCCTGTAACCCTGAAATTGTAACAAGTACTTCTCTTCTATCTCAATCTTTCTTTTCTGCATTGCTAATTGAGAATTCCTGTAGACTATAGCAGAGGAGGGGGCATCTGAAGATGAAGATGATGAGCCCATCAACTTCTTCACCCGTTCATCACTGGATTTAGGAAGCCTTTGCCTACTCTGACTTATTTGAGTAATACATGCCTGGGCCTTCTTCATGGTTGAGGCCGACCCAGCAGACACTGTTACAGGTGCCTTAGTAGTCACACTATTCATCTCCAAATCATAGACAAAATCGTACAATTCCCATTTGCACACCCCGGCCCCTGTTCTTCCGATTTTATCATCCTCTTCGTGGAACTTTTGAACAATTGTGTTGTACCTTGATTGACATTTTTGCCCATCAACATTGTAGCCTGCACTTTTCAGATTTTCAGCTACCTTCTTAAATAGATTAGAGTTTTTAATAAGGGGAGTATCAGCATATCTCTCCTTTACCTCTGCCACCTCCACTAGCAAGAGCTTGTCTGCACTCAGTTTCCCTCAGTCTGTCAAAAGAATAAAAAATGGTCAGGAAAAGAAAAGAAAAAAGAAGACATTTATAGGAAATAGGACATTACCGAGGACTATGTGAAGCTAAGAAAATCATGCCTATACCTAATTTTTCTTCTACGGTGCTTGTTTGCGTTTCATTGAGGTAAATATCTTCTGATTCAAACTGAGTTCCCTTTGGCTGTGGCACTTCCCATAGTCCCTCAAGGTCAAGAAGACCACCTGCTACATCTTCAAACTAAAACACCTCGGCGCTCCCTCCAGCAACACCTTGAAAGTCATCAGAAGACACCACCTTGTCTGGTTGGTCATTCTCTTTAGCGGAACCTTGAAGTGTAAAGTAAAAACATCTCATTACAATTTACAAAAAAAAAATATAATAGCAACAATACTTGCTTCACAGTTGAACGTACTTTCATTTTCTGGACCTTCAGACACAAAGCCATCAGGCCAATTTTTGTTGGCAATGTAGTTCAAGCCTTTGAAATAGGCCCATTTCTCCTGAGCGGACTTCTGTGATTTCAGTAGCCTGCAAAGCGTTGCATCAAAGTTTCTTTTCTTCTTAATGAGATCTTCTGAGGAGAACTGGAACCCTTCAGTGTGCATGTCCCTTGAAATTGTTTCATAGGCAGAACGGGGGGTTCGGGATTTATTGAACTCTTTAATGTATTTCCCCATCAAATTGATGAACAGATGGCAAGCTGCAGGATTTTTCCATGATGATTCCTGCTCTGTGATTAAAGTGGCCAGTAAGGGATTACATGACACTTAAAATTAACTAGATGCGAGCAAATGTTGCACACGTCAGTGGAATACTAGGCAGGCCAGGGGGGATGCGTTAGACCACAAACCCATGAGCTGGTGCGGTACGCCTCTATCCGGTGTGGTACGCCTCTTCCGATCTCATTTCCCTTACGGCCGGGAGAGAAGTCGGTTTTCGGCAGGCTTCTCGTCGGGCAGCCCACTGAAACGTCGACAGACCTTTCGCGTGTACCGTTATATAGTAATAAAGTGTCATGACGTGTCCTTAATCGAGCCGGAATCAATTAGCCCTCAGAAACCCTCTTCGTTCACTTTAAGAGTATTCTTAGCCGGGCCACTACACCGGTACACTTATTACACTTAATCGAGCCGCCGAGGGCGTGACAATCGTGCGGCCCAGGCCAAAATTTCCATGTATGGGAACCCCATGCGAGCATGCTCCCAAGGTTTCCCATGGAAAAAATAACCCCACGGGATTTTTGGCCGCCGTGCCCATGGGGTCCTGGTCCCATGTCCATGGTGTTCCGGTCCCATTGATATTCCATGGTGAGAGGCTCTCATGTTGTCACATCATCCCATGATTCCAAAGTTGGTCAGCAAAAGGTTATAAAAACTTTACAGACGTAAGTGCGAGACGTGCGGTAGGGGTGTCTGAACCGAGGCGGAGCCAAATCTGTTGTCTATTCTTACCTAGCACCAGCCGTTTTCGAGTTACCAGAAAAATATGCTCCAATTTAGATAACATTAAAATGGCTCTACTTAAATTGTTTGTAGATGCTGCATACCAAATATTAGATTGATATCTCAAGAGATACAGATTTTATAAGCGTACTGAGATTTCATGGGAAAATTTTCCTCCCATGGGGTATCATGACACCATGATAGAAAATGAAACGTCCATGGGAACTGTTTCCTCCATGGTATTCCTTTGCATGGGATTTGAAAAGCCTCATGGGGTTTCTATCCCATGGTAAATTTTTCCATGGGAGTAAATGGGCGTTTCCATGGGAAGAATACTATCCCATGGTGAACGTGAAGTCTGCCCATGGAGTAATTAGCCTTTTCCATGGAAAGTTACGGGTCCCATGAGGTTTAGCCCATGGAATCTCATGGGGTGGTCATGGAAATTTTGGCCTGGGGGGGCGGGGTGGGGCACGGCGCTGCTCGGCGGTGCTGGGCGCTGCTCGGCGCTGCGCGGTGGGGCGGGGCGGAAAGGGCAGGAGACCGAAGTCACCAGCGAACTGGGACTTGCACACTTAATCGAGCCAGTATGACAGACAATCTGCGAGGCGGGGCGGGGCGGGGCGGGGCGGGGCCGGCAGAAGACCGAAGTTACCAGTGAACGTGACTTCTACACTTAATCGAGCCAGTATGCCAGACAATCTAGCGAGGCGGGGCGGGGCGGGGCGGGCAGAAGACTGAAGTTACCAGTGGACGTAAATTGTACACTTAATCGAGCCAGTAGGCGACACAATTGAGCGTGGCGGGGCGTGGCGAACCAGGGCGAGCCGAAGACTGAAGTTACCAGTGGACGTAACTTGTAAAATTAATCGAGCCAGTAGGCCACACAATTGGGCGGAGCGTGGCGGGGCGTGGCGGGGCGTGGCAAGGCGTGGCGGGGCGGGCCGAAGACTGAAGTTACCAGTGTACGTCACTTGTAAAATTAATCGAGCCAGTAGGCTACACAATTGAGCGGGGCGTGGCGGGGCGTGGCGGGGCGTGGCAAGGCGTGGCGGGGCGGGCCGAAGACTGAAGTTACCAGTGTACGTCACTTGTAAAATTAATCGAGCCAGTAGGCTACACAATTGAGCGGGGCGGGGCGTGGCGGGGCGGGCCGAAGACTGAAGTTACCAGTGGACGTAACTTGTAAAATTAATCGAGCCAGTAGGCTACACAATTGGGCGGAGCGTGGCGGGGCGCTGTGTGGCGCGGCGGGTCGGTCGGGGCGAGCCGAAGACTGAAGTTACCAGTGTACGTCACTTGTAAAATTAATCGAGCCAGTAGGCCACACAATTGGGCGGAGCGTGGCGGGGCGCTGTGTGGCGCGGCGGGGCGGGGCGGGGCGAGCCGAAGACTGAAGTTACCAGTGTATGTCACTTGTAAAATAAATCGAGCCAGTGGGCTACACAATTGAGCGGGGCGTGGCGAGGCGTGGCAGGTCGTGGCGGGGCGGGCCGAAGACTGAAGTTACCAGTGTACGTCACTTGTAAAATAAATCGAGCCAGTGGGCTACACAATTGAGCGTGGCGGGGCGTGGCGGGGCGTGGCGAGGCGTGGCAGGTCGTGGCGGGGCGGGCCGAAGACTGAAGTTACCAGTGTACGTCACTTGTAAAATTAATCGAGCCAGTAGGCTACACAATTGAGCGTGGCGGGGCGTGGCGGGGCGTGGCGAGGCGTGGCAGGTCGTGGCGGGGCGGGCCGAAGACTGAAGTTACCAGTGGACGTAACTTGTAAAATTAATCGAGCCAGTAGGCCACACAATTGAGCGGGGCGTGGAGGGGCGCTGTGTTGCGCGGCGAGGCGGGGCGCGCCGAAGACCGTAGTTACCACGGTTAAATGACAATTTATCGAGTCGAAAAAAAAAAAGGAAATGTTGCCCGGAATCGAACCATCGATATTCGGTTTACTGATTCAGCGCCTTATCCCTTGCACCACTGCCGCTGTGCTGAGGGAGGCGGGCGACGCCGGCACCACATGTGGACAGCAAACGAGGCGGGGCGGGGCGGGGACGGCAGGAGACCGAAGTTACCAGTGGACGTGACTTGTACACTTAATAGAGCGGCAATCGTGCGTGCGGAGCGCAGCGGGGTGCATGGTCACCCATGCCGTCCCCGCCGCTGCTTGTCTTTGTAGTAATAAATGTCCATTAATCTTTAGACGACGATAACTTTTGATCTAATTGAGATATCGAGATCCCGCTTAGTGCATTTTGTAGATCTCGACGAGACGAACACAACTGTGCAACCACAATTGAGCTAAAAAGTACCCTTCAAAAAGAAAAGTCTATAAAACCCTATCTTGGAAAATATTGACCAAAATTAAAATTTGTTGATGCCACTTTGTAGAGCTCGCCACGGTAGGGTCTACCCTAGGTAGGCCGAAATTTCGTCCGTTTTTACGTAGCTCTTGCCGTTCGGCCGCTATGAGCGTTCAAAGTGGAACATTCGAATTTTGGCGCATTTAGACCAATTTTACAGTGTTCAACATGAGGACCTAAAATGACGGGCTCCTTAACATCTACAACCTATCAAAATTTGGTGCCGATCGGACAAACCGTTCAAAAGATACGGCAAAGTGTTCAATGTTCAATTTTGAACACCTTTGGAACAAACTTAAAATTAACTTTTAACCAATTTTATGACCTTAAACGGTAGCTTTTTTACTGAAATAATCAATGGTCTCAATCCAACCACGCTGGCTCAAACCGTTTGGCCGCAAAATTCCGACAAAATTCCGAACGTTCAAAATTTCGAATCGCCATAACTCGAACAGTTTTCATCGCACAGCGGGCGGAAAACGGCTGAACACTCCCCAGCACAGTCCGAAGGTACCCTATAAATTTCAAGGAGATCGGCCGCGCCGTTCGGGCTGGCCAAAATTTTGGTCATTTTTTTTGACATGCAGACCAATTTTCCAGGTTATATATCTCGAGAACGGTGATAGATAAAAAATAAATGATTAACACCTAAAAGTAGGTGTATATGGTGAGGAACAACCTCCACGGGTCAAAAAAATTCCGTCAAAATGGTAGGTGTGAAAATTTCAAAAAATAAAACTTTGAACGCAATTTTGGACCATTTCTAGTGATCTGAGACTCCCCAAAGGGGAGAATAAAAAAAATTTCTACATCTTTGCTCTATCGATTGCGCTAATAAAAAATTGAAAAATCGAAAATTTCGTAGAGGCCTGACCTTTGAACTTTGACCTTCGAGATCTCAGCTCCTAGGTCACTTAGGAGGTCACACGACAGCTCTACGATCTACAAAAAAAAAACTATTTTCTTCCATACGCGGTCGCATGTACAAAATATAATTAGGCTCGGAACACTGAGACATCCAAATTTTACCTGGACGGAGTGATGGTATAAGTCCAGGGGGCGGATTCACCTTACTTTGGACTAGAAACATTTTCTGCTTCATGCGCATTGCCTTCATAGGCAAGAATAAGTGATGCATTAAAACTAGCATTGAGACTTTTAACCACAGATTTTGGATGACTTTCAGAGACTGAAAAGAAACAGAAAATGAAAACCTATCCTAGAAACCAAAAATAAGTATATAAAAAAATTAGCTTTTACCATCATTTGTTATTTCTATCAGGGTGGACTCGGCATTAGGTGTAAAACTCCAGGCCTCAGGTTCTTTTCTGCCAGTATTTCCACTCTTCTGCTTAACCTTTTTAGCAGAAGGACTTCGGAGGTCTGCTAATGTAAAAGAAATGTCAGTTATTGTGTAAAGTAGACCGACCACCTGTACTAGTAGGTTGTGACAATGCCACAATTCCTTACC
>JAWJED010000040.1:1627265-1648442 GCA_033675135.1 Frankliniella intonsa | reverse complement strand
TTAAGAAGACAGGTATACTTTGAAAGACATACCTGACTTTCAGTGCAGTCGTTCTGGAAATGTAAACTTTGAGGTGAAGCTGAGCGAGATGTTTTGTAGTCTTGGTAACTATACACAGAAGACCCTTGTCCACGATGAGTATTCAATGCCACCTGTCAAGAATAAAAATAAATTAGAGAGCAAAGTAATTTGAAAGATATCAGAAAAAAAAAAATTGCAGCGTCCTGAAATGACTGTTCCAAACAAGAAAAACAATAATGAAACTAGTAAGTAATTAGCACATTAAAAAATCAGTTTAAACAAACAACTGGCACATTGTGGAAATGGCAACTGAAACATTTATTTATACCGACAACAAGGAAAATAACCTACACTGATATTAGAAATTTATCTCATACTCTAAAAGCAATCACTACAACATCATACCCAAATTTAAAGAAATACCTGAGTCATTGCAAAAGAGGGAGCCTGGGATGAAGCCTGGAGGCATCTTTCCCTTTGGGGAGCACCACGTTGATATTCCTCCCGTTGCCAGTTACTAGGTGGAGGCCTTTCCACACCTGCCACCTCAGCTTCTCCATAAGAGTGGTTGGCCGGTTTGGAACGCTGGCAACATTGAAAATACAGAAAAATTATTTTCATAAGGAAGTCTCATTTTTTTGGACTAAGTTTAAGTATTCCCACTGGTCAGAGATATGTTACTAATTGAAGAAAATACAGACAAAATTCATAGACTTTAAATAAAGATTTTGAAAAATCTAAATACATATACTTTTTTACTATATACTTCAACAAAGTGTCAAATTTGAGCAAAACTGGTACCACAAAAATGAAGTAAGTGTATGTTAAACAACAGTTAAAAAAAATTCAAAAAAAAAAAAAAATAAATAAATAAAACCTTTTTCCCAGAAGGAGCAGAAATGCAGACTTAAGAACAAAACAAAGCATGACTCTTACAATGTTCTCATGATTAATAGAAAAATAATGATACTTATATCCAATGATTCAAAGACGGGTATACTTTGAAAGTCATACCTGAGTGTCAGTACAGACATTCTGGAAACGCAAACTTTGAGGTGAAGCTGAGCGAGATGTTTTGTACTGCTGGTTCCCATACAAAGAAGACCTTTGTCCGTGATGTGTATACAATTCCACCTGCCAAGAATCAAAATAAATTAGAATGCAAAGTAATTTCAAAGAAATAAGAAAAAAAAATTAAAAAAAAATTGCAGTGTCCTGAAAAGACTGTTCCCAAACAGAAAAACAATAATGAAACTTGTAAGCAATTAGCACATTATAAATTCAGTTTTTACAAACTACTGGCACACTGCGGAATAGACAACTCAAACATTCATTTAGACCCACATCTAGCCAAACAACCTTTTGTGGTATTAGAAATTTCTCGTACACCAAAACCAATCACCACAAAATTATACCCAAATTTAAAGAAATACCTGAGTCATTGCTAAAGAGGGAGCCTGGGATGAAGCCTGGAGGCCTCTTTCCCTTTGCGGAGCGCCACATCCATATCCCTCTTGATGCGAGTGACCAGATGCAGGTCTTTGAACAACTGACAACTCAGCTTCTGCATAAGAGTGGTTGGCTGGTTTCGAACGCTGGTAACATTGGAAATACAGAAAAATTATATCAGCAGGAAGTCTTATTCTTCTGTACTAAGTGCAATTATTCCCACTAGTCAGAGAGATGTTAATACTTGAAGAAACAACAGACATAATTCTTGACTTTAAATAAAGATTTTCAAAACTCTAAATACATTTACTTTACTCTATACTTCAACAAACTGTCAAATTTGAGCAAAACTGATCACACAAATATGGAAGAAAGTTTATTCTGAACTACAGTTAAAAAAAAGTTTGAAAAGAAAAAATTATCTGATGAAGGTGCAGAAATGTAGGCTTAAGAACAAAGCAAAGCATGACTCTTACAATGTTCTCATGATTAATAGAAAAATAATGTTACTTATATCCAATGATTCAAAGACAGGTATACTTTGAAAGTCATACCTGAGTGTCAGTACAGACATTCTGGAAACGCAAGTTTTTAGGTGAAGCTGAGCGAGATGTTTTGTACTGCTGGTTCCCATACAAAGAGGACCTTTGTCCGTGATGAGTATACAATTC
Source organism: Frankliniella intonsa (assembly GCA_033675135.1). Classification (NCBI taxonomy): domain Eukaryota; kingdom Metazoa; phylum Arthropoda; class Insecta; order Thysanoptera; family Thripidae; genus Frankliniella; species Frankliniella intonsa. The sequence continues at coordinate 1,646,301 of JAWJED010000040.1, read as the reverse complement.
CACCTGCCAAGAATCAAAATAAATTAGAATGCCAAGTAATTTTAAAGATATCAGAAAAAAAGAAAAAAAATTGCAGTGTCCTGAAAACACTGTTCCCAAACAGAAAAACAATAATGAAACTAGTAAGCAATTAGCACATTATAAAATCAGTTTTTACAAACTACTGGCACACTGCGGAATAGACAACTCAAACATTCATTTAGACCCACATCTAGCCAAACAACCTTTTGTGGTATTAGAAATTTCTCGTACACCAAAACCAATCACCACAAAATTATACCCAAATTTAAAGAAATACCTGAGTCATTGCTAAAGAGGGAGCCTGGGATGAAGCCTGGAGGCCTCTTTCCCTTTGCGGAGCGCCACATCCATATCCCTCTTGATGCGAGTGACGAGATGCAGGTCTTTGAACAACTGACAACTCAGCTTCTGCATAAGAGTGGTTGGCTGGTTTCGAACGCTGGTAACATTGGAAATACAGAAAATTTATATCAGGAGGAAGTCTTATTCTTTTGTACTAAGTGCAAGTATTCCCACTAGTCAGAGAGATGTTAATACTTGAAGAAATAACAGACATAATTCATAGACTTTAAATAAAGATTTTGAAAACTCTAAATACATTTACTTTATTACTCTATTCTTCAACAAACTGTGAAATTTGAGCCAAACTGATTCCACAAATATGGAAAAAATTATATCTTTAACTGCAGTAAAGAAAAAATTTTCTTAAAAAAAACTTTGTTTCAAGAAGGTGCAGACATGAAGGCTGCTTAACAAAACAGAGCATGGCTTTTACAATGTTTTCATGAATGCTTCAAAGACAAGTATACTTGGAAAGGCATACCTGAGTTTCAGTACAGACTTTTCTGAAACGAAAACTTGGAGGTGAAGCTGAGCGAGATGTTTCGTAGTGTTGGTTTACATACAAAGAAGAGCTCTGTTCACGATTAGAACACAATTCCACCTGCAAAGAATAAAAATAAATTAGAACGGAAAGTATTTACAAAGATATCAGAAGGAAAAAAACTGCAGTGTCCTGAGAAGACTTTTCCCATAGAGATCAACAATAATGAAACAAGTCATTAAATTAGCACACTAAAAAATGAGTGTTTACAAACTATTGGCACATTGTTGAAATGGCAACTCCAACATTCATTTGGACACACAACAAGCAAAATAACCTTTAGTAGTATTAGAAATTTCTTGTACACCAAAAACAATCACCACAAAATCATACCCAAATTTAAAGAAATACCTGAGTCATTGCTAATGAGGGAGCCTGAGATGGAGTCTGAAGGCCTGTTTCCCTTTGCAGAGCACCACATTCATATTCTTCTTCTTGCCAGTGACCAGATGCAGGTCTTTGAACAACTGACAACTCAGCTTCTGCATAAGAGTGGTTGGCTGGTTTCAAACGCTGGGAACATTGGAAATACAGAAAAATTATTTTCATAAGGAAGTCTTATTCTTCTGTACTAAGTGCAAGTATTCCCACTAGTCAGAGAGATGTTAATACTTGAAGAAAAAACAGACATAATTCATAGACTTTAAATAAAGATTTTGAAAACTCTAAATACATTTACTTTATTACTCTATTCTTCAACAAACTGTAAAATTTGAACTAAACTGATTCCACAAATATGGAAAAAATTATATCTTTAACTACAGTAAAGAAAAAAATTTCTTTAAAAAAACTTTGTTTCAAGAAGGTGCAGACATGTAGGCTTAAGAACAAAACAGAGCATGACTCCTTCAATGTTTTCATGAATAACAGAAAAATAATGATACTTATATCCAATGTTTAAAAGACAGGTATACTTTGAAAAACATACCTGACTTTCAGTGCATTCGTTCTGGAAACGCAAACTTTGAGGTGAAGCTGAGCGAGATGTTTTGTAGTCCTGGTAACCATACAAAGAAGACCCTTGTCCGCGATGAGTATTCAATTCCACCTGTCAAGAATAAAAATAAATTAGAGAGCAAAGTAATTTGAAAGATATCAGAAAAAAAATAAAAATTGCAGCGTCCTGAAATGACTGTTCCAAACAAGAAAAACAATAATGAAACTAGTAAGTAATTAGCACATTAAAAAATCAGTTTAAACAAACAACTGGCACATTGTGGAAATGGCAACTGAAACATTTATTTATACCGACAACAAGGAAAATAACCTACACTGATATTAGAAATTTATCTCATACTCTAAAAGCAATCATTCCAACATCATACCCAAATTTAAAGAAATACCTGAGTCATTGCAAAAGAGGGAGCCTGGGATGAAGCCTGGAGGCATCTTTCCCTTTGGGGAGCACCACGTTGATATTCCTCCCGTTGCCAGTTACTAGGTGGAGGCCTTTCCACACCTGCCACCTCAGCTTCTCCATAAGAGTGGTTGGCCGGTTTGGAACGCTGGCAACATTGAAAATACAGAAAAATTATTTTCATAAGGAAGTCTCATTTTTTTGGACTAAGTTTAAGTATTCCCACTGGTCAGAGATATGTTACTAATTGAAGAAAATACAGACAAAATTCATAGACTTTAAATAAAGATTTTGAAAAATCTAAATACATATACTTTTTTACTATATACTTCAACAAAGTGTCAAATTTGAGCAAAACTGGTACCACAAAAATGAAGTAAGTGTATGTTAAACAACAGTTAAAAAAAATTCAAAAAAAAAAAAAATAAATAAAACCTTTTTCCCAGAAGGAGCAGAAATGCAGACTTAAGAACAAAACAAAGCATGACTCTTACAATGTTCTCATGATTAATAGAAAAATAATGATACTTATATCCAATGATTCAAAGACGGGTATACTTTGAAAGTCATACCTGAGTGTCAGTACAGACATTCTGGAAACGCAAACTTTGAGGTGAAGCTGAGCGAGATGTTTTGTACTGCTGGTTCCCATACAAAGAAGACCTTTGTCCGTGATGTGTATACAATTCCACCTGCCAAGAATCAAAATAAATTAGAATGCAAAGTATTTTCAAAAATGTCAGAAAAAAAAAAATTACAGCATCCGAAAAAGATTCCTCCAAACAAGAAAAACAATAATGAAACTAGTAAGTAATTAGCACATTATGAAATCAGTTTTTATAAACTACTGGCACACTGTGGAAAAGGCAACTCGAACTTTTAATGACAGTGACAACTAGCAAAATATCCTACACTGATATTAGAAATTTATCTCATAGTCTAGAAGCAATCACTACAACATCATACCAAAATTTAAAGAAATACCTGAGTCATGGCTAAAGAGGGAGCCTGGGATGGAGTCTGGAGGCCTCTTTCCCTTCGGGGAGCACCACATTGAAATTGCTCATGTGGCCAGTCACTAGATAGAGGCCTTTCAACAACTGACGCCTCAGCTTCTGCATGATAGTAGTTGGCTGGTTTGGAGTGCTAGCAATATTGGAAATACAGAAAAATTATTATCATGAGGAAGTCTCATTCTTTTGTACTAAGTTCAAGTTTTCCCACTGGTCAGAGAGATATTAATACTTAAAAAACAGATATAATTCATAGCCTTTAAAATTAAGATTTTCAAAACCCCACATACATTTACTATTTTACTTAATTCTTCAACAAACTGTAAAATTTGAGCAAAACTGATCACACAAATATGCAAGAAAGTTTATTCTGAACTAGAGTGAACAAAAAATTTTCTTTAAAAAAAAAATTATCTGAAGAAGGTGCAGAAATGTAGGCTTAAGAACAAAACAAAGCATGACTCTTACAATGTTCTCATGATTAATAGTAAAATAATGATACTTATATCCAATGTTTAAAGGACAGGTATGTTTGGAAGACATACCTGAGTTTCAGTACAGACTTTCTTGAAATGCAAACTTTGAGGTGAAGCTGAGCGAGATGTTTTGTAGTGCTGGTTCCCATACAAAGAAGACCTTTGTCCGTAATGAGTATACGATTCCACCTGCCAAGAATCAAAATAAATTAGAATGCAAAGTAATTTCAAAGAAATAAGAAAAAAAAATAAAAAAAAAATTGCAGTGTCCTGAAAAGACTGTTCCCAAACAGAAAAACAATAATGAAACTAGTAAGCAATTAGCACATTATAAAATCAGTTTTTACAAACTACTGGCACACTGCGGAATAGACAACTCAAACATTCATTTAGACCCACATCTAGCCAAACAACCTTTTGTGGTATTAGAAATTTCTCGTACACCAAAACCAATCACCACAAAATTATACCCAAATTTAAAGAAATACCTGAGTCATTGCTAAAGAGGGAGCCTGGGATGAAGCCTGGAGGCCTCTTTCCCTTTGCGGAGCGCCACATCCATATCCCTCTTGATGCGAGTGACCAGATGCAGGTCCTTGAACAACTGACAACTCAGCTTCTGCATAAGAGTGGTTGGCTGGTTTCGAACGCTGGTAACATGGGAAATACAGAAAAATTATATCAGGAGGAAGTCTTATTCTTCTGTACTAAGTGCAAGTATTCCCACTAGTCAGAGAGATGTTAATACTTGAAGAAAAAACAGACATAATTCATAGACTTTAAATAAAGATTTTGAAAACTCTAAATACATTTACTTTATTTCTCTATTCTTCAACAAACTGTAAAATTTGAACTAAACTGATTCCACAAATATGGAAAAAATTATATCTTTAACTATAGTAAAGAAAAAATTTTCTTTAAACAAAACTTTGTTTCAAGAAGGTGCAGACATGTAGGCTTAAGAACAAAACAGAGCATGACACCTACAATGTTTTCATGATTTAAAGCAAAATAATGATACTTATATCCAATGATTCAAAGACAGGTATACTTTGAAAGACATACCTGAGTTTCAGTACAGTTGTTTTGGAAACGCAAACTTTTGGGTGAAGTTGAGCGAGATGTTTTGAAGTTTTGGTTCCAATTCAAAGAAGACCTTTGTTCATGATCAGAATACGATTCCCCCTGCCGAGAATAAAAATAAATTAGAATGCAACGTATTTACAAAGATATCAGAAAAACGAAATTGCAGCGTCCTGAAAAGACTGTTCCAAAACAGATAAACAATAATGAAACTAGTCATTAAATTAGCACAGTAAAAAATCAGGTTATACAAACTACTTGCTTATTGTGGAAATGGCAACTGATACATTTATTTATACCGACAACTATCAAAATAACCTTCACCGATATTAGAAATTGATCTTGTACTCTTAAAACAATCACTTCAAAATCATACCTGAACTTAAAGAAATACCTGAGTCATTGCTAAGGAGGGTGCCTGGGATGGAGTCTGGCGGCCTCTTTCCGATTGGGGATTCAAACTCCAAAATTCCTCGTGTTGCCTTTGAGGAGAGGGGGGCCTTTCTGTACCTGCAGCCTGATATTCATATGAGTAGTTGACTGGTTTCGAATGCTGATAATACTGCAAGCAGAGAAATTAATAAAATGAGGAAATCATACTCTTATGTCCTGGGTTCCAGTGTTCCCACTTGTAAAACACATAGATAACACTTAAAGAAAGATCAAAATCATGGACTGTGGAAAAAAAAAAGAATTTCAAAGCCTTGAATAGATATGCTGTTGTGCTCAGAACTTGTACATACAGTTAAATTTGAACATAACTGATCACAAACAAAAGAGTAACAAGTTCATCTCAAGCTATGGTGTTAAATATCTGAAAACAGTCCATTCCAAATAGGTGCAGATGTGGAGGCCTAAGAACAACAAGAAGTAAAGGCAAAAGTGAAAAGTGAAAGCCTTATAAACATCAAATGTGTTTGATATTAAAATCTACAACTTGTTCTTTACATTGTTGGGGGTTCATCTCAATACAGTACTGAAGCGTAAAGAAGAGGACGAGAAGACATTATTTCATAATACTTTTATCATAAACGTTGAAATCTTTACTGTAAAATTTGATTACTGACATGTAAGCTTGAAATTTACTGCGAACACTTCAATATTAAGGGATTTTTATAATAGGTATCCCAACCTATAACCTTAAATTGTTATTTTCTCAAAATTTTAAAAATAAAGTCGAAAAAAGCTTCATAGTATTTCTACTCATTTTAAAATGATCTTTTTAAATATCAAATTGGTTTTTATGTAAGTAATTTAGAAATGAATCCTATCACACCATTACAGTGGTGAGCACAATACTCATTCTGAACACAGTAGCTTTCAAAAGTTAGTGTGTAAAGAAAGAGTAAAAAAGGAGCCTGACTGACAATGTTCTCATGATAAACAAGATGTCAATTACTTTAACTAATTAAAAGTGGTACAAAGACACGCATATTTTGAAAGGCATACCTGAGTTTCAGTACAGACTTTCTGGACACGCACACTTCGAGGTGAAACTGAACGAGATGTTTCATAGTGTTGGTATCCGTACAAAGGAGCCCTCTGTCTGCATTCACGATTCAATTCCACCTGCCAAGAATCAAAATGAACAAGAACTCAACCAAAGAAATTACAAATATCTAATTTTAAAAATTACAAAAATGCTGAAAGCATTTCACAAAAAGAAATTTAAAAAAAGGAACCTTGTTTTAAAAATCTTTGTGTTTTTTTACTACTAAGAACTAACAATTCTTGAAGTGAAATTATTTACCTGATGTGGTCTACCACGGCCTCTCATTTGGCAACGAGGCATTTTGCCGTTTCACTCCAAACTAGAGAAAAAGAAATCAACATTAATTTGGTGACTGCTACCATGGAAGAGCTTAACTGCAATATGTTTATTCCCCATTAGTGAAACATTTCTCTCCCATGCAGCGCAGCTGTAAATACATAGTCAGTACACTGCATAGCTAAGTTTAGGACAGTCACAAGCACAAGCAACAAATGACTAGGACCACAATGTCACACACCTGTTCTTTACATGTCCCTTCCTTTCAAGGAGAAAGCCTTAACTGCCCCCCCTCCCCCAGTCTGACTGTAAGGCCAGCCTGAAAGATGATCCCACAAAATGTCTGTACTTGGCTTCTCTTTGATTTCGTTAGAATTTAACAAAATATTTAGACACCGCATCAAAATGAAATGTCTTCACGTGAAATGAACGCCGACGTGAAGACATAGAGAGGCCGAGAGAAGACTGACTTTCTCGATATGGAATATAACTATAACTTACATTCGAATGCTTGTGAGACGAAGTTCTGAACAGAAGCAGCACAGAGTAATAATAATAGTAAAACTATTGAGGAATGATTGCTAACAACAGCCTATCGTAGAGTGGAAATGCCGCTACCATGCGAAAGGCTTCAGACACGACTGAGGCGATGGAGGAAATGCGCGCGAAATCAATGGGGCAATGGTGGTCGTGATGTATCCTGATGTATCCATCCTTGACCGCCAGGGGGCGCTGCCTCCCGGCGATGTTCTTCTGTTCTGTAGCTCCTGGCGAGCATTAGTTCTGAATAAATCGTGTTATAGAAAGGACGTATGTCATTTCTCCCGACCGGAGTTATTCCAAAGAAAACTCCAGATCTAATAATCGGTATCGATTATGACTGCTACTAAGTAATAGTTGAGTCGTATGTATTAGCTCGGTGATGGCTGCACTGCAAAAACGAGTGCATATGGGAGGGGGTAATGAGGAAATGAAGTCAAATGAACGTTTGTTCACACCAGGCCTAAAGGGATTTTGTCAATAAAAAAAAACAGTCTGAGATTGAAATGAAATAATTTCTAAAAAATCATTTTTAGATTCTACGGAAGACAAAATATGCTAGGAATGTCACAATACAATATTTGCCGACGACCCATTTTCACCCAACAGGTCGTGAACAACTGTGCAGTGGTTGGCAGGATTGGTAGAGTCCTTAAGGTGTAGCTTAAGATTAAGCTGGGGCTGAAGAACAGTAGCATTGGCAGGGCAGGTCTATTTCTCAGTTTCATTTGGTTTAATTTTGCGTCGTACACCTCTTTGCTCGAGATAGGTTGTAGAAACACTGCGGTTGAGTTGAACCCATATTGAAAATCATGAGGTCTGATCGTTTAAGCAGGAGGTAATGTGTCATAGTTACATGGTCAGAGCTTTGCTAACAGTGCCAATTGGGCGGTCTTAACCGTATTTAGACAATTTTTCCAACTGTGGCTTTTTTGTTGCAGTTTCCTTCTTCTAATGCTGCTCACTTTGGTTGCTGATTGCATCAAAGCAGTTCAACTAATATGTGAGAACGGCTTGAGGCCTGGAACCCACTTTTATCACCTGGGTGATGGTGGATATGCGTATCATGCCTCCGATGACAGCCCAACTGCCATCTACTTCAAATGTGTTTTTTATGAAAGCGGTTGCAGAGGCAGGGCAATCTACAAGTACCATGGTACATTTACTGAAAGCCAGCCACACACACATGCACCTGACCCTCATTTTGTGGGAGAGAGACACTTCCGTGAAAATCTCCTCAATGACATTGCTCAAAGGCGATTTGTGAATTACCAAGAAATACTGGACCAGTTTCGGAGTGACCAGAGGTTTGTTAACAAAGTACTGCTTCTAGTTTAGTTATTAAGGTTGCGAGGTCCTTATAGTGAAGGAAGGTGATAAGTTGACTTGCCCCAAAATGAGATTTTTATGGCAAAGCTTGTTCAGGGGTTTTGAATGGACATTAAATTCTATTTAAGTAACAAGCAAAGCAGTTTGGGGCATGCCCTCCTCAGTAAGTTTTTGATCTACATTCAGTACTTTGAAATTGTACTTTGCAAGTTCTTCAACCTTCTTTCACAACAATTTGGAAATAATGTTGGTAGGGGGTTACAGCCCTCAGAAAATATTCATATTCAATAGATCAAATAGTAAATGGATTAAAACCGGATTCTTTATGCCCTTAACATTTCACTTTCAGTACGTAATGGAATTATAAATCACTGTTAGTTTGACAAAGTGGTGAAAGTCCCTAGGATTGAATTGATCTTAGTTTACGGGTTTGTTTATCAGTGACTTCAGGCAAATAGAATCTTTTCTCCCAAACATCAACAAGATAATGTGTGGTATAAATGTGGTCCCCAGATATTTTGAAGAAAATAGCCATAAGAAACGGATTTTGTGGGGAAGTTCAGTGAAAAAAACACTTTCCTTTTAAGGCTATTTCTGCTTGATGGAAGCACATTCCATCTGCATCATAACATTCCTAAAACTATGTTTGCTAATAGGTTTTTTTTTTTTTGTTTTTTTTTATTTCCGGAAAAGTTTGGCTTTTGGAATTATCGCCTTCTTCTGCTTCACCTTCCAGTGACAGTAACTTTACTTTTTTTTCCCATTTTAATATAAGGTACGCACGAAGAGTTCGCTGCAAGATGACTTTGGCACGGTTAAGAGGCAGCATGCGGAACAAACATATGGCTCGCTATCCAAATATCCCTCACACCATGAGAGATTTAACCAGAGTACTGTTGCAAAACAATCACATATCTAAAACTATTGATGGTGTCGAAAATCTGTACGCCGGGTCTTGCACGGATACTGAGGGCCATCATCATATTGCCTTCTTTTCGCCACGAATGCTCCAATTCATGTCCAACATTAAAATAATCCAGGGCGATGGCACTTTCAAATCCCGGCCTGCCTTACCTGCCTCCAGGCAGGTTTTTGTGTTGGTGACGACATGGGAAAATGTTGTAAGTTAACCAAGGAAAAGGTGTTATTTCTAATTTTTCCAATGTTCAAAAATAAAGAAAATAATATGTTAATGATAATCATGTTGGATCTGTGACTCAAGGTGTCAATTTGTAGTTGGTTTCAATATGGCGTATTGTTTTATCAATCCAGGTTGTTCCACTGGGCTGGTTTCTTATGGAGTCAAAGTCTGGGGCAGCATACACTGCTGTGTTCAACTTGCTGAGACATCTATGCCCAAACCTAGACCCAGATGTTATCGTGTCAGACTGGGAGTGGGCGCAGCAACAAGCCTGGCAGGACATCTTTCCTAGTAAGCATTTCATTTTATCTTTCAAAAATTACTAAAATATTGGAGATATCTGGCTTTCACTGTTCAACATTTCTTCAACCAGTTCCAGTATAGTTCTAGAAAGCAATGTTAAACTGAGTTTATTTCAATGGCGATTTGGTGCTCATTCTAGCTTTGACAGTGTTAATGCTAACATTGAAAACAAAAAAGTCCCGAAATTAAACAAGTTGAAACTTTCCTTTCACAGTTTTGTTGCCATTTCAAAATAAAGTTTGCAAGTCAACGATGTGCAACAAAACTTTGAGACAGGTTTCACTTTTTGTCACAAACTCTATTATGAGGAACTAATTATTACAAAAAGTAAAGGCTTTCTTTTAATCATAAGGTTCTGTTTTTCTTAAAAGAAATGAAGACATGTGCTAAGATTTGAATTAACTCTCAAACAGCTTAATTTTTGGGAGTGAATTGTAAGGTAAACCTTGTCATATGATTTTGAAGATTTTGCCTTTTCTTAAAACTTACATGTCTGATGTCAGCAGAATACCCTCTTACATCCTAATGAGCTAGCTTAACTCATTTCCAAAATAGCCAAGGGAGGAATTTGAGCACTGAACATTCAGCATGATGTCAAAGTGGCGCCTCATTTTGATGTGATGCTGCTTTGACTAAAAATGTCATATCACAGTCACAATGACAAGAAGAGTGACATGAGATGTTGGAATGAAGGACTATTTTTATGTTATTGCTGATAACTTGGTGATCAATTCCTCCCTGGGGGGTGGTGTTAACGAAAAGCATTCCACAAGAGATTTTAAAGTGCTAATGTGTTCTCTCTCTTTCAGGAGCTCAAATTCAAGGATGCCTTTGGCATTTGGGGAAGGCGTTCGTAAAGAAGGCGAGATCTCTTGGAATTTTAAAGTATTGTAAGGCACTGCCTGAGATTGTCACTTACCTTCGCAAAGCAACAGCGATTTCCTTATTGCCCCGGCGGTACTTCAGGGTAGGATTGCAGTGTTTAAAAGATGCTGCTCTCCAAGAAGACATACGTATCTCTTTCTTGCTAGAGCCATTCTTTGATTACGTTGAGAGAAACTGGATTATGAATCCAGCTCGAAATAGGTGGATGACTTTCTTTCAATCTGAGTACAGAACAAACAATTCCTGCGAGACCCACAATAGAATGCTGCGAAACAAGGTTGGGGCATATCGCCCTAATGTATTTCTGTTCATCCAGGCCCTAGCAACATTAGAAAATAATGCCTCTTTAGACAGTCAGTTGGCATTAGGTGGTGGCAATCCTAGACGTACTAGGCGCTGGAAGTCTGTATATACAGACCGACAACTTAGGAGGCTATGCTACACCCTTCAAAGAGAGATCTTTCACAATATGAATGAAGTTGTGGTAAACTTCCTTTCTAGAGCTTCTGATCTTTTCCATGGGGCTTTTGATGAACATGTAAGACGAGCACTTGTGCGAAATGCAGCTAATAATGAGGATTAGATTAAGTCAAACTGCTATTCATTTTTCTTGGAAAACACCTGCTAATGATAGTGATATTCAGGATAAAATAATCATAAACCTTCTGTTCATAGATGTCATAGATAACACCTGAAAATGATAAGGATATTAAGAACATAATAGCTTTTGGAAATTTCCTTTTCTTTATATATTGTATGACAAAACCCAACATCAATAATGATAAGGATGTATGGCCATATGTTTTTGTTTAATTAAGTGAACAGTTCATTTCATTTAGTTGAATATTGTGAAAACTGTTCTTTTCCCCTTTGGTATGACACGGACCTGCTAGTAATAATAATTCACTTAGTGTCAAACCGATTCAGTAATGTTTTTTGGAACATTTATTTAAATTGCTGTTATTCCTATTGAAAGTGTTAACTGCCTGTGAGAATTGTTTGTACTACTGTTAAGTTTAAATTGCTGTTATTCCTATTGATATTGATAACTGTCTAAGAGAATTGTTCGTACTACTGCTAAGTTAAAAAAAATGTTCCTTTCACAAGCAATTTTTGCAATGTTTTTATTATCCTTATTTTTGATGTATCCTGTCACGAAAGTTTTTGCTGTTCTCTGTGACTCTTTGATTTCCTTTGTATTAAACGTCTTGTGTCCTTTTGTCAGGTCTATCATATGCTTGCTTTGAGTTTCTTAATGAAACCTTAACTCTTTTTAGTGTGAGAGAACAAGTAGGTCTCATGAACAGGAACAGTCTTGCGAGTAGCTCTGTTTAACAGTAATTGAACCACCAAGTTGAACAATTTTAAAAATAAATTTAAAATGGTGATGCAGTTCTAAAGATTTTCTTTAAAAGTCAATACTTTATATTGCCTTATACATTATGCAAATCACTACAGAGAAACGAGTAAATCAGTGCACATTATGTAACAGAAATCAGAAGAACTCAATGCAAGTCAAAATTTCAATAATATCCCCAATAAATAGAGCGCATACTGTAAGGATTTTGTTAGATGTCAAGCAATGATTACAAAAAGACATCTTTGGTATGTAATCATATTAAATTTAATCTCTATTTGGTATGAATGATTTAAACATTGGTCACATTTATGAAGAAAAGAATAAGTATGTGGCATGCCTTCTTTCAGGGTTATTAACTGGTGTCCTGGAACAAATATAGCTGTGGAAACATTACATGCATGATAAATTGCGACAGGATCTTTTGAAGGCTATAGAATTTGTGCACAGACTGAAAAGATTAATGAATCTTATTAACAGTACCCTGTTTCACACTTTACTAGGATCAGAAAACTAAAATAAAATCATTTCATAGCAAAATCAGCTTAAAATTACATACATATTTCCATTCTACCACTCACACTGCTCATGTGCACATCAGAAACTCTGCTGATTATTGCATGAACCCTGTGTGCTGTGACAGAGTGGGGAAAATATACCCATGAAATAAGATAGAAGGAAATAGGAACATTTTCCAGACACTGATTTAAACAAAAAGTCAGGCAAAAAGAAAATTACAAACAGATGGTCAAGGGTGCATGTTTAAATTGACAACTGTGACATTTTACAGTGTAAAGCAGAGAATCAATCCTTCAAGACATTCATTACTTGAAGTTGAAATTTACAAATGAAGGGTACTTTGGTCACATTTTACCAGATTTCACCTTGCATTATAAGAATTGAACGATGATATTCAGTTATGAATGTTTGCCTGACAAAGGATGGCACAAAGAAATTATTGTACAGGGAGTAGCAGTTCAAAATCTTGTTCTCAAGTAGTCTTATTAATGCTCCCCTTTGCTGAATAAAAAAATGCTGAAATATGGATTTCTGTCCTACATTGGATTGCTGATGGACAAAAATCCATGTTCCATTACTTTTTAAATGCACTGTACAGTACAATAATGCTCCATTTAGCTACATGTGCCACTCAGCACACACTAGATCTTTAATACATTATGCAAAAATCAAAAGACAACTTATTTAGGAATATTTTAACTTATAACTCGCTCCCTACAAACTGCACACGAGCTTGCAGGAAAAACATTGCAGAAACTGATAGCATTTAATGGCAGGACAATTTATACTTTTTCAATTTAAATGCAGAGCTTAGATGATAGATAATTAGTCACAGTAGTTGTTAATTCAAATGTTAATTTAATGTACAATACTAACTATAATTTGTCGACTTCAAAACTCAGATAGAGAGAGAGAGAGAGAGAGAGAGAGAGAGAGAGAGACTTCAGCTTGTTCAGAAGTTATCGATAGTTAATCAATTAATTAGTACAAGATGTAAGAAATTGTAAAGGTAGTTTAAAACAGTTCAGAACCTATGATTTGTGGAAGGGGAACCTTCTGTCTTGTGAATTTGATTCCATCCTTGCCTTCTTTGTGGACATAAATTTTAGAAGGCATCTAAGTGAATGAAGTGAGATGATCGCTTGGCAGACACTCCTGGAAAATAAAAGAAAACACAGAACATTATCAAAGTCTTGCAGGCACTGAATAGAAGCTGATATATTTTCAGTTTAAAATAATGATAGATTAACAGTACATACCTAACACCATATGAAAAAAAAAAAAAATAATTAATGCACCAGCAGCTTATGGTGCTCCTACAATGTTGTGTACTTACCTAGACAGAATTCTCAGGGACAACTTGGAATTATTCATAGGACTCCAGTTATTTACAAAGGGGAGATGTTCTTCTATTTAATAGAGTCAACGAAGAACAAAATATAACAATTTTGTTCGAGTAATAATAATGGTTATACATAGTTAATTTATCAAAAACCATAACTTATGGACCCCGGCCAGTCAAAATTATATTATTTGGTCCTTAGTTGACTCCATTAAATAGTATTCTATCTCCCCTTTCTAAATAACTGTAGCTCTAAGAATAATTCCACCTTTCCTTTGAGAATTCTGTCGAGAAAGCTAACTAACTACACAGCATTGTGGTAGCACCCTTACTTCTTCAGCCTTGTGCTTCAACAGTAGAGTTTTCCAAGAGTATCAAGTGACGTGATGTAAGTGTTGGACAGCGAGTTTTCTGCAGACAAATAGAATCGAAGTTATAATTATTTTTATATGCGCTGGGATAGCTGAGGTACAAAGTATAACATGAGATCAATATACTAAGATTCACCAGATGCTGAGGAAACATATGGAACATGACTTTGGTTTATAAAATATCCAGCCATGAAACTGAAGCCTTGGACTGCGTACAGGAAATATGCCTGAAACAGGAACGGTCTATCTCAGCAAAAAGACACAACAATCAATCTATCCAAAAGTTAACCTCTGTTGGTACGAAGGTATTCTAATTAACAATTTCAAGATCCATCCACAGCGAACAACCATGACAGTCTTGGCTTATCAAGGATTTCAGGGACATGATTTGTCGCACATAGCTTTGGGAAAACGGGACGGGGCACATTACTCACAAGAGAAAACTCGCAGGTGAGGGCTCTTGATGACAGTTTGCAGTGGACAATTTTAACCCCTTTGAAGTAGACCCATATGAAGTAGACGCCATATAACCTTATGTCACTCCAAAGTGCGATATGTTTGTAGAGTAGACAGTTGCACGATGATTAATTGGTTAGGGCAGGTGATTCAGTGACGTATGATTTCTTGCGACCTTGGCACTGCAACCTAAAAAAGGAAATTATTTTCTAATTAAGATTATTTGGACAAGAGCAGCTATGTCAATCACTTACTCGCAGAGCGCGGGGAGGCTTGCATACTTGTCGAAGTCGAAGCAGCTGCACTTGACAATACGCTTCAGTGGCAGCAGGTACTACATGCAAATCATATAACAGTTCTGAAAGTTCTTTGAAAATCAATCGAAAATGTAATTGTTGTTGATATTTGTTGAAATTGAGAACGCATTCAATTCGAGTTCCTGTTTGTTTATCCTTGTCTGCTGAGGTCAGGTGGTGCCGCCGGTGCCAACTCCAACCACAACTCGTCGGAAGAGTAGAAATTCCTTCATCAGTCTTCAATATTTAAAAATAAAAACTGATATATAAATTCGCTTTTCCTTTCGATGAACTGCCTACAGGAGATACTCTGATGATGTTTCAAAGATATATAAATGTTGGCTGACAATGAAAGAGGTTGGCAGCAGCCCCCCTCCCCTCCATCCCTCCGTAAGTGCGAGCTCCAACGGTTTCGAAAGCTGTGGCCGGCGGTCCGGCCCGGCCGGCCGGCAGCAGGAGGTCTTCTGGCTCGACCCCAACAGCAACCGAAAACTGTGGACATGTAATGTAGAATCTCTGTTAGTTTAAACTATTAAAAAAAAAATTAGTCTTAAGTTAAAACCGGCCGGCGCTTCGCACTTCGGATCCCCGGGCCAAGCCAAGTGACCGTTATTAGAACGACGGCAACAGGTTCGTATTTTGAAGTAAATTTTCGTCCCTAAGCTCAACTGAAATCGTTGAGAACGTCTGAACGTCTGTTAATATGTTCTTTCCAATGAGTGGTCGTCATATAGTTGTGAAAAAGTAATACAATTTCTAATGACCGTTATTTTTTTGTTTCAAAGGTTATGTCTCTTTTTCTTCAGGATAGGACACATTCCTCTTTCACACTTTAAGGTTCATGAGACTTCTGATGAAGTTTTACATTTTGAAAGAGTCCTATGTGCAATGTATGGAGCTCATCTATTTTGCAACAGGTGATTGCTGTCCTTTAACGTTAAATTGGGTATGGATGAGGAGATTTGTGATCACTTGCTAATCTCCGTATCTGTTTACAGGTAGCCATACAGTCAGCCACAATCAAGAATTGCGACCTTGTTTTCATTAAATCTGGTTCATGGTCATTTTGCCTGATGGTAAAAACTTAAATTATCATTTTAACATCTTTTTTTTTTTTTAAATGTTGATCCCTTTTAAATGTGATAACTTCACTTATTGTGAAACTTTGTCCTCAGATTTTTTATCTTGACGAGGGAAGGAAATGTTGTACACTGCACAGTGAGAAGAGTAAATATCAGGTAAAGTACATTAAACCTGTCAGTTCAGCTTTTTCGAGGCCAGCCAAGAATAAATATTGAATATTGTATCCGGGAGGTGTAGACCGGCCGGACAAGAGAGTTTATAATCTGTTCTTTGAAGTACTTTCATATGTGGTTTTAGCTGAGAGCTTTTCAGAGGCCGGCCTGGGATAAAAATTGTGTCTGTGAGCTGAATACCGGCCAGACTTGTGTTTATTTCTGTATCGAGTTACCTCAAGTCACAGTGTTCGCTGAGAGCTTTTTAGAGGCCAGCCAAGGATAAATATTGAATGTTGTATCCGGGAGCTGTAGACCGGCCGGACAAGAGAGTTTATAATCTGTTCTTTGAAGTACTTTCATATGTGGTTTTAGCTGAGAGCTTTTCAGAGGCCGGCCTGGGATAAAAATTGTGTCTGTGAGCTGAATACCGGCCAGACTTGTGTTTATTTCTGTATCGAGTTACCTCAAGTCACAGTGTTCGCTGAGAGCTTTTTAGAGGCCAGCCAAGGATAAATATTGAATGTTGTATCCGGGAGCTGTAGACCGGCCGGACAAGAGAGTTTATAATCTGTTCTTTGAAGTACTTTCATATGTGGTTTTAGCTGAGAGCTTTTCAGAGGCCGGCCTGGGATAAAAATTGTGTCTGTGAGCTGAATACCGGCCAGACTTGTGTTTATTTCTGTATCGAGTTACCTCAAGTCACAGTGTTCGCTGAGAGCTTTTTAGAGGCCAGCCAAGGATAAATATTGAAAGTTGTATCCGGGAGCTGTAGACCGGCCGGACAAGAGAGTTTATAATCTGTTCTTTGAAGTACTTTCATATGTGGTTTTTGCTGAGAGCTTTTCAGGGGCCGGCCTGGGATTGTGTCTGTGAGCTGAATACTGGCCAGACTTGTGTTTATGTATCGAGTTACCTCAAGTCACAGTGTTCGCTGAGAGCTTTTAGAGCAGCCAAGGATAAATATTGAATGTTGTATCCGGGAGCTGTAGACCTTTATAATCTGGAAGTACTCATATGTGATTTTAGCTGAGAGCTTTGAGGCCGGCCTGGGATAAAAATTGTGTCTGTGAGCTGAATACCGGCCAGACTTGTGTTTATTTCTGTATCGAGTTACCACAAGTCACAGTGTTCGCTGAGAGCTTTTTCGAGGCCAGCCAAGGATAAATATTGAAAGTTGTATCCGGGAGCTGTAGACCGGCCGGACAAGAGAGTTTATAATCTGTTCTTTGAAGTACTTTTATATGTGGTTTTTTGCTGAGAGCTTTTCAGGGGCCGGCCTGCGATAAAAATTGTGTCTGTGAGCTGAATACCGGCCAGACTTGTGTTTATTTCTGTATCGAGTTACCTCAAGTCACAGTGTTCGCTGAGAGCTTTTTAGAGGCCAGCCAAGGATAAATATTGAAAGTTGTATCCGGGAGCTGTAGACCGGCCGGACAAGAGAGTTTATAATCTGTTCTTTGAAGTACTTTCATATGTGGTTTTAGCTGAGAGCTTTTCAGAGGCCGGCCTGGGATAAAAATTGTGTCTGTGAGCTGAATACCGGCCAGACTTGTGTTTATTTCTGTATCGAGTTACCTCAAGTCACAGTGTTCGCTGAGAGCTTTTTAGAGGCCAGCCAAGGATAAATATTGAAAGTTGTATCCGGGAGCTGTAGACCGGCCGGACAAGAGAGTTTATAATCTGTTCTTTGAAGTACTTTCATATGTGGTTTTTGCTGAGAGCTTTTCAGGGGCCGGCCTGGGATAAAAATTGTGTCTGTGAGCTGAATACCGGCCAGACTTGTGTTTATTTCTGTATCGAGTTACCACAAGTCACAGTGTTCGCTGAGAGCTTTTTAGAGGCCAGCCAAGGATAAATATTGAATGTTGTATCTGGGAGCTGTAGACCGGCTGGACAAGAGAGTTTATAATCTGTTCTTTGAAGTACTTTTATATGTGGTTTTTGCTGAGAGCTTTTCAGAGGCCGGCCTGGGATAAAAATTGTGTCTGTGAGCTGAATACCGGCCAGACTTGTGTTTATTTCTGTATCGAGTTACCACAAGTCACAGTGTTCGCTGAGAGCTTTTTCGAGGCCAGCCAAGGATAAATATTGAATGTTGTATCCGGGAGCTGTACACCGGCCGGACAAGAGCTGAATACCAGCCAGATACCTGTCTTGCTTTGAGCAGCTTCTGTACTTCAGCTGTTCTTGAAAATGCTGTTTTTAGGCAAATGGCTTTGAAATATGGCTGACAAACTGTCGAACTTTATTCTTTATTTAATCAATTCTTTGTTTCACTTGATAAGTTATCTTATTGATTTTTTTTTTTTTTTTTTTTTTTTTGTTGGGTAAGGAACTATAGACTATTTTCCTGTTTGGCTTTACCTTATGGAGTGAGTGTACTGTATTTTTTCTGAGCAAGCATTTGCTGTTTCTTGTCTTGTTTTCTTTTTTACATGTGGAGGTTTGCGGTTTTATCTGCTGCTGGCAGAAACTCATGTTTTGTTTTGCTCATTCCTGTTTTACCTTAAAGTACTCACGTAAGTTTTCTTTTTTGTTGTTTTGACCTACATTTTTCCATTTGTCTATTTTTAATATAATTACCCGTTTTATTCTTTCCATTATTTCCGTTATTTTTTGCAGGACAAGCTATATCCTTACCCAAAGCAACAATGCAGG
>JAWJED010000040.1:1607265-1626265 GCA_033675135.1 Frankliniella intonsa | reverse complement strand
AACAACGCCATCTATTGACGTTACGGCAAAACTTCGCGAGCATAACTTGCAACTACTCTTCTTCCCCACTATTACTGATTCAGAACTAATTAATTACCATTTCCCATAATACTATTAGATGAGGTAAAGAACGAGGTTTTTCCACATTGTATCAAATATATTTGATGCATTTTCATTCCACTTGTTCAGAAATGAGTTTTAGACTGACCCAAAACAGGTCATCAACTGCAAGATGAGTAGCATTCTCACTGCACTTGCCGTTTATACTTCCACTCAGCTTGTCAAAGAATCTCTGAGACTCTAGGAAAACAAAAAATATAAATAAATACATTCAGTACTATGTGAGACTCTACAATAAATAACATAAATTCATCTTAGATACAGATATTTTAATTACATATAATGATATACTCACACATGATACCCGTTGCTAGTGCTGGGCTCCAAAAATATGATTGTAAACTTCAACTACACTTCTTAAGAATCTCGTTCAACAGATGTGATGGAGGAGATATAGTCTTGTTATATGACCACTTTTAGAGTCAAAATGATGCTGTGTGAAGTCTTGCTGTCCCTTGCATACGGTTTACCTGAAGAAATAAAATTCTTTCATTAGTTTAATATCAATATCATATTAATACTAATATCATTACAAGCAACACCAATACAAAAGCAGAAACTTGGACCAAAATCAAATAAGTTTTTGCATTGAAAGCCACACAACATAAAAAAGAAAACGCAAAAAATTTTTGCATACTATAGAAAAGAACGAGTGCAAAGGCGACAAGTCGTTAATACTAGTGCACTAACAGCGCAAGTAAATGAATGAAATTAGAGAAAAATGCATTCCACATTTATGGGCAAGGTTATGTAAAGACAAAAACACGCAGTTTTTAAGTTGTGGGAAACAAACATAATGAAGGCACAGAAAACGAAAGCAAACCCCAAGAAGAATACACTTACACTCGTAATATGTAGAATCGTGAAGACAAACATTGACACACTTCAAACAACGATTCCCATAAAACTATAAATCGAAGCTAAAAACCACGGGTGTCTGCTTTGGTCTGCTAGCTCCCACTCCCACCCAGGTCCGGTGACGTCACGGGCGCTGCGGTGCCGATAACAGTTCCGTAGTGCACCCGGATGAGTAGCTGCGAAGAATCTTGTTGACGTATTTTGTTAGCGTTTCGGTAGTGTTTAGTGATTGCTGTTTATCCAGTTTTTCCTGTCGTCAAGACATGCATTTCGAGTGTTTTCCATCCCTTCCCCTGCCATCCTACCGTGGACTATCGACTCGATCTTCAACTCAAGAGTTCGCGTTTTCTGTGCACGTCATTTTGAGCGGAGTGACATAACCAAGTAAGACATTTCAGTCTCATCTCAGGGTAATCAATAGCTCGCTGAATTATCATAGCAGTTCCCCAGAGCTATCGCTATTGCCATCGCTATTGCAGTATAGCCATAGCCATAGCAGATCAAAACTCGCGGGGAGGCCATGCTGAGAGGCTACTACAAAGGCTATGAAAAACTTGTGAGGCATTTTCACAGATGGGGAAGCCCAAGCCGCAATGCCCCAAGCAAGCAGACGACCGTCACCGAGCATTCGTTATTGTCATTGGGAGCTCGGTATAGTTTTCACCGAATTGCAGTACCCGTATGTAGGTAGGAGGGAGAGGTGAGGTATCTGCCAAGCGCATAGCTCTGGAATTCTGATCAAGATGTCTTTAAAAAATAACAATAAATAGTATTTATATTAATTATTTCAAAGAATTTATTTATGTTGAAATCTTTTTCTACACATTTTGGCTTTTTAGCACTTTAAAACATAAAGCCATAGCCGTATCCTGCGACCATTCATATCTATTTTTATGGCAAAAGCAATAGCTATAGCAATAGCTATAGCAATAGCTATATCGATAGCTATAGCTAGCTATAGCAAAAGCTATTGCTGTAGCAATTTTTTATAGCAATAGCTATAGCAATAGCTATAGCAATAGCTATGGCAATAGCTATAGCAATAGCTATAGCTATTGCTAAAGCTATTGCTATAGCTAGCTAAAGCTATTGCTATAGCTAGCTAAAGTTAATTCTACAGCTTGCTACATCCAGCAATGGACTGCTGCGTAATGTTAGGTCATTTTAGTAAGAAACAAGAATTAAATGGTCTGATAGGTTCTCCTCACTATTTTACGAAATAGAAGCAACTCTAAAATTGAATGTACAGACATTAGAGTTTAGTCAAAAGTTTTAGAGTAGGAGCCCTCCAGCAAAAATGGACTTATAAATAAGCTGTAAAGTTTCTCGGAATCACTATCACAGATGGATTGACACAGAGGTTTTGTTGTACCTGAGCGACTGATAATTTTAAAAATTGTCCTATTGAAGAAAACTTTTTGAAAGAATATCTAAAAATAAAAAAATAAGAACAGTGAGTATTGTGCGGTCTTTCCCACACACATCCTCCCCTCCTTCACTGCCATTAGCTCCCTCCCATATTGTTAGAATGGAAGATGAAATATCAAATAAAGAGAGTCACTGCCAGTCACCATGATCATGTAACTTTATAGTTAAAACTTTACTGTTAAAAAATAGTATTACATTTGTTTTAGCTGTTCAACAAGATCAAAACATTTCTTCAGCATTGAGGCTGATTCTTGAGATGAACTGGTCATTCCACCGATTCGCTAGGCTTGACTTAACAAACTCAGAATTTACAGCCCCATTTCCTGTGAAATAAAATAGAATAATAGCAACAATAATGATAAATGATTTAAAATACAGATTGCCATAGTATGTTCCATTTTGGGAGAGGCAAGGGCCTAATTGGTGCTTACCTTATCCATTTTATTGGACCAGAGGTAATTTCCAAAAAACAATTCCAACTGATCCCGTATCGTGGATGCAACGTTTTTGACGAACTGTTGACCTTCAGCGGTGGTTGAACCCACTGATGCCTCCATGGCTGCAAGGTAGCAAATTTTCTTTTGCAGCCAGTCCTCCTTAACAGTATGTAGGATCTCTGGAAAAGGAATTTTAAGATTTATGTTATGGATGGTTTAGTAGAGTACGCCTCTACTTAATCATTTTTATTTAGGTCTCAACTACGGTGGATTGCAGATTTTGAGGACAGATTTTACATTCTGTCAATTAAAATAATATTTCCCATATCAGTCTTCTGATTAAAATAAACCCAACAGGCAAATTTGAAACCATCAGATCTAGGAGGAATGTATGAATTTATAGAACTGGGATAATTTTAGCTGATTGTAGTGACCGCTGCAAGAAAAAAGAATTAAAAACCTAAGAAAAACATTTCAGCTGAACAAGCTTGCACATGTCCTAAGACAGCTTCACAGGATAAGTAAAAGCAAGACACAAAGAACATCAAAAACTTTTGATATTAAAACTAAAGGCTCTTCTTTACACAAATTTCATTAGTACCACAGTTCACTGAGAAGTGCTGCAGTGCAACAGTAAGGCAAAAAAACCTTGCCAACATCTATTCCCATATATGTTTGATTCATATGGAGCAAATTGTAATATTACACTTTCTTCTCTGCCTACATTGCAAGAGGAAGCTGTAAAATCTATATACAGTGTGGAACTGATATCAATATCCTAATAGAAATGATAGGAAACCAGAATTGACAAGTATGGAAAATAACAGCATTGTCTTTTAATCAAATGCCATTAGATATTATAGAGGCCAGTAGCATAAACACCTTCAATAGAAGATTGAAGAAAAGGTAATCCATACAAAGACGTGAGGTGTAGGTGGCACAGATGGAGGCAAAATCCCCAGGTGGGCCGTCTGTAATGTACCTCATTATCTGCCAAATTTTATCATAATTAGAGATTTTTAACAGAGATGCAATATCAAAAGGGTTTGATTCACAGATTGGTGTCTTAATGATGTGGTTCATCAGAATTATTATTCTGTAATATCACTTGAGCAATGAAACAAAGTCAGTTGATATGTATTAAAGTACTGCTTCTCAACTTTCAAATGCACTAAAGCATTTTCTTCAAAATGTTGTTTAATAAGTTGCAGAATACCCATTATTTACATCTTTCACTTCTATTTTTCTCACATTTTTCCATACAAGACTGAAAAACCTTCAAAGTGTTTCTGATATGGGATTAGTTGTTTGTAATGTAATTGTCATATTGTTTTATATGTATCTGCTGTATATTAGTAGATGAACCACATCACCAGCTTTTCAGTGTTGAGCACAAAACTCAATCTCTTTAGGTGAATACTAAGTTTCTAGTGAGTGTAAAGAACAAGTAAAAAATAATAAAAATGAAACCTTTTAATTGCATTGGAGACTGAGATACAACATAATTCAGAATTCACTAATCGAACGATTACTAATAAAAGGCAGAACATCAATTACTAGACAAATCACAGGCTCACAGGACAACATTCAAACATGCACAGGTACCTACAGAGGGGAAACAATATTACAAAACCATTGCGGGGGGTGGGGGAGGACAACACAGATTACATTTTTTTAGTGAGTGAAAAATTCTAAACACTGGTGGAAAGTTTTAATTATGAGAAGTGCACAAGGACTTTCTTAACAACATGCCAGTGGCTATAGTAAACTTGCCTTTTATATACCATTGATGGTTTCCTGCCAGATGTTTCAGCAGTTAGGCACCTTGCTGCCACCAAACTCTCAAATGAATTCTCACAAGAAATAGAATGCAGTATATGCAACAGAAATAAATGGCATTACACATTAACAGGATTCATCTGCTGAGTCAACTTCAGAGCCAAATGCACAATGCACTATGTGATGCATATAAAAGGTAACTCATTTGAGGAGTGAATTATGTGCATTATATGCACTTTAAAATGTGTTATATTTTATGTGCATGACAATGTGCATTAGTGCTACCACGGCTAGGCTGTACACAGATGTTAAATATTTAGGACTTTCGTGCAATTCATCAGAAAATTGTCAAATGAGAAAGAAGTCAACAGAGAATTCATTCATAATGAAATACCATACCTTTTCTGACTTGCTGTGAAAAAGGTGTTCCTCAATACTCCTATTAAAAGTTCAGACTCAAACCACAACCTGCATGGAAATAAGGAATGGATTAGTACAGTACAAGTTACACAAATGATTCTTCACCATACCATACACAGGTCTACAGAAAGAAGAGGAAGAAAGGGATAGAGATACGAAGCTTAAAAGTAAGCAACACAGCCAAAACATGATAAAGCAAATGTAAAGAGCAGCTACACTTAGGCCAATCAAAATAAGAAGAAAATAAAAACATAAAAAAAGGAAAACAGTTAAAATTAAGAGGGACTGATATTATGAGGAATAAAACTTACCTTGCTAAATGTAATGTCACAACAATTGCCAACACATTAAAATTCACCACCATACTTTACATATTACTTTCCTAACAAAATACTTAAGGTCAAAGACCAAATACAGGAATGAAACTGAACACCATAGTGAGCAAACTATAGATAGATAATTTTTTACCTATAAACGCCACACACCATCCAAGTAATGGAAAGATTAGTATTTAGTTTCATTTACCAGAAACAATGAAAAACGCAAAATGGCATGCAGAAGTCAAGTCTTCATTCAAGAATTATAAAGATACGGGGCAGAAAAGAAGGTTCCTGTTTCTGATGCAGCATGGTTTGAGTTCTATTGTTAAAACTACATTACGAAACAAATTATTGAAAATATTTGCCCACAAAGATGAAGCATCAATAATATAATTGAATTGAAGTCAGAAATGTGGTAGATCCATAAAGGTTCATGGTGTTAAATTTGTTGTACTCTAGAATTTTGTGGACTGCATTTACTTGTTGTGAAAGTATGTTTGAAAACGACATGTGAATACAGATTGTATCTTTGATTTTACTGTCTTTTCAGCTCAGCCTGAGAGGCACAGGCTCTTACTAGTATTCAACATTCACAAACTGAAGAGCAGTGTGGAAACAGAACATCAGACCAAATGGAATAAGAGTAGTCCGAAAAGATAACTTTTGAAACTAGTACAACTCCTTCTAGTGGGAAAGACACACAAACACAAGGTCATTTACATAAGCACGCTCCAAAGCTTTTTCAAAGCAGAGGGGCGGGATAAAATATTGTAACAAGGACATGCAAACAGGTAGGCAAGTAGGCAAGCAGCATATGAACTTGACACACGTAGCCCAATTGGGTGGACATGTACTATCGACCTCCAACTTGTTTTGTTGATCTACATGCTTGTTTTGAGGGTAAAATTGTTGTATACGCTTCCTTACAACTTTTTTAATACATTTCGGTTACGTTAGTTAAGGTTGGTTTTGTATTTTTTTTTAAATTTTTTTGAAGGCTGGTAAACAACTAGGAGGTCTTTAGTACATTTTAGCAATTGCTACACTGTTAAAGTAGTGTGAGTGATACAGATGTATCAAAAATAAATAATTTTTTGATTACTTACATGTTACAACGACTTTCAGTCGTTTGTCCTCTTCCTCCATGTCTTGAATTTTGAAAGTATATTTTCGCGTGCATTGGGACTTGGTTGTTGGCTGGCACTGGAACTTTCCAGTCCATATTGGAGACTTACCTTTGTGAGTACCCAACTTTAACCAGTTGGTAACAATAACCAGAGAGCAATGCAGTCCCTCCGGCTTGTGGGCAGCAAATTTTTCTCTTATTTTCAAGTCCCATCCCCTTTTCAAACTCCTCTGCCCTTCTTGGATGTGGTCCCTTAGCCATTTCTTCTTGACTTCAAAGTCAGTTACAAAACATTCATTGCCTGGCTTTTCTTTGTCCATATTGCCTGGAGAACACAAATAAACTAAGTCAACCAAATTTCCTAACATACAGAGCCCATAGGAACAACAACTTGCCAACGGTGGCGGAGCGTGGCGTGGAAAAGATGCACATTCAGGACGATAAACATTATTCAAAGTGACCCCGAAGTAAGTGCAGCCCTGCCATACACGTCTTATTGAACACAGCTAAACTAGAATTGAATCTAAACCGAGATTTATAACACTTCTATGCTTGGTGCTTTGTTTTATTTTCCAACGCTCCGCCAATCAGAGCAAGTTTTTCTCCATCCAGAGGGCTAAATAAAAGAGAAACTTACGGAAATTGTACTTGCGAAACTCATCTATCAGGGAAACAATTACAACAGCAAGTGTCCTTGTCCTTTGCCAGTTCTTGCTGTCCTTGCTTCGAATTTCTCGATCTCACTCCACTTTCCGAGGTTTCCCGCTCCCGCTCTCTCTGACAACTCAACAACTCACTCAAAGTATGATCAACCCTCGACTCTCGACTGTATTTTTCATTATTCTTCATCCTAGCCTCTCAGCATGGCCTCCCCGCGAGTTTTGATCTGCTATGGCTATGGCTATACTGCAATAGCGATGGCAATAGCGATAGCTCTGGGGAACTGCTATGATAATTCAGCGAGCTCGGTCAGCTGTAATCAATTTGTATCGAGAGAACCGCAAAGTGTTGAATAGTGCTTTTAATAACATAATTTTTGTCCATTCTGTCCTGAAATGGTATGCCAGAATGGACAAACTGAGAGGGAACAATTACTCTAATAAATTAATAAGAGAAGGACTGAAAATCTTGTGTTGAATGTTATCTGTAACACAAGGTGTAACACCTATGTCACACCTGTTGACAAAATGTTTTCATTCACATGTATGCTGACAAAGCCTTGAAATGCCAGTGTCCGGTTAAAAAAATACCAATGGTAGAGGGGATCCATCAAGTGAGACTGGTTAGGGTTACAAATATAGTCGCTACAAACAATGAAAGCATCGTAGTTTGTTGTGAATGTAGGGGAATAATTATTATCTGTCAGAGATAGTCTTCAAATCATTGAGTTTTAATATCTTGTTGTTAATCTTAATAGTCTGGTTTGTGGCAACTTGGACATGCACAACAATTCAGATATGTACAGTAGGCAGTCATGTTGTATTGACTCTTTCCTATAATTATCTATAAATAAATTTGTCCAGTTTTAATTTACAAAGTCGGTCTCCCCTCCCCCTCTACTTTGCTTTAATACGGAAGCCAAACACTATATATTCCGTGCACGGAAGTGATCCAAGAACGTACAGACTGTGAATTTAAACTACGGAATGATTCCGTATACAGAACAATATGTATTTTACAATGATGGAAAGATACCGTTACAGAACAAGTCTGTAGTTATTCCGTTCCAAAATTTTCTGTGATTTTTCTGTTGTTTGGTACGGAAATTTTTACAGTGTAGTATATGGTAATATAAAGTAATATATGGTAATATAAAGTAATATATGGTAATATAAAGTAATATATGGTAATATAACGTAATATATGGTAATATAAAGTAATATATGGTAATATAGAGGTAATATATGATAAGTGAACCAGTAATATAAAAAAGAAATAACGCAAAAAAGTCATGTTAAACTTTGGTAATGGCTGAAATCACTTCATCGGACTAGAAATACTGTTTGAGACGGGTTAATAAGCGATTTCAGACAGTCAGGAAAAATACAGTGACATCTGTCTTTTAAACAGTCAAAGCAAAGAGCCAATGACTTCAAAAAAGATATGATAAACACTGTTTGTTTAAAAATATAGAGTAGCACAAGACTACCTTTAAAAAATATATCGGATTTCCGACGAACGCTTACCTCCCCATCGCAGTATTGCTGTGCGCCATGGAAGCATGAGAAATTCTGCGCTCAAATATTTGACCGGGCAACGCGCATGCGCAGGCAGCCAGTTGTCCTTCCGGTCATTCCCCGTGCCCTAGTCATTTCTCTCATTACGAAGAGGAAGCAAAACTTTCAATTGAATAGCAGGAAAGCCTTTTTTAGCCCGCCCTTCTGCTTTGAAAAAGCTCCAGAGCGGGCTCATGCAATCGATCTGGTGTCTGTCTGTCTGTCGATCTGTCTGTCTGTCTGTTCCACTCGAAGGAGTTGAGCTAGAGACTTGAGATTTTTAGGGGATCTTAGGGGTCACTCCTGGACATTAAAACGCCTGGTGCAAATCCTGCCAACCCTCATTAAGGCACTGAAAAAAATTATTAAAGTTTTGCGTGAATGAAAATAAAATTATTTTCAATAAAATATTATGGTCTCCTAAAAGGTATCTCGTCGAGTTAGGCCCCTCTGAACCAAAATTTCGTCCATTTTACTCTATCTCTTACCGTTTCGGCGCTACAGCCACGTCGACGACCGAATAACCAGAAACATCATGTTGGCTATCGTGCAAGGGGGGCTGACTTCCCTCAGCCGTGTACGGAGTACTATTATTATTGGTGTATTATGGGTATTATTGGTGTATTATATGTGTACTATAGGTGTATTATATGTCCGATACTGATACCACATGCGACAGAATAAACACCTAAAACAGGAAAGCTAAATTTGACAAAAGCTATTTCGTTTTTCAATTAAGAGTCGAGAAAACTCTTAAAAAATCGATATTCAGAATCGCAGAGACCAACGACACTTATTGCAGTCTTTTCCAGAAAGTGATATCGGCCCCTCGGTACGTCCATAGCACACGCCTTGCATTGGGAGAAAAGAGGAAGATAGCCCAGCCCATTGGGCATAGTTTTCGAGCGCATTTTAGGGAAAATGCTTTGCGCTGTTAGTCAACCACACTGGTAAAGCTCATCTGTTGATAAAAATAGTGAGAAGGTAAATGTATTTTTCGGTATTATAGATTATAGGTATTTATGTATTACAGGTGTATTACACTGTTAAAAAAATTGTCTGACAATTCAGAATAAAAAGTCCAAAGTTTTTTTTCAGCTTTGTTGTCTGAATATTCAAAGTAAAGTCCGCTCCGAAAAATTTTACTTAAAAAAACTAAATTTTCAGTTGTTGAAATTCTGAAAATTATGAGTGAGTGCTAAGTCTGAAAATTCAGACATAACAGTTAACCGTTAAAATTATTGAACGCGATCATTTTACTTCACACCGTTGTCATAGCAATTTTAGGAGAACTTCCTAGGTTCGATGTAAGTCCTTTACCGTCGGGGTGATTTGAACCCCGTTCCTCAGGGTTACGAAGCAGCCGCGTTACCACTGCGCTACGCTGTCCGCCTGTGAGACTGGTTGCACTGCTGCGATGAGCCTCATCGCCCTCGTCTGGTCCCAGCCGTCAGGGCCGTCTGAAACTTCAGACTCTGCCTTCAAAAATTCAGACTGCCTAGTCTGGATCTATGAAAAAGACTTCAAAGATGACAATTGTCAGAACGACGAGTCTGAATATTCAGACGGAAAGTCTGAAGATTGATTTTCAGACAGCTAAGACCAAATTTTTACACCAGGCGTTCCAATATATTGATAAGAGGGCCGAATTTTCAGTCTCATGTCTGAAAAGTCAATTAACAGTGGCAAGTCTAAAAAAATCAGTCTGAATTTTCAGATTTTTTTTAACAGTGTATGGGCCCGTGTACGGAGTATTATAAGAGTCAGCCCCCCTTGGTATCGTGTTATAGGTTTTGCGTCATTTTGCGACCCACGCCAAAATTTCGCCCGTTCGCGCTATCTCTTACCGTTAGGGCGGTACAGCCACATCGGCAACCGAAATGTCCGAAAACATCATGCTGTGTATCGTCTCACAGGTTTTGCGTCATTTTGCGGCACTTAGGGCCAAAATTTCGTCCGTTTTACTCTGTCTCTTACTGTTTCGGCGCTAAAGCCCTATCGACGACCGAAATAACTGAAAACACTATGCTGGATGTCGTGGTATGGGTTTTGCGTAATTTTGCAGCCCCATAAACCGAATTTTGGGAGATATACGGAATTAGAAACCGCTTTGTAAACACGGCTCTATAACACCTACACTAGCAGCGCGTCTTCAAAGCAGAAGGGAGGGCTGTAGTTACGGTGATTCACCGTTACAAACTTTTAATATTCCCAAAGGGAATTCCCGTACGGGCCGAAGGCCCGATAACTTTAAAGCCAAGAAGACGCTTTGAGGCTTTTGGGACGAAGCAATGTGCTAGTAATATGAAAGTAATATAAGGTAATATAAGGTAATATACGGTAATATACGGTAATATATGGTAATATACGGTAATATATGGTAATATATGGTAATATATGGTAATATATGGTAATATAGAGGTAATATAGCCCCGTGTACGAGGTAATATGGGAGTTGGCGACCCCTCGCTGGGACATTGTCTGTCTCCAGAAGCAGCAAGGGGCCGCTGACCTCCATTCTGGCCAGTACGGCTGTCCGAAGAGGAGAAAATTAACGAAAATATGGTATTAGCAAAGACTGATAAGACAAATGTATTTATAATATTACAAAGATTAGGTCTCTTACGACCAGGATCGTCTTCACTGCCTTTTAAAGTGGAGAAAAATAGCAAATAAACGTAGTGTAGACGTTACTAACCTCGTATTCGCCGGGTCTTTTGCTGATTTGGAGGCTACAAATAACTTTTTCCGGGTCTTAAACGGTACGAAACGAAATTCGAGGCACACTTCCCCCCCCAAGTGTTGGACTTTTTACGCGATAACTTTTATTTGTGTCAAAATAACGAAAAACGGTAGTTAGCCGGGAGCGCGCCAGCCGATCTTCTGCTTTGGAGGGGTGGGGGGCGCGGCGTTGCCGGTTGAGCGCCGACGCCCGTCGCAAAGGTCTATTTGGAGCCAACTTTAAGTATCTCTCTTTGATGTAGGTTAACATTTTCCTGTCTATCTAGCCTTCTCATTGTGCATACATATAAATATATGAAGAAAAAAAGATGTAAACAAGCAGTGAAGTAACATCACAGCTAACCTTACCTTTCTGAGAGGTCTGAAATGTTCACATTTCAGGCTGTCTTGGAAACCCGCCTTTGGCACCGCCCGACGTCAAGCAAGACGCCTGCTGAGCCCGGGTAGGCAGTCCAGTGGGGTTCCAAGGCAGCCGCCGCAAACTGCCGGGTTTTCAAGCAAATTTCTTTGCTTCCCAAGCAGCCCGAGGCAGCCTGCTTGAGAAGCAAGACGGCTCGGCCGGCCGTCCTGATTTGCTGGACGCCGTACTTGTCTCCAGGCCGACTTGCTTGAAAAATGTCCAGGATTCCAAGAAGCCAAATCGGGGTTGCTTGGTTTTCCCAAATCTACTTGGAAAATAGGAATGGCTGCTTGATAACCTGAACGAAGTTTTTACCGTGCGTGTTAGTGGCCCCTAATTGTTTGTTTATGTTCAGAGAGTGAAAGTGGCAATGATACCAGCAAAAAAAATAAGTAAATAGTGTGATATAAAGTTATTTCAGTTGTGTCTCCTCAATCTTTGTATGATAACGTTTGTTAGGGTATGTACCGAAGCAACTCTCAATCACGAAAAGTGAAGTACTTCCTTCTTTTCGGAATTATCAGGCATTATCTATCGAAGGTAACCTAACAGCAACTGGAGATGATTGAACTTGACTCCTTATGTAAATGTGTGGCAAAGGGATACAACTAGAGAGGACTCCTTTTTCCATAGCCTAACAACCGCAGTGAGAGAGATATCTCCTTTTTCCATAGCCTAATAACCGCAGTGAGGAGGGAGATAACTCCTTTTTCACTAGCCAAAACAACGCATTCATTTCAAGTGAGCTAACTCCACATGTCTCCAAATTCTAATAAGCAATCAAATGAGTTATCTGGAGATATCTCCTATTTATAAAGAGAAAGAACATGTCTCCAAATTCCAAATTCAGTGTTTTGGGATAACTCATCTTCTCTCCTTTTACGCTAATTGTTATGGGAGACATCTCCTTGATATCGAGGAAGGGTCGACGTAACATCAATCCCACCCTACTACCCTCATATGATATTTCAATTTGAATATTAATATGAAATAACATTCCAAATTTTATTCAAATAAGTCCCATAAAATAGTTTTTAGTGTTTTGTGAAAAGTTATGATTTTGGAGATGACCCCTTTTTCCGCTTCCTGGACCAAATTTGAGAAGAAAAATGTTGTAATCATTGAGGATCATAAGAAAAAATTAGCGAAACAAGCAGAAAAAGTCGATATTAGAGCAGTTTTGTCTTACCAATCAGACCCAGAAGTCATCAAAGGCATCAAGCTGGCTCTAGAGAAGCTGCAAAAGACTGAGAATTTGGATACTGCAAGACATGCTTCATGTATTTCAAATTAATATTTCACCTAAAAACTCTATTCTCAAGGATCATATAATTGTGACAATTACTTAAATAAACCTTTTTTTCTCAAATATTTCAGACCGTGATGTACTGAACAAAGTTCATTCTGTTTCATGCTATATAGCATCATGTTTAGTTGTCAGTGGAACACGCCCAGTAGGACTGCAAAGATTTTCCAAAGCCATGTTTGATAAAGCAGAGTACTCTACTCGTTCTCGAGTTATCGTGCGGACAGACAAACAGACAAACAGACAGACAGGAGCCAAATCCGATCAGTGAAGTAATAGGCTTCGCTATCGCTCAGCCAACAAGATTTGCAATATCTGAGGTAAAAGAAGGCTACCAAAAGTGGGCTAGGTTTTTTGATATTACAATACCTGGATGTCCCATGTGCAGTATTGATAAAGCTTGACTTCTTAATCCAGGTGGTATAACGACTCTATTGCTCATCAAAAGACACTTTTGCTGAATGGAGAGGTGGTCCCTGGCTATGAAATATATAGTCAATTCTGAATGGTTAGAGGAGGTACTACGTTCAGGCCATCCATGAAAGGTAAGATCAGAGACTTTAGAAAGAATGGGGTCAGAGAGAGACTGTTGAGAAACAAGGTCTACAGTGATAGGAATTTTTATGAGGGGTGTTACATAATTAAGAGTCACAGGTGAAGGTAGACGAGAGAAAGCATCGGGAACAGACATGAGGGATGATTTACGGTGAACGATTTGATGGTCAAAGCCCTGAAGAATGGTTGCCCAATGCTGCAATCTGTGGTTTGTTCTCAAAGGAAGACCTTTGTCTGGACTCAAAACTCTTTGGATTGCCGAGTTATCTGTAGCAGTAGTAAAATGTCTACCCCATAAAAATTAATATAATTTAGTGACTGCAAAAATTACAGCAAAAGCTTCCCTATCGACCTGAGCATAATTTTGCTGCGCTGGGGTCAAGGTTGCAGAAGCAAACATTACTGGTCTCTCAAAGGTTTTACCATCTTTCTCAATAACATGAGCTAGGACACAACCCACACCTACCGGACTGGCATCAGTACATAGAACTATAGGTAGCTGAGTGTCAATGTGCCTCAGTAGATCACTTGATTCGAGTAATTTTTAGACCACCCTTTGCTTTGAAAAGGCTTTGGAGCGGGCTTATGTAAACGACCTTGTGTGTGTGTGTGTGTGTGTGTGTGTGTGTGTGTGTGTGTGTGTGTGTGTGTGTGTGTGTCTGTTCCACTCGAAGGACTTGAGCTAGATAGTTGAGATTTTTAGGGGATTTTTAGGGGTCACTCTTGGACACCGAAACGCCTAGTGCAAATCCTGCCAACCCTCATTTAAGCACCGGAAAAAATTATTTAGGTTTTGCGTCAATGAAAAATAAAAATATTTGCTTAACAATTTTACTCTCTCTTAAGGGGTATCTCGTCGAGTTAGGACGCCTTGGTCCAAAATTTTGTCCGTTTCGCTCCATCTCTTACCATTTGGGCGCTAGAGCCACGTCTATAACCGAAATATCCGAAAATATCATGTTGGGTATCGTGTCATGGGTTTTGCGTCATATTGCGACCCTTTGAGCCAAAATTTCATCCGTTCGTCTTACCCTTTCGGAGGTACAGCCGTTTCGACGACCGAAATAACTTAAAACACTATGCTAGATGTTATGTCATGGGTTTTGTGTAGTTTTGCAACCCCTTAAACCGAAATTTTGGGCGTTGTACGGAATTAGTAACCGCTTTGAATACACGGCTCTTTAAATCTTCGACTACCAGCGCGTTTTCAAAGCAGAAGAGAGGGCTGAAGTCTCGGTGGTCCACCGTTACAAACTTTCAATGTTCCCGAAAGGAATGCCCGTAGGGGCCGGAGGCCCGATAATTTAAAAGCCAAGAAGACGCTTTCAGACTTTCGGGTCGGGCCGTGTACAGTACAGCTATTGCCTGATGACTTTAAGCCCCTTTAATTGGGGTTAATTTATATTGCACAGGCCTGCAACTGCGGCTTGACCTAGAAAAATAGATGGTTGTAGCAACCATGCCAGGGACAACTATGGTTGTGCCAACACTCACATGATTACACCAACAACGGAAATACTTTGGTTTGCTATTTTTGTAGTTGGTACAATCTTGTGAGAGTCGCCTCAACAATATTTTGTATGGTTGTCCCTGGCCAACCATAATATGGTTCCTGCATGTTTCTATTTTTCTGGATGTTTTAAAAATCAAAATTTATTTTAATAGGGGGCAGTCCATTAGGGCGACCTGCGCGCAGCTCCGTATCGGTATCCCCATCCTAATACCATACCACCTTTTAGGACCATAATATTAATAATATAAAGTGGGGGAAAAGACGCAAGACACGATTTCCAGCAATAAGGAAGTAATAATTTCACTTAAAGTAACTGCTTGGCACTCCCTCATAAGGTCCTTACTGACCATACTCGGTTATAATTTTCGAATATTTACCTCAATTCTGTGATCGTAGATCGTAAAACTTCATAAGGTTCATACTTTACGAACCTTTTCATTTTAAAATAAAATAAGCCGTTGGTCAGTTCGCTAAGACACATTTCACGCTGAACAGCAGGGAACAGGTTTATACAGGTCGCCGATCAGTCCAGTACACCGGCTGTGGTTGCGGCTGAGATCGACGAGTATTGTTGAGTCGAGCTCGTGGTCGGCTCGTCGCACCGACTCTTCCTCATTGGCGACACATCGCTTTCAGTTGCCCTTTGACATTTTAAAGCTGCTTGAAAATCAAGGGCTCCGCGCAAAGGGTCATTGGAAATTTAAGTAATGTGAAGGTTTTGTGTTGGGAAAAAAGGATTGGGAAGAAAAAGGCTGTGACCCGTCAACTGCCTTTAGCCAGGTACGGAGGAATTTGGGTATTATTAGTAATATCAGGGTAATATTGAGGTGACATTATACATCATATGGGTAATATTGATCTAGTATTGACAAAACTATGAGTAATATCAACGTAATATGAAGCTTTCATCATCGGTAATATTAAAGAAATATTTGTTTTATCAATCCTGTGTACATAGGAATAAAAGAGTTGACGACCCCTTAGCTCCGCGAACGTTCAAAGCTAATGACTCATTTTTGTCCGAAACTAGGTTTCATGTCCGAATGATGGAAAACTGACTGTATTTACAAACGACATTTCGACACTTGAAACCTATATGGTCGTAGTCTGGAGGCTCCTTAGAGGGTCGTACTTCGGAGAGGTTTCGTAAAGGGACGCAATTGGTGGATGCTCCGTAGAAGGTCGTAAGTATGATTTTTAGAAATTTTCAGTTACTAATTGTTTTGGATAAAGTAAAGCTATCGACCAGTCCAAACTGCATTCTCAAATATTCAATGGTTCAAGAGTTATTCGACTTTGAAAAATGAGCCGTCGATACGCAGCAATGCAACTTAAAATCTTCAAATCGCATTTTCTCAAAACTAGCTTTGAAACACTTGCGACCTTATACGGAGCCTCCTCGAATTGCGTCCTTCTACGGAACCTCTCCGAACTACGACCTTGTACGAAGCCTCCCCGAACTACGACCGTATAGGTTTCAAGTGTCGATTTCACAAACTTAAGCTTTTCACAAAAACATTTATAAGCCAGTATAAGCTGGAATCAGATAAAAAATCAAATAAAAAATTTCGAAACCATATAACAATATTGAAGCTTCAAGCTTTACCAGTTTGCTCACTACATTAGGTGACTTTTTCACACTTTAGGAATTGTCGTCACGGAAGTGTACATTTTTTGTTTCAGAAAAGCGTGCTTTGTTTGGCTGTGTTTAAAAAACTTATCAGCAAATCTTCGTATTCAAACGCCCAAAATTTTTAGAGATTGACTTATGTATAAAAAAAGGATAGTCATACATTTTTGTCATTTGGCGACGCCGTTTTTGGGGGACTAGGGGATGTATTGGAATAAATAGCGTTGCAACGTTGACTTTTTCCTGACACTTTTTATTGAGTGCAAGTTCTTGAAATTGACGCTTCCCAATTATAAACAGCGAACGGTATGTCCACTTGCAAACACAGTACCATTATTTGAAATGTGGAAAAAAATGTTCGGTAAAATGCAAATTTTGAGAGTAAAGAAATTAGTTTTTGAGTTCAATTACACTGCCAGGGGCCAAAGGGTTGCACTCAGATCGTATCAGTTGCTTGAAGGATCCCTTAAACAGCATCCATGCTGTGGTGAAACGATACTCGATCCCGAAGTCTGCTAGTGTCTTAAAAAATACTGGATACAAAGCCCGAAGACGGCAGTGGTCTACGGTCGGCAAAAGGTGATGCAGCGCATGGTCACCGTACCTGAAACAAATAGATTATGTGCGAGAAGTAGAACAGATAGTATCAGACTTTTGAGTGCTCAGGCTTGCTGTATTTATTTGCATTTTGGTGGAAAAGTTTTGACAAAATGGGGCATTTTCTGGAAATCGTAGTGCGAGACAGTCCTACACGGTAAAAACAAGCCCTGGGATTCCCAGGGAAGCTGAAAACCAGTGGAAGCCCTGGAGGCTTCGCTCGGGGCATCCCCTCGGCGAACCGTGCCCGGGGCTGAACACGAACTGAGGCTAGCCGAGTACAGGCTGGTCTCGGCCATCGTCAACGAACAACGAGTCCCAAATGTACTTGGAACAAGTACAAATTGTACTGGATGCGATTGAGGCCAAAATGTACTCAGAGCAAGCACAATTTACTCGTTTCGAGAACGGGCTTTTCTGGGTGTATGTCATTGCACTGCGCCGGCCGGCCAGCTCAGAGCCAAGAGCCCCTGCGATGCAGGCAACCAACGGCACCAGCGCGCCTCAGTTCGGGCGGGCCGGCCGGGGGCTGGGCAGTGGGCAGGCCCGCGCCTCAGTTCCAGCGCCTCAGACACCCGTCGTTCAAATTTAACTTTCAGACGTTCGTTGGAGAGGTGACATGACTACTAATCGATTTCTTCGAAAAGATATATTCGAGAAGCTGTTAGTGGCACGTCGCTGCTGTCAATACTCGTGAAATAAAACAGAAAATGGCCGCCATGTCTAAACGAAACGATGGATTTGATTTTTTGATGGGACATCCGGTACTCGAAGGATCGCAGTTTTACGTATCTCAGAGCCGATATGCTACAAGCTTCCACTGCAGAGGCCCCCTCAATGTGGAAAGACACACAAAAAACTGCTTTTTTTCCTGCTTCTTTTCTACAACCTTTCGGAAATTTTGGCAGTCAAACTAATGCTCCTACTCAAAAAAAAATATTTAAAAATTCGATTGTTTGCACTCTTACCATTCCAAAGAGCATTTAATAGGTTAATTTTGTCCACGGGTAGACGATTTAGGCAATGATAAGTGAAAAAGCAGAATGTCCCACTTTAGGGCGCTAGCCCCGATTTAGGATCCCTGACTGTAGTGTGGCATCCTTATCCATATCCATACAGAAAGCGCCGCAGGCCTAGGTGATACCTTGTAGGTATACCTAGGCCTAGATGTGCAGAGGTGCGTCGTAACAACACTGTTTCGCGAAATATCGTGAAGCCTGTAATGCGAGACGTGGTCGAGCGTACAACTACCTATACTTATAGTAAAATTGAAGGGTATTAATTTCTTGGAAAATAAGATCCTACTTACCGGCTTAACACGAGGACTGGATTACTGCCATAGTCAAGCCGATCTCTCGTTGCATCCAGCTGACCAAGGCCGAAGTCACGGTCAAGCCTATAAGAAGAGAAACTGTTTAGAACCGCGGCCGATAACTTACGATGCGACCCCAGACGGTGAAATCGTAGAGTCTGCTCGTGAAAGCAGGACGTCCTTATTTTATAATCTAATGTTTGGGGGACATGGGAAATTTTTCGGGAACTCCCTTAATTTT
>JAWJED010000040.1:1489808-1606265 GCA_033675135.1 Frankliniella intonsa | reverse complement strand
AGGCCAGGCAATCAGGCGGAACGGTCACTCTCCCATGCCGCTCAATCACAACTCTCAGCGCACCCACCCCGACCCTTGGCTGCAGGGCGCTACCCTCCGACTCATGGCTGCAAGGGGTGCACCTGCATCAGCCGTTCAGACGGCTGCAGGACCGATTGCATCAGCCAATCAGAGCCGCGAGGACGCTTAACTGCATCAGCCACACCTGGGTCTCGGGGCGCAACTCACAACAACCTCAGCACGACGGGCAGCTGCGACG
Source organism: Frankliniella intonsa (assembly GCA_033675135.1). NCBI lineage: Eukaryota > Metazoa > Arthropoda > Insecta > Thysanoptera > Thripidae > Frankliniella > Frankliniella intonsa. The sequence continues at coordinate 1,606,006 of JAWJED010000040.1, read as the reverse complement.
GCGGCGCCGGTGCAGATGTGTAACGGTGTGTAACGCAGTGTTCAGCATCAACTCGGAAATCGGTGTCTAGGCATGATCAGCTGTTGCGAAACGTAGCGTAGAAGACTCCAGAACGCAGCATGGCGTATCAGTAACACTCAAGCTAGGCGACGGACGCTCACAGCGGTTACTCAAATTTCAAAAATTCTCTCAGATGAGTGTGGGTGGTGTGTGACAGCCACGAACATGTGTGAGTGTGTTGCCCATATCCTTCCCCTCCTCTCCAAAAAATTTGCTTGAATTTGGGTTAGTTGGAACAGACCAACATAGTGCACAGTGCAGCACTTAAATTTTCATTTTCAATTAGCCATTGGCAAAAAGGATGGATAAATTATAACCCAAAAACTTTTGCAAAAGTGAAAAACTTGGATTTATTCATTAAAAAATTAAATAAATAAGGAACTTGAGTTTGGCACACACACATTCACTCACACATTCACACACATTCAATCTTGACAGAGGGCCGGTCTGGGCGGGCGCGGGGTGCTGGGCGCGGGGCGCGGCCGGGGCGCGGGGCGCGGTTGGGCGCGGGGCGCAGGGGGCGCAGGGGCCCAGACGGCAGGACTAGTCAGCGCGCGCATGGCGCGGGGCGCGGCGGGGCGCGGGGCGCTGGGCGCAGGGCAGGGGCCTAACCTAGGAGGTTATTTTCCTCCTCGTCGTTGAGGTCCGGGAGGTTGTCCGTCGCCAAACACGCGGCCGATTCGTGGCCACGGCCACCACACAGAAAACATTTGCGTGGGCGGGGTTTTTGGCGGCGGCGGTTCCTCCTTTTAGAGGGGGTGGTGGTGGAGGCCGCGTCGGAGGCCGTCTCCGAGGCAGTCTCAGAGGCCGATGGGGTGCTGTTCCCTGTTGTGCCAAGCCGGTCATGGACCGGCACCCTGACGCCTAACCTCTCCTTTACTGAAGGGGCAGGGGTGTCGGCGGGGGTGGGCGCCGCGGGCGGGGCCATGGTGGGGCTGGCGGGCGACGCCAGGGCCAGGGCCTCGAGCCTACGGACGGCCTCGTCCGGGAAGGGCACCTCGGAGGTGGGCGACCTGACGACGCAGGATTCAGGAGCGGGTGCGAGCTCGTTCGTGACCGTGACGATGATTGACTTGAGCTTGGCCTTTTTAGGGAGGGGCGGAACAGACCGCGCCTCATCCCTGGCCTTGCTCGGGCCGGCCACGGCCGCGCGCGGGACTGACCGCGCGCCGGACCGTTTTGGTTTGGCCGGCCCTGCCCCGCCCTCGGCCGAGCGCGGAACAGACCGCGCTGCAGGCCGTGGGGAGCGGTTGGTGTTTTGGGCCACGGCGCTTTGAGAAGAGCGGGAACGCGCGCGGCGGGGCTGCGGGGACTCACTACGGCGGCGTTTTGCGTCGCGGCTGGCGTGGCACCGGTAGCACACGATGTTCATTGGCTTTCGGCCCGTGCCGGACCCGGCCGGCCGTCCGCAGCGGGAACAAACCTGGAAGTGGAGTGATGGCGCGCGGGCTTGGCGGCGGAGCGCGACGGACGCGCAACGCGATTTACCGGCGCAGGCATGGTTTTTTGCGGCGGCGGCGAGGAGAGCAGGCACGACACGTAGTTCACTCGGGGAGAGACAGAGCTCGACTGGGCCGAGGAGAGGGGCGAGGCGCGCCACGCGCACTCGCCCAGCACCTGCTCGGGCCAGTGAGGAGGGGGCAGCGGCGAGCGCCCAGACTGCAGGATCGCGCCGCTGCCTGCCGTGGGGAGAGGGGACGGCAGCAGGGCACGGCAGGTCGTGTTGCTGCGCAGCGGTTATCGCTGCAAGCCCGCCCAGTTAGCCAACACGACGCGCGGCCGGGGCTGCGCGGGGAGGGCGGCCCAGGCGGCCTGGGTTGTTTACCGACGCACGGCGTTGGGTAGTCGGCAGGGCGGCACATCCACGCCGGGCGTTAGCCGGTCCACGTGCCAACTTCGGTACTTGTGGGGCTTTTGCCCCGGCGGATGCGCGCCACCACGGAGTTCAGCATGTCCGTGATGTGCCAGCCGTGCTCCCAGGGCGACTGCAGCTTGGGGCTGAGCCCCACGGTGCGCTGCGGGTTGAACAGCCACACAGCGTCACCGGGCTGAAAGTTTATCAGCTTGCTGCTGCGGTCGTAGCGGGCCTTCATGGCGCGGGCGTACCACGCGGCATTTTCCCGGGCAAGGGAGTGCAGCTCGCGCAGCGTGCTCCGCAGCCACTCAGGGTACCCGAGCAGGTCAAAATCTCGGGCCTGGTGAGGGGGTGGGGGCAACGTCGCCAGGTCGGCGGGCAGCGCCAGCTGGCGTCCGAACATCAGCTGCGCGGGGGCTGCAGCTCAGGAAGTAACAGACCTCCAGGCAGTACTTGATCGCAGGCGTTCTGACTCCACTGGTCACTTTGGCACGATCTGGCAAAGGGCAGTTGAGCTGGCCGATGAGGTAGACGTTCAGTTGAAAGTGCCTCGTCGATGTTCTCGTCAGGGACATCGTGATAATCACGAGACAAGTTCCGAGGAGGCATACTTTCGGGTGTCAATTTACAATCCTCTGCTCGATCACGTTATGAAGGACTAGGCAGGCCAGGGGGGATGCGTTAGACCACAAACCCATGAGCTGGTGCGGTACGCCTCTATCCGGTGCGGTACGCCTCTTCCGATCTCATTTCCCTTACGGCCGGGAGAGAAGTCTGTTTTCGGCAGGCTTCTCGTCGGGCAGCCCACTGAAACGTCGGCAGACCTTTCGCGTGTACCGTTATATAGTAATAAAGTGTCATTATGTGTCCTTAATCGAGCCGGAATCAATTAGCCCTCAGAAACCCTCTTCGTTCACTTTAAGTGTATTCTTAACCGGGCCACTACACCGGTACACTTATTACACTTAATCGAGCCGCCGAGGGCGTGACAATCGTGCGGGGCGGGGCGGGGCACGGCGCTGCTCGTCGGCGGTGCTGGGCGCTGCTCGGCGCTGCGCGGTGGGGCGGGGCGGAAAGGGCAGGAGACCGAAGTCACCAGCGAACTGGGACTTGCACACTTAATCGAGCCAGTATGACAGACAATCTGCGAGGCGGGGCGGGGCGGGGCCGGGCCGGCAGAAGACCGAAGTTGCGAGTGAACGTGACTTCTACACTTAATCGAGCCAGTATGCCAGACAATCTAGCGAGGCGGGGCGGGGCGAGCAGAAGACTAAAGTTACCAGTGGACGTAAATTGTACACTTAATCGTTTTCAGTAGGCGACACAATTGAAGCGTGGTGGGTTGTGGCGAAGCAGGGCGAGCCGAAGACTGAAGTTACCAGTGGACTTAACTTGTAAAATTAATCGAGCCAGTAGGCCACACAATTGGGCGGGGCGGGGCGTGGCGGGGCGTGGCGGGGCGCGGCGGGGCGGGGCGGGGCGAGCCGAAGACTGAAGTTACCAGTGTACGTCACTTGTAAAATTAATCGAGCCAGTAGGCGACACAAGTGAGCAGGGCGGGGCGTGGCGGGGCGTGGCGCAGGGCGAGCCGAAGACTGGAAGATTACCAGTGCGTACGTCACTTGTAAAATTAATCGAGCCAGTAGGCCACACAATTGGGCGGAGCGTGGCGCGCCGTGTGGCGCGGCGGGGCGGGGCGGGGCGAGCTGAAGACTGAAGTTACCAGTGGACGTAACTTGTAAAATTAATCGAGCCAGTAGGCCACCCAATTAAGCGGGGCGGGGCGTGGCGACGTGGCGGGGCGTGGGGCCGAGACTGAGATTACCAGTGTACGTCACTTGTAAAATCCTAATCGAGCCAGTAGAGCTCTACAATTGAGCGGGGCGTGGCGGGGCGTGGGGCGTGGCAGGGCGGGCCGAAGACTGAAGCTACCAGTGGACGTAACATGTAATGGCTACACAATTGAGCAGGGCGGGCGTGGCGGGGCGAGGGCAGGGCGGGCCGAAGACTGGAAGTTACCAGTGGACGTGACTTGTACACTTAATTATCGAGCCAGTGAGCCACCAATCGTGGCGGGGCGTGGCAGACCATCGAGACAGAGAGTTACCAGTGGACGTTCACTTGTAGGTAATAAGCCAGTAGGCCACCATTGAGGCGGGCGTGGCGGGGCGCTGTGTGTTGCGCGGCGGGGCGAATAAGCCGAAGACCGTGGTTTTGGTTCAGTGGACCTTTATCAAGTCGAAAAAAAAAATTTTGCCGGAATCGAACCATCGACATTCCGGTTCACTGATTCAGCACCTTATCTCTGCACCACCGCCATTTCACTGAGGGAGGCGAGGCGACGCCGAAGCACCACATGGCAACAGCAAGCGAGGCCGGGGTGGGGCCAGGGACGGCAGAAGACCGAAGTTACCAGTGGACGTGACTTGTACACTTAATAGAGCGACAAATCGTAGGTGCAGAGCGCAGCGGGGTATGGTCACCCATGCCGTCCCCGCCGCGCTTGACTTTGTGGTAGTAATAAATGTCCATTAGTCTTTAGACGACGATAACTTCGGATCTAATTGAGATATCGAGATCCCGCTTAGTGCATTTTTGTAGATCTCGATGAGACGTAGAACACAACTGTGCAACCGTTTTTACAATCGAGCTAAGAAGTACCCTTCAAAAAGAAAAGTCTATAAAACCCTATCTTGGAAAAATATTGACCAAAATTAAAATTTGCTGATGCCACTTTGTAGAGCTTGCCACGGTAGGATCTACCTAGGTAGGCCGAAATTTCATCCGTTTTTACGTGGCTCTTACCGTTTGGCCTCTATGAGCGTTCAAAGTGGAACATTCGAATTTGGTGCCATATTTAGACCAATTCAGCAGCGTTCAACATTAGACCTAAAATGACGGGCTCCTTAATATCTACAAACTATCAAAAATTTGGTGCCGATCTTTGGAACAAACTGTTCAAAAGATAAGTAAAGTGTTCAATGTTCAATTTTGAACACCTTCTGGAACAAACTGGTAAATTGAACTTTTAACCAATTTTATGACCTTCATAACGGTAGCTTTTTACTGAAATAATCAATGGTCTCTTAATCCGACCAGGCTGGCTCAAACCGTTTGGCCGCAAGACCGGTCCAAAGTTCCGACAAAATTCCGGAACGTTCAAAATTTCGAATCGCCATAACTCGAACAGTTTTCATCGCACAGCGTGCGGTAAAATCGCCGAACACTCCTTAACACAGTCCGAAGGTACCCTATAAATTTCACGATGATCGGCCGCGCCGTTCGGGCTGGCCAAAATTTTGGTCATTTTTTTTGACATGCAGACCAATTTTCCAGGTTATATATCTCGAGAACGGTGAAAGATTTAAAAAAAAAAGGTTAACACCTAAAAGTAGGTGTAGTGGTGAGAACACAACCTCCACGGGTCAAAAAAATTCCGTCAAAATGGTAGGTGTGAAAATTTCAAAAAATAAAACTTTGAACGCAATTTTGGACCATTTCTAGTGATCTGAGACCCCCCAAAGGGGAGAATAAAAAAAATTTCTACATCTTTGCTCTATCGATTACGCTTACAAAAAAGTGAAAAATCGAAAATTTCTGTTGGAGGCCTGACTCTTGAACTTTGACCTTCGAGATCTCAGCTCCTAGGGTCACTTAGGAAGGTCACACGACAGCTCTACGATCTACAAAAAAAACTATTTTCTTCCATACGCGGTCGCATGTACGAAATATAATTAGGCTCGGAACACTGAGACATCCAAATTTTATTTAGCTGGAGTGATGGTATAAGACCAGGGGGCGGACTTGCGAGAAAGATTCCCTCCGGAAGTGCTTAATGTCTTCAGCCTCCCTCTTCTTCTCCCGGCTAATGTCCTGCAGAAATCCGATGAAAACCTGGAAGAGATAGCACAAAAATTAGTACAACAATTTGCAGAAGTCCTACCGACCGAACCCAAAACAGCATTGCAATTATTAAGAGGGGAACTTACCATGTGGAGAGAAAAATGGAAAAACGTTGATCGGGACAACTCGAACTTACCTTTGATATCCAGCGAAGCTTTGAAAGCATGTGATGAGGATGTTTATCCCATCATACATTTGTTCTTGAAGTTACTTACCACACTCCCAATCAGCAATGCTAGCGCTGAGAGGTCTTTCTCTGCTCTTCGTCGCTTGAAGGACTGGCTGCGCTCGACAATGAGCGAGGATCGCCTTAATGGTCTTGCACTGTTGTTATGTCATAGAGACGTCGAAGTCTCCATAGGAAATGTAATTAATAGGTTTGCCAAATGTAAGTCTAGAAGAATGGACTTTACTATATGATTTATGTCTTGTGCTTGTGATTTGGAATTCATGTGTTGTTCTGTCTGTATGTAATGTGTGATGCCTCCTGTATGTGATTGTGATGTGTAACATGCGTACTTGTACCCTGTACCTGCCTGTTGTGTGATTTGTAACGTGCAATACTTTAAAATAAAATTTCAAAATGTATTCCTTGCGTTCTATGCTAAACATACGAAAAAAACTACCACTTCCCCCTGAGGGTAGGCAACCCGCAATAATCCCCCCCCCCCCCCTGAACTCCCCGCTGGATCCGCGCCTGGGTAAAATGCAATTCAATGGCACTGGGTTGAGCAGTGTGAGGCATTATTTGGTCCCCCAAATGGCTCTTATAAAATAATCTGTCAATCTGTTCTTATGACAAAATTTTATTTCTTGGCTTCCATTCAAGTATGAAAAATGGATAAAAATATTATTTATGGCACGATACTTTTCAAACTGCTTGGTGAGAACCTTTATAAGGTTGGGAAGTAAAGTGCAAAAGGATATGGTGATTGGATAAAATCAAAGATCTGATCCCCATCCCCACTTCGAAGGTAAGACCCTGAGGGAAGCGGTACCTCTCGGCTGACTTTGGAGGTAGTAGGAGTCGCGTCCGTTACGTCACAAGTCAGGAGGTACACTACTCGACAGTGATAGGAGGTACTCAGTAGGTAGAGTTCCTTGATAAAGCCTGGCTTGAGGGATATGTCTGACTTAACTAGCAGGTTATGTGCAGGTTATGTACATGTAGGTGTTGTAAGTCTGCACCATTAGTACAAGACTTTCTATAACCTTTGATTTACCAAAGTTGCAAATTAGCCGAGTTACAGTAGGCTTATGAAATGCATTGGGTAGAAAAGCTTCAAGTTGAAATTGGCTGGGCAGATTGCTGAAAGCCTATTACACCATGAAGTGCAATTTCGTTGTCCGTCACATGTCTGTCTAATTAAAGTACTTTTGATTTTGTGTTTTTCAGTGTCTGTTGGGATAACTGAACGAGTTGAGGATATCGGTTAAGAAATTTATGTCTTCCTTGCGCAAAAAGCTCGGTCAAGTTCAATGAGAACTCTAGCCCAAAAATTGATACTGTTAAAATGATTTACATTTTCAACAAAAAAATTAAGGTGAAATAAAGTATGTTTTTTTACGTGGTCTAAGGTAACTCGACTGAGTTGCACGACCCTTCGCGCGAAATTTCGTCCGGTTTGGCCGTATCTTACCGTTCAGCCGCTACAGCGTGACTAAAGTAGAGAAAAGTCCACAAAAATGCATGATAGAGTGTGTTTGATACTTTCGACAGAGTTGCGGCCCTCTAGGCGGATTTCGTCCCAGCCAATATCTCGCACCGTGTAACCGCCGCAGCGTTATATTTAAAGTCTTTAATATACGCTTAAAGTTTTATTTTTCCAGATTTTCGCTTATCACCTAGCATAGCCAGGTATCTGCACGAGTGAAATTTTATGCGTACTCTTTCGTTATTTAACGCGTATTTTTACCATCTAATCTATGCTGACGAGCGCCGCAGAACAGGTAGATGTATAGCAGCGCGTCCAGGACGTAACAGTGTTCGCGAAATATCGCGAAGCCTGTTACGCGAGACGTGGTCTGCGTACTTCTACCTTAGATTTTATTCTCAAACAATTTTAAAGGAATAAGCCGCAACTCAAGAAATATTCTGCTTAGGCATATCATTTTGAAGCCTGTAACTTGTAATTCATTTTTTATTAAGACTTGTAGTAAATGATTCATATTAATTTAAATGTAATAGTGCTGGATTTTTAATGGCGACAAATATGTTGCCTTGTTTTAGAACAAGATCTCATATAGATGTACGCCTTCTTTTGAAACGACAGAAAAAAAGTCCTTTCCAAAGTGTTTGCGACAGGAGCCAGGACCATGATATTGTCTCGCCCCAAGAAAACTGAGTACGTATCGACTTATCTCCCTTTTTTCTTCTCATGCACTAAGTCCTGTTTTGACTTAAAGCTCCTTTGCATCTCTTGCATAAAATTAAGTTGACTTATCCCTTGCCAATCCGTTTTCCAATGACATACTAAGAATTCTCATTGGCTAAGCGATAGCGAAGCCTATTACGCCACTTGAGTGCTAAAAAAGTTCAATGTCCGTCTGACTGTGTGTCTGTGTGTGTGTGTGTGTGTCTGTCTGTCTGTTCGCACGATAACTCGAGAACAAGTTAAGATATCGAGTTAAGAAATTTTACTGTAGCTTCCATGCCCCAAAAGCTCGGTCGAGTTCGAAAATGAGCACTCTAGCTCAAAAATTGACACTGTTAAAAAATGATTTACATTTGCGAAAAAAATTAAATTTAAAAAAATATTTTTTTACAGTGTCCTAAGGGGTAACTCGGCGAGTTGCGACCCTTTGGGCGAAAATTTCGTCCGTTTGACCGTATCTCTTACCGTTTAGCCGCTGCTGCGTAACTAAAGGAAGAAAAGTCCTGAAATTGCATGTTGGGTGTCGTTTCCGAGGTATTTCGACGAGTTGCGACCCCTTGGGCGGAAATTTCGTCCGTTTGGCCGTATCTCGCTCCGTTAAGCCGCTGCAGCGTCAAATTTGGACAAAAAGTCCTTAATATACGCTTAGAGTTGTGTATTTCTCTGATTTTCGCTTATCAGAGACTAGCATATCGCCGGAACCGTCTGCACGAGTGAAATTTTATTGCGCCCAGTGTTTCGTTTTTTCAAGCGTATTTTTTATGGCATCCTAATCTATACTGACAGCGCCGCAGGCCTAGGTAGATGTCCGCAGGCGCGTCGCAGCGTAACAGTGTTTCGCAAGATATCGCGAAGCCTGTTACGCGAGACGTGGTCTGGCGTACATCTACCTAGTAGTTTTGTACCATTTTTGGCTGAGCGAAGCGAAGCCTATTACGCCACTGAAGTGCTAAAAAGTTCGTTGTCTGTCTGTCTGTCTGTTCGCACGATAACTCGAGAACGAGTTGAGATATCGAGTTGAAATTTTTATTGTAGCTTCCTTGCCCAAAAAGCTCGGTCGAGTTCGAAAATGGGCATTCTAGCTCAAAAATTGACACCGTTAAAAATTAATTTACATTTTCAAAAAAAAAATTAACAATAAATATTTTTTTCAGTGTCCTATGGGGTAACTCGGCGAGTTGCGTCCCCTTGGACGAAAATTTCGTCCGTTTGGCCGTATCTCTTACCGTGTAGCCGCTACTGCGTGACTAACGGAAGAGAAGTCCTAAAAATGCATGTTGGGTGTCGTTTCCGAGGTATTTCGACGAGTTGCGACCCTCTGGGCGGAAATTTCGTCCGTTTAGCCGTATCTTGCACCATTAAGCCGCTGCAGCGTCAATTTTCGAAGAAAAGTCCGTAATATACGCTCAGAGTTGTGTAATTCTCAGATTTTCGCTTATCACAGAGTAGCATATCGCCGGAACCGTCTGCACGAATGAAATTTTTTTGCGCCTACTATTTCGTTATTTTAAGCGTATTTTTTATGGCATCCTAATCTACACTGACAGCGCCGCAGGCCTAGGTAGATGTACGCAGGCGCGTCGCAGCGTACACTGTAAAAAAAGCTTGCTGGAAAACAACCTATTTGGTAACAACCATGTTGTTGACAAACAACCATGCTGTTGCAGAAAAGCGAAGGTTGTTGAGAGACAACACTGTTTGTTTAAGGAAAACAAGAACTTTATGGTTCCTGGACAACTATTGCTGTTAATGGACAACTTCTGTTGTAGCATTACAACATTTTGTAATCATCGCGAACTTTTGTTGTTACTGGACAGCTGACCTTGTTGCCGGACAACAGCCGTTGTTGTTCTACAACAAGAGTCAGTTAAAAACTTAACAACAATTTGTTGTTAATTCGCAGTATTGATTTTTACAGTGTAACAGTGTTTCGCGAGATATCGCGAAGCCTGTTACGCGAGACGTGGTCTGCCGTACATCTACCTAGTTACTAAAGATACATCTCAGTGAGCCGACAAACCAGAGAGGTAAATAATGTACGTATGGAGACAAGATAAGTTATCTCCAAATACCAATACGTTCACGAGGGCCAAGTAAAATTGTCTCCTTATAGGGTATTTCGCTGAATCTCGAAACGGAAGTAAGAAGTCGACAAGAAGTACTAAAACACGGGCGAGGGGTGAAGAGGAAGGCAGAAACGGAAACGGTTCCACCTCTCCCTTGCCATCGTTTTAGTACTTCTTGTCGACTTTTCTTCCATTCGAAATTCAGTAATACCTATTCAGGAAAAGTTAATAGCAAAGTGAGCCAAGTCCACTTCACTCATTTTTCGTTAGATTATATCTCAGAAACTATGGCACCTAGGCGAACTACTATTTCCTGAAAATATCTGATGTGTATTAGAGATGAACGTCCAATTAAAATCTCAGTAAGGGGTCAAATCAACGTGTCCCCTTCTTCCGCTTCCTGGACCATTTGCTTGTTGGCTGAGCGAAGCGAAGCCTATTACGCCACTGGAGTGCTAAAAAAGTTCAATGTTTGTGTGTGTGTCTGTGTGTCTGTGTGTCTGTCCGCACGATAACACGAGAACGAGTTGAGATATCGAGTTGAAATTTTTTCTGTAGCTTCCTTGCCCAAAAAGCTCGGTCGAGTTCGAAAATGGGCATTCTAGCTCAAAAATTGACACCGTTAAAAATTAATTTACATTTTCGAACAAATAATTTTTAAAATAAATATTTTTTTTTCAGTGTCCTGAGAGGTAACTCGGCGAGTTGCGACCCTCTGGGCGAAAATTTCGTCCGTTTGGCCGTATCTCTTACCGTTTAGCCGCTACTGTGTGACTAACGGAAGAGAAGTCCTAAAAATGCATGTTGGGTGTCGTTTCCAAGGTATTTCGACGAGTTGCGACCCTTTGGACGGAAATTTCGTCCGTTTGGCCGTATCTCGCACCGCTAAGCCGCTGCAGCGTCAAATATCGACAAAAAGCCCGTAATATACGCTCAGAGTTGTGTATTTCACAGATTTTCGCTTATCACAGACTAGCATATCGCCGGAACCGTCTGCACGAGTGAAATTTATTTGCGCCTTCTATTTCGTTATTTAAAGCGTAATTTTTATGGCATCCTAATTGGCTGAGCGAAGCGAAGCCTATTACTTCACTGATCGGATTTGGCTCCTGTCTGTTTGTTTGTCTGTCTGTCTGTCTGTCCGCACGATAACTCAAGACCAAGTTGAGATATCGACTTGAAATTTTTACTGTAGCTTCCTTGCCCCAAAAGCTCGGACGAGTTCAAAAATGGGCATTCTAGCTCAAAAATTTACACCGTTAAAAATTAATTTACATTTTCAAAAAAAAATAATTTTTAAAATAAATATTTTGTACAGTGTCCTAGGGGGTAACTCGGCGAGTTGCGACCCGTCGGGCGAAAATTTCGTCCGTTTGGCCGTATCTCATACCGTTTAGCCGCTACCGCGTGACTAAAGGAAGAAAAGTCCAAAAAATGCATGTTGGGTGTCGTCTTCGAGGTATTTCGACGAGTTGCGACCCTCTGGGCGAAATTTTCGTCCGTTTTGCCGTATCTTTTACCGTTAAGCCGCTGCTGCGTCAAATTTCGACAAAAAGTCCTTAATTGGCTGAGCGATAGCGAAGCCTATTACTTCACTGATCGGATTTGGCTCCCGTCTGTTTGTCTGTTTGTCTGTCTGTTTGTCTGTTTGTCTGTCTGTCCGCACGATAACTCGAGAACGAGTAGAGATATCGAGCTGAAATTTTTACTGTAGCTTCTTGGCCTGAATACCTCGGATGAGTTCGAATATGGGCATTCTAGCTCGAAAATTGACACCGTACATAATTAATTTACATTTTCGTAAAAAAATAATTTTGATAACTAGGTAGATGTACGCCAGACCACGTCTCGCGTAACAGGCTTCGCGATATCTCGCGAAACACTGTTACGCTGCGACGCGCCTGCGTACATCTACCTAGGCCTGCGGCGCTGTCAGTATAGATTAGGATGCCATAAAAATATGCTTTAATTAACGAAACAGTAGGCGCAAAAAAATTTCACTCGTGCAGACGGTCTCGGCGATATGCTAGTCTGTGATAAGCGAAAATCTGAGAAATACACAACTCTGAGCGTATATTAAGGACTTTTTGTCGAAATTTGACGCTGCAGCGGCTTAACGGTGTGAGATACGGCCAAACGGACGAAATTTCCGCCCAAAGGGTCGCAACTTGTCGAAATACCTCGGAAACGACACCCAACATGCATTTTTAGGACTTTTCTTCCGTTAATCACGCAGTAGCGGCTAAACGGTAGGAGATACGGCCAAACGGACGAAATTTTCGCCCGACGGGTCGCAACTCGCCGAGTTACACCTTAGGACACTGTAAAAAAAATATATTTTTTTAAAATAATTTTTTCGAAAATGTAAATTAATTTTTAACGGTGTCAATTTTTTAGCTAGAATGCTCATTTTCGAACTCATCCGAGCTATTCAGGCCAAGAAGCTACAGTAAAAATTTCAGCTCGATATCTCTACTCGTTCTCGAGTTATCGTGCGGACAGACAGACAAACAGACAAACAGACAGACAAACAGACAGACAGACAGGAGCCAAATCCGATCAGTGAAGTAATAGGCTTCGCTATCGCTCAGCCAATAAATATTTTTTTACAGTGCTCTAAGGGGTAACTCGGTGAGTTGCGGCCTTCTGGACGAAAATTTCGTCTGTTTGGCCGTATCTCGTACCGTTTAGCCGCTACTGCGTGACTAAAGGAAGAAAAGTCCTAAAAATGCATGTTGGGTGTCGTTTCCGAGGTACTTTGACAAGTTGCGACCCTCTGGGCGAAAATTTCGTCCGTTTGGCCGTATCTCATACCGTTTAGCCGCTACAGCGTGACTTTAGGGCGAAAAGTCCTCAAATTGCGTGTTGGGTAACGTTTCCGGGGTATTTTGACAAGTTAGGGTCCTCTGCACAGAAATGTCGTCCATTTCGCCGTATCTCTTACCGTTTTGCTGTTAGAGCGTTCAATTTGGACAAGAAGTCGCCAATATGCCCGCAAATGGTGTATTAATCAGATTTGCGCCCATCAGACTGGCATATCGCCGGAACCGTCTGCACGAGTCGAGGGGGATTTTACTTGCGTAATACCGTGTACACCGAGGACCGTAATACCCTGTAATACCGCGTAATACGTGGTAATACCGCGTAATACCTGGTAATACGCGTAATACCTGGTAATACCGCGTAATACTTGGGAATGCCGCGTAAAACACGGTAATGTTAGTGCTACTACCCTTCAAAAAAACAGTGAACACATTCATAGCTTGCGTATAAAGTTATTCCTTCTCACCTTTGGCGAAAAACAATATGACTGGAGTGAGGGTGGCTCAGGTAGTCTCCCGGTCCGCCCGGCGCGGGTCGGGGCCCCGGGCCGGCCGAGGCCACCCGGCGCCCCTCGGGCAGGTAAGGGACTGCCGAGAAGGGATTAGCGAGGGGCCCTGCTTCTCCTGTTTAAAATCTGTTCTGTCCCCATTTTTTATTCCCAAGAGAACGGTGTGCTGTTTACACCTATTCGCTTTCATTTTTAACGGAGATTACGAAGCAATGAGCAGATATTTCAATATCAGAAAATAATAGGAACGGAACAGCCAACCGTTAAATGCAGTCGAGGTTCCAACGGAGAGATACGACTGTACTTCGTGTGTAAGTAAGTGACGGTTCCAGAAAACGGAACATCACCGTTTCATACAAAACTATTTCTTGACGGTTAGCAGAACTCATAGGGTTTGTGATCAAAGAACAGACATTAGCAGGGGCAGGTAGGCCGAGCCGCCAAGCGGCTGTGAAGAGCCAGCGACCCGCCCTGAACAGGTCTGTAGTACGTCGGACGCTGATGATCTCCTTGCTGGATAATTCGGGGAAGGAACAACGCGATATTTCACCGAAAATGTGTTATATGAGCGTATCGTAATACCCGGTAATTGGCTGAGCGATAGCGAAGCCTATTTGGCTGAGCGAAGCGAAGCCTATTACGCCACTTGAGTGCTAAAAAAGTTCAATGTTTGTCTGTGTGTGTGTCTGTCTGTGTGTCTGTCTGTCTGTCTGTGCGCACGATAACTCGAGAACGAGTTGAGATATCAAGTTGAAATTTTAACTGTAGCTTCTTTGCCCCAAAAGCTCGGTCGAGTTCGAAAATGAGCATTCTAGCTCAAAAATTGACACCGTTAAAAATTAATTTACATTTTCAAAAAAATGATTTTAAAAATAAATATTATTTTTACAGTGTCCTAAGGGGTAACTCGGCGAGTTGCGACCCTTTGGGCGAAACTTTCGTCCGTTTAGCCGTATCTCTTACCGTTTAGCCGCTACTGCGTGACTTAAGGAAGAAAAGTCCTAAAAATGCATGTTGGGTGTCGTTTCCGAGGTATTTCGACGAGTTGCGACCCTAGGGGCGGAAATTTCGTCCGTTTGGCCGTACCTCGCACCGTTAAGGCGCGTCGCAGCGTAACAGTGTTTCGCGAGATATCGCGAAGCCTGTTACGCGAGACGTGGTCTGGCGTACATCTACCTAGTCTACACTGACAGCGCCGCAGGCCTAGGTAGATGTACGCAGGCGCGTCGCAGCGTAACAGTGTTTCGCGAGATATCGCGAAGCCTGTTACGCGAGACGTGGTCTGGCGTACATGTACCTAGTGATAGTTTCCATCGTTGGCTGAGCGATAGCGAAGCCTATTACTTCACTGATCGGATTTGGCTCCTGTCTGTTTGTCTGTTTGTCTGTCTGTCTGTCCGCACGATAACTCGAGAACGAGTAGAGTTATCGAGCTTAAATTTTTACTGTAGCTTCTTGGCCTGAATACCTCGGACGAGTTCGAAAATGGGCATTCTAGCTCAAAAATTGGCACCGTTAAAAATTAATTTACATTTTCGGAAAATATAACTTTTAAAATAAATATTTTGTACAGTGTCCTAAGAGGTAACTCGGCGAGTTGCGGCCCTCTGGGCGAAAATTTCGTCCGTTTGGCCGTATCTCTTACCGTTTAGCCGCTACAGCATGACTTATGGGCGAAAAGTCCTGAAAATACATGCTGGGTGTCGTTTCCGGGATATTACGATAAGTTGCAGCCCTGTGGGCGGAAATTTCGTCCGTTTGGCCGTATCTCTTACCGTTTTGCTGTTACAGCATTGAATTTGGACAAGAAGTCGCCAATATGCCCGTAAATGTTGTATTATTCAGATTTGCGCCCATCAGACCGGCATATCGCCGGAACCGTTTGCACGAGTGCAATTCAATGGTGCCCACTGTTTTGTTTCTCGAATCGTATATGAACCAGTCAGCAAGTGCATAACTCAAAAGTGCTGACATTTATCGATAATCCCAAACTACCCTAATAGAAAACGAAGGTCCTCCAGAGTCCCAGTTTTGAAATCCCTCTGTAGGTCCTATGCCAAGTCCCTCCGGAGTACCAAAAGGGGGCAAAACAGGACTTAAGGATTTGGGAGAACCCCGGCCTTTTAAAGTCCCCCGGAAGTCCCTCCGATGCTACGCTCGAGACTCTACTGCAAGACCTCGCAGCGCACCTTTTTGTCTCAAACTACTTTTAATATGTGCCCATGTGCCTATATATACTCATATACTGTACCTACGGCCCCTCTGATGTCGTCTGACGCATTTAAAATGATGTAGGAAGCCTTCTTCTCTATGTTCTGTAAACGGCGCCAAAAGATGAATCCGAGACAAAAGGGACTCCGGAGGGATTTCAGTAAAATGGAACTTCGGAGGGATTTCAAAACGAGCGAAATCCCGTCTCAGTCCCTCAGAAATCTGAGGGACAACTTTGGAACATACTAGGGACAAAGTAGGACCTTCGTTTTCTATTAGGGACCCTTGCCCGTACATCGTCAAAACTGCCCTTTTGAGTGCATTTCAATGGCGTTCCTCGATTTGACGACAAGGGTTCAAATAATTTTCGACATTATGCCATTCTAGCTTATACAGATAGCGCCGCAGGCCTAGGTAGTTGTACGCAGGCGCGTTGCAGCGTAACAGTTTTTCGCGAAATATCGCGAAGCCTGTT
This sequence comes from Frankliniella intonsa, assembly GCA_033675135.1. Lineage (NCBI taxonomy): Eukaryota > Metazoa > Arthropoda > Insecta > Thysanoptera > Thripidae > Frankliniella > Frankliniella intonsa. Next base: position 1,589,730 of record JAWJED010000040.1, on the reverse strand, counting down.
AAGCGAGACGTGGTCTGGCGTACATCTACCTAGTTTACAAAAGTGATTCTGATTTTCGTTTTTTTGTAGCTTTCTTATAATGAAGGTAATGAGGAGATCTGCATAATAGGAATTATTTCATCTTTCAAGACACTTTAGGACCTAACTATACATTTAAATGGAGACAAACTGTCCTATGCAAGAGTCAAAGTATCCTCCTTTCCACCTCTTGAAAAACTGAGTCTTCGCAGTGTTGCTCTAATGCCAGATATTGGCTTGGAAAGATTGGGGGTTGACATATTGAGATTCACATCTCAGACCTTAGAATTTGTAGAAATTACAGTGAAACACCGTGACAACACCCCCATCCCCAATATGTCGTTCCCCAATTTATCTGGTTTATCATTAGGTGAGGTGAAAGATCCCATTCATTTTCCAGTTGTAAGCTTTCCAAAACTGAAATTTATTTCTTTTAGTTGGCTTTTGTCAGACGATGAATGTAGAGATGTAGTTGAAAACATCAAAGCAGTGCTACAGATGTTTAACCATTGTCACATTTACTTGAAAGTACGTGCTCTTCCTACTCTAAATGGTGTCCCTGAAGCACTTTATGATTTTATAAAAAGCCTGGGAGAGTTAAAAATGATTAATTGACAAAAAATATCATACATCTTAAATTTCTCAACGCCAATCTGATTTAAACGCTTGCTGTAAATATCTTTAAGTATAATTTTCCCTACACAATAGACGCTGAAATTATGTATGCATGCATCTCATACTCTTACCTCTCTCTTTTCATATGCTGGAACTGTGATGCACAGCATTTGACTGGTCCTAGAGAGTTCAGCTCCCTGTTATAGGAAAAGACACAAATAGATGATAAAAACACTACAACTGCATTCGTGAAGGAAATGAGTGGCGTGATTCTCACAGACGACATACTTTGTAATTGTATATTTCACTTCTTTCTTCATATGTGCTGTGTTTTCGAGAAAAAAAAAAAGAACGGGCGGTTCGCCATGGCCATTTTGCTCTCTAGATACTCCTTGATAAACTTAAATTTATAGAACAAGTGGCCACTAGATTTGGGATCTGAAAACACCATAGAAAGTAAGACAATTTATAAAAGTTTGGCTTACCGGCAAAGCTATTTCCAATGATTTAGTACTGTACAGACCTTGCAATCCTCTCCCACGCCAGTTGACAAACTCAGCTCATTACATGGAGTCCCGGCAAGAAGGAGGTCGATCGGAAGTAAACTTGAAAGAAGATTTTCATTTATGTTTCGCATAACCCCTAATTTAATCATTCTTCCAAAAAAAACGCTCTTGTTGTAGTGTGAGACAGTTTTCATCGATTTCACTACTGAAATATGCTTCCATATCAATATGTTATTTGTCACTAAGAATGTGAAGGCCTGTTGCAACTCCATCACATAGAGAAAGACACCTCATTCGTTGCCTTTTCGGAACAATGACCTGACAATTGAAAACAGAAATGTGGTGACAGGAGGACATTTAAACTCAAGTGTACTTATGTAAACACTAGTATACATTTGTTTAAGTATTGTACCTTTTACAAACATGAAATGTTTTGTGAAGGAGTTTCCTGTGAGCGAAATAGACTGGAAAATAATGATAACGTTAGCACATAAGTCTTGCTGTACAATTCATATTTTAAGAAGTCTTACCTCAACCACGATGTTAGTTTGACATCAGAAATTGGCATTTGTCTTAGTTCAATGTCAGACTAGCATCAGAGGACATATGTTGAATTGACATTTAACGCAGAATATCAACCCATGTTAAACTAACATTATCTGTGGCAGGGATATATCATTTTCAATGTAATTAACGGAGGAGCTCAGATATTAGACCGATCCTTTTAGAATTAATGTTGCCTTTGTGCAACTGATGCTAGTTTGACATCACACTAGAAATCCAAGTGTACGAATGTCGCTCACTTGTAGATGAGCGAATAAATTCACTCACATGTAGGTGAGCAAATGACTATTCGCTCACTTGTAGGTGAGCAAATGACCATTCGCTCACTTGTAGGTGAGCAAATGACCATTCGCTCACTTGTAGGTGAGCAAATGACTATTCGCTCACTTGTACGTGAGCAAATGACTATTCGCTCACTTGTAGGTGAGCGAATGACCATTGGTGAATAGTCATTTGCTCACCTACAACACTGTCAAAAATTACAATGGGAATTTTGACGGGATGGCCCTGTAATGTTTTAGCCAGTCTGCACGTTTTTTAATTTACGGAACGACCGTACCAGAAAAATACGGACCTCCCCGTACATTCAAATTACGGACCGTCCCGTACACCAAAATCATGTATTTTGTGTTTTATGACTCTTTGAGAACTTCTGATGAAAAATGGTCCTCGGACACTTTACATCTGAGAAGGTACGGAAACGCCCGTAATTTTCGACAACGGTTTATCCCGTATTTTAGAGGTACGGACGGCTCCGTAAAAAAACATTACGGTGCATTCCGTAGAGTCTTCCGTAATATGCTACGAAATCTTTAACAGTGAAGTGAGCGAATAGTCATTTGCTCACCTACAAGTGAGCGAATAGTCATTTGCTCACCTACAAGTGAGCGAATAGTCATTTGCTCACCTACAAGTGAGCGAATAGTCATTTGCTCACCTACAAGTGAGCGACATTCGTACACTTGGATTTCCAGTGCAGTCTTTTTAGTGTCACGCCAGCATTGCTTTCGCATAAAACTGCAATCTAGCCTTGGATATATTTTAATAAAAGACATTTTCAGTTTTCAGTGAACATGGCGACCAGCTGTAAGAGATCCTTAAAGTTTCCTCGGACGACTACAGTCACGAGTCCACTACAGGATGATGCATTCGCATCAAATTCCTTCTCTCTTGATGTTGATGGGCTTAACGATGCTCAGCTAAAAGTAATTCATTATTTGAATGTAATAACCAAAAAGGACTTAGAAGGTAAATATTTGAGCGCAAAGAAAATATTTTTATTGCATTTTCAAATGTAATTCTACTCAGGAATCGGTTTTTTGACAGGTTGTGATAAAAGCAGTATCGGTAGACTAAAGCGCAAAGTCAGGGCACTGCGCAGACAGTCGACGGTTGATGAAAAGAAGAAGTGCATTGATGACCTTGGTAAAGAAATATCATTATTGCACTGGAAATCCAAGTGTACGAATGTCGCTCACTTGTAGGTGAGCAAATGACTATTCGCTCACTTGTAGGTGAGCAAATGACTATTCGCTCACTTGTAGGTGAGCAAATGACTATTCGCTCACTTGTAGGTGAGCAAATGACTATTCGCTCACTTGTAGGTGAGCAAATGACTATTCGCTCACTTCACTGTTAAAGATTTCGTAGCATATTACGGAAGACTCTACGGAATGCACCGTAATGTTTTTTTACGGAGCCGTCCGTACCTCTAAAATACGGGATAAACCGTTGTCGAAAATTACGGGCGTTTCCGTACCTTCTCAGATGTGAAGTGTCCGAGGACCATTTTTCATCAGAAGTTCTCAAAGAGTCATAAAACACAAAATACATGATTTTGGTGTACGGGACGGTCCGTAATTTGAATGTACGGGGAGGTCCGTATTTTTCTGGTACGGTCGTTCCGTAAATTAAAAAACGTGCAGACTGGCTAAAACATTACAGGGCCATCCCGTCTAAATTCCCATTGTAATTTTTGACAGTGTTGTAGGTGAGCAAATGACTGTTCACTAATGGTCATTCGCTCACCTACAAGTGAGCGAATAGTCATTTGCTCACGTACAAGTGAGCGAATAGTCATTTGCTCACCTACAAGTGAGCGAATGGTCATTTGCTCACCTACAAGTGAGCGAATGGTCATTTGCTCACCTACAAGTGAGCGAATAGTCATTTGCTCACCTACATGTGAGTGAATTTATTCGCTCATCTACAAGTGAGCGACATTCGTACACTTGGATTTCTAGTGTGTTTATTACAAAATTCAATGTACCAGACGAAACAGAGAATCCTGCTGCAGTCACTGCCATTTCTTAGGACACTGTTTCTGAAAATATTCAACCCAATGACAAGGTGAGATGAACATAAACTGTGTTTATGGGCGCAGTCATTTGACTTTTCAATAACGAATGTAGAAATCTTATGCTTTTCAGGAGCCTGAAGCCCTTACAGAAAAGGAAATGTCTGGCGCTTTCGACAAATCTGCGACTGCTGTAGAGGATCAGGCACTTAGTCAAGTAGAAACACCTATGAGAAGATACGATTAAAATTGTCTTATTAATCAGTGCATCATTATATGCTCACGAATGTTGGCTTTTCTGCTTTTTCAGCAGTCTCCAAATGTCCCTGAAGTTGCTGGCCATTCCCTGCAGGCAGATAAACTGGAGAAGGCTGTGCCCAGTTTACCTTTATCAAAAGGCACTGAAGGTTATCCTGCTAGTGTTCCTGCAGTTGGTGGTCCTTTCCTGCACGCAGATAAATTGGAGAAAGCTGTCTCCAGTGTAGCTTCATCAGGAACAACTAAAAGTGATAATGCCAGTGTGCCTGAAGCTGCTTGTCAACAAAGTGTATCTTTCGAAACTAAAGTTGATGTGGACATTGCCATACAACAGGCTGCAACTATGCAGAAGCAATCGGATACAACCAGTGATTTAGATGTACGGTTATAATTTAAAACACCTCGTAAGAAATTAGGTTATATTAAAAACAACTTTCATTTTTTATTACACAGGATGACAAAAGTAGCCCTGAAGACCCGAAATCTCCAGTGACACAAACGTTTCCGTCAGAGGAAACGGAGAAATCTAATAAAATGGATGAGCCCAGTTCTCCAGATGTACGGTTTTTATTCAGAACACGTCATACGAAATTCATTCATATTGCATAAACTTTATATTTATTTTTCGCACAGGATGTACCAGAGACCAGTGAAAAATCAAGTCAACCACCTGTAATTGAACCGAGTAGACCTGGCTCGAGTAAGACTATGGAATTTGACGAAGTAATAACACTGATAATTAGTCTGCATTTTTGTGAATTATTTTGTTTTAGTTATATTATTAAGTTAAACTCTTTTCTCCCAGGACGATGCAGATCTCGCAATGGTTGACCCGGCGATAGAAGGGCTTGACACAAGAATTCGTAATGAGCTCATACAAGATAAACTAGATTATAACAAGTATTCAAAATTATTCAAAAAGCTCATTTATGATAAAATATTACCATCAGATATCATAAGTATGTACTGAGGAAGCCTCAGGTTATTATAACATTAGAAGTTTTAATTTTTAAAATTCTTCACTTTTGTTACAGGAATCGAAGACCTAAAATTGAGGGGCTTGGCTGACTTTCTTTGGCGGAAATATCGTCGCTTCATAGACGACGACAGATGGGCGGCACGCCAAGACCCCTTACTTATCTCTAGAATTGACGTCAAGATTGATGATCTCGGGCTTTTGCTATGTTTTTTTATAAAGCAAATGCCTTGGCTTTTCCAATTAACTTTTGGAGATGAAGTCGTCACTATATCTCTCACGGATCACAGGGACACGGACTCTGGCTCTGTAAGTAAAACAGAACTATTCAATAAAGAAAATACAGACAATGTTTAAAACACGATTTTTTTAAATTATTTTTCTTTTCTTTTCGTAGGCTGATGAAGGTCTTGGAGGTATCGACAGCAGGAGGGTGATCGATTGTCCTGATTCTGAAGAAGAAAACTGGGGTTCTTCCTCTGTAAGTCCGTTTTCTAGAATTCTCCAAACATTTACGATCATTTAAACAATTTGCATTTGAAATTTGGCTGTTACAATTTGTTGCAGGGCTCTGAATTCGGTCCTGTCTCTGAAGTGACAGTGACAGTGACACTGATACAGACAAGGGCAAATCAGTGAAATCTGTTGTGACGACAGCAATAAGAGGAGAAAGATGAAACACGACCCTCAAACTCAGACAGACCTCCAAAAAGAAAGGCGAATGTCATTATGCTAGTAGATCAGCCCAAAAAGAAAAGATTAAAGAAAAGTCAAGTGGAAAAGGTACAGATATTTCAACAGTTTAGGGCGATGTTCTTTCAAAACATTATGCACTGATTTAAGTTTTTACAACATCGATGTAGTAACAATTATGTGTTTTCTTTAAAAATGTCAGATTGACATTAATTTTGTTTTGAGAGTATTGATGTCATTTGCCTGTTTGATTTCAGATTAAAAAGCGTGATTTGCAGCATTATCACAGAAAATGTTGCATCTGTGGGGCTTGGAAGCGCTCTGGTAACATGGCCGTCCATTTGGAAACGCATACTCTTGAACTGGCAAAAATGAATATGACTAAGGGAAGGGCCAGTAAACAGATTGCAGAAGCACACAGGCCAGGGCTTCGTGTGCTTGACGGCAAGGACATCGAAGGGTCCTTCACGGCAGAACAGATGACACTTTTAGAAAAAAAATTGTCAAAAGTTGGAGTAGTTGTAATGCTCGAAAAGGACAAAGTTGATGGTATTTATGTTTTCTTGAAAACCCTTTTCCTACAAATGTTGATGCACATTCAAAGATTAAAATTTAATGTATTTTATTTTTGGTAGATTCTAAGTCTTGTGATGAGGATAGCGACCTCGAAATATCAGAATGTAAAGGAAATAATAGTGAAACGGAGAATCATGAAAACAAGGGTACGTTTCTGCTTACATATTTAATTTTTTGTTTTAATGTCAGGGTGACTTTTCTTATGTTTTTTTCTGTTGCAGATAACACCAACAAATCCGTGAAATCAAGACTTAAGGAAATGTTTCCCCAGGTGACGGATGATGACCCCGTCGTGAAGGCTTATATCTTAACAAAGGGCAAAGAGCAAAAATCAAAAGAAACTATCAGAAATTCTCTTCCAAGTATTAAGAGAATACTATTTCACATAGATTCCCGAAATCGTTCGATGAATAAAGAAGTGAGTCCAATGGCAAGGGTGCATGACACCGATGCAGTTATTGCATTTATTGAAGACGGGATCAAGGATTTTGACAGCCGGTAATGCCGCTAATTATCTAAAAAACTGGATAAGTATGCTTAAGACACCGGCAGAATTAGTTCAGACAGATGCCCTTAGAACTGAGAATGAGAGAGCACTAAGGATGCTCCTTCCTCTAAAGAAAAAACTTGAAAAGGATGCAAGGAAAAATAGACAAGTCTACAAAGACAGCCTGGCTTCTGAAGAAAACTGTATCAATGACATGTATGTCTACCTAAATGACCCTGATCGTCTCCAAAAAGTTGACAAGGCACTTGCTGAGTTGGAAAATTTAGGTGAAAAACGAGCGCAACCAGTGGTGCGGCAGCTGTTGTCGTCGACAAAATAAATTCCATCATCTGGAAAAGATGGCTTAAGGATGAAAAAATCAATTATGATGTTCATGGCTTTTATTACTTTATTTTAAACTAGATCTAAATTTTAACGATTTTTCGCTATTCTAGATTCGCTGCAAGCTGGAATTGAGCAAAGGAAAACTGCCAAATAATTTCCTTCTGACATCAACTGGTAAGACAGCACAGCACTTTGCTGAGGATCTCCCAGTGCTTGGAGATAAGAAAAAGCTCAATTCTAAAAATGTTAGGAAGCTGACAGCTACGGGCAAGTCAACTTTGCCACTCATACTTACTTCAGATACCTTTTGTTGTAGCTGCCCAAAGTTGTCGTATCAAAATGCAATGAACAGTCTGCAACTGGAAGAGTAAGTAGATAGTGAATTTTTGTTTTTCTCTGTACAAGTTTTATACTTTTAAATTATTTGTAGGGTACTGCTAAGCGTGGAAGAGGAACAGATAAATGCTAACGAGGAATGAGACACAAGATTTAGTTCTCGTTTGCGTTTATTCTGATTAGTCATTGGACTTTGAACTTTGTTTGCGATGCTTTACATAATTTTCACAATTTTTATGCTTTACATTGTATTATTTGTTCCATGGATGTGCTCACGAGGAACGAGAGACAAAATATAAGTCTACGTTGCCTTTTCTGATAAGTCATAAGACTTTGATTCTTGTTTGCATTACTTTCCATTATTGTCATTATTTTATATGCTTATCATTTGTTGCATTAATATTGCTTTAAATAATTTAGTTCTTCAACAATGTTTTGGCGTTTTTTTTTCACAATGCCCTACACGTTACACTCACACACCTACACATGCCGCACAAATCCTAGTGAAGCAGAGGTATCTTCTTATTACTATTTATCCCATCTTAAAATTTAAATGTACACACGCATCACTGTAAGTTGTGAGGGTGTGAATCGGCGCTCAGCCTCCCTCCGCACCCTCATTGCAACACCTTTGGGTGTTGGAAATCTTGCAGAGGAGGCAGAATGCAGTTTTGACACCTATTCAGCCTCCTATTGGGTGTGAAATGAGATCTGATGGCCGTAAAGTGCCTCCTTTTAGGTGCGTTTTTAGTGCCACCTTTCCGGTGTCTTTTTGTAACCTCAAAGGGTGTGATTTCAACCTCCTCCCTGGTGTGAATTCAGCCTCCTTTGCGGGGGAGGAGGGGGGCGGGGCGGGGCGGGGGGCAGGGGGAGGGGGCAGACGGCCCGGCAGGGACACCAGGCAGCCTTGTAATGTGGTGCGGTGCAGAACGTCTCGCCCGCACAAGGCTCCGTAGCTCAGTAGGTTCCGACCGAAGCGTGAGCGCTGAGTTGGCGTGGCTGAGGGTTCGATCCCCGGCACCGCCAACAACATGCGTATCTCGCGGCCAGTAGGACTGACCCGGCTACACACGAGGCCTAGAGGCAGAGAGAGGATAGGTGGGAAGAGGGGGAGAAGGGGAGAGGTGGGGAGAGAAGGAGGAGGGAGGAAAGAGAAGGCGAGAGGTGAGAGCCCGCGTGAGAGTACGCGATAACTATATTTCTTATACTGAACGCACTTTTGGCATATATTTTTAGCGCGGGGGGAGTACCGAATGAATGTTGCAAGACCGTTAATTTAAAATCCGTCCGCACAGAGTCCGCCCCGCGGGCACAATCAGCACTGGGAAGGAGGTTGAATTCACACCCCTTGGCGGGCACAATCAGCACTGGGAAGGAGGTTGAATTCACACCCCTTGGCGGGCACAATCAGCACTGGGAAGGAGGTTGAATTCACACCCCTTGGCGGGCACAATCAGCACTGGGAAGGAGGTTGAATTCACACCCCTTGGCGGGCACAATCAGCACTGGGAAGGAGGTTGAATTCACACCCCTTGGCGGGCACAATCAGCACTGGGAAGGAGGTTGAATTCACACCGGGAAGCTGCTGGAAATAGGAGGCAGAAAACCAATTCACCGCCTCAATTCACACCACGAAGGTGGCAGACTGCACTTCTGCACCCCCTAATTGAGGGTGTGATCCGCTCCCTAGGTGTCAGAAATTGGTACACCCTATAAGTGTTGTAAAGTGACACCTCACAGCTTACAGTGATGCATAAGCTGACCATATATAGAGGTATATAGGGAGAGGTATATTGGGAGAGGTATATAGGGAGAGGTATATGGGGAGAGGTATATAGGGAGAGGTATATAGGGATAGGTATATAGGGAAGAAATCTGCTCAGCAACCAAGCCGAAGGCTTGCCTGGCTAGTAGATCGTAAAACTTCATAAGGTTCATACTTTACGAACCTTTTCATTTCAAAATAAAATAAGCCGTTGGTCAGTTCGCTAAGACCAGGGCTCCGTAACTTATCATAACACGAACGAATGTTAGTTACCTAACGTAACAAAAGACACGTTCCGATAAAAGTTAAAGTTATAGAATTTCAAATGTGTCCAAAATTATTCAGGAGCGATGTACATGTGATTTGCACTTGCACCATCCGCAACAATAACTTATTTTGAAAGAGCCAGAATAAAAGTTAAAAGTTGTAACTCTAACGCCTAATATAACTTTTAAGGAGCTTAAGTAATAAGTTACGGAGCCCTGGCTAAGACACATTTCACGCTGAACAGCAGGGAACAGGTTTATACAGGTCGCCGATCAGTCCAGTACACCGGCTGTGGTTGCGGCTGAGATCGACGAGTATTGTTGAGTCGAGCTCGTGGTCGGCTCGTCGCACCGACTCTTCCTCATTGGCGACACATCGCTTTCAGTTGCCCTTTGACATTTTAAAGCTGCTTGAAAATCAAGGGCTCCGCGCAAAGGGTCATTGGAAATTTAAGTAATGTGAAGGTTTTGTGTTGGGAAAAAAGGATTGGGAAGAAAAAGGCTGTGACCCGTCAACTGCCTTTAGCCAGGTACGGAGGAATTTGGGTATTATTAGTAATATCAGGGTCATATTGTAATATTGAGGTGACATTATACATCATATGGGTAATATTGATCAAGTATTGACAAAACTATGAGTAATATCAACGTAATATGAAGCTTTCATCATCGGTAATATTCAAGAAATATTTGTTTTATCAATCCTGTGTACATAGGAATAAAAGAGTTGACGACCCCTTAGCTCCGCGAACGTTCAAAGCTAATGACTCATTTTTGTCCGAAACTAGGTTTCATGTCCGAATGATGGAAAACTGACTGTATTTACAAACGACATTTCGACACTTGAAACCTATATGGTCGTAGTTCGTGGAGGCTCCTTAGAGGGTCGTACTTCGGAGAGGTTTCGTAAAGGGACGCAATTGGTGGATGCTCCGTAGAAGGTCGTAAGTATTTTAGAAATTTTCAGTTACTAATTGTTTTGGATAAAGTAAAGCTATCGACCACTCCAAACTGCATTCTCAAATATTCAATGGTTCAAGAGTTATTCGACTTTGAAAAATGAGCCGTCGATAAGCAGCAACGCAACTTAAAATCTTCAAATCGCATTTTCTCAAAACTAGCTTTGAAACACTTGCGACCTTATACGGAGCCTCCTCGAATTGCGTCCTTCTACGGAACCTCTCCGAACTACGACCTTGTACGAAGCCTCCCCGAACTACGACCGTATAGGTTTCAAGTGTCGATTTCACAAACTTAAGCTTTTCACAAAAACATTTATAAGCCAGTATAAGCTGGAATCAGATAAAAAATCAAATAAAAAATTTCGAAACCATATAACAATATTGAAGCTTCAAGCTTTACCAGTTTGCTCACTACATTAGGTGAGTTTTTCACACTTTAGGAATTGTCGTCACGGAAGTGTACATTTTTTGTTTCAGAAAAGCGTGCTTTGTTTGGCTGTGTTTAAAAAACTTATCAGCAAATCTTCGTATTCAAACGCCCAAAATTTTTAGAGATTGACTTATGTATAAAAAAAGGATAGTCATACATTTTGTCATTTGGTGACGCCGTTTTTGGGGGACTAGGGGATGTATTGGAATAAGTAGCGTTGCAACGTTGACTTTTTCCTGACACTTTTTATTGAGTGCAAGTTCTTGAAATTGACGCTTCCCAATTATAAACAGCGAACGGTATGTCCACTTGCAAACACAGTACCATTATTTAAAATGTGGAAAAAAATGTTCGGTAAAATGCAAATTTTGAGAGTAAAGAAATTAGTTTTTGAGTTCAATTACACTGCCAGGGGCCAAAGGGTTGCACTCAGATCGTATCAGTTGCTTGAAGGATCCCTTAAACAGCATCCATGCTGTGGTGAAACGATACTCGATCCCGAAGTCTGCTAGTGTCTTAAAAAATACTGGATACAAAGCCCGAAGACGGCAGTGGTCTACGGTCGGCAAAAGGTGATGCAGCGCATGGTCACCGTACCTGAAACAAATAGATTATGTGCGAGAAGTAGAACAGATAGTATCAGACTTTTGAGTGCTCAGGCTTGCTGTATTTATTTGCATTTTGGTGGAAAAGTTTTGACAAAATGGGGCATTTTCTGGAAATCGTAGTGCGAGACAGTCCTACACGGTAAAAACAAGCCCTGGGATTCCCAGGGAAGCTGAAAACCAGTGGAAGCCCTGGAGGCTTCGCTCGGGGCATCCCCTCGGCGAACCGTGCCCGGGGCTGAACACGAACTGAGGCGCTACCTGACTTTCGTATACCTGGGGGCCTGGGGCCGGTCAATAAGCGACCAGCCAAGCCCCGAACTGAGGCGCTCGGGTGCGGTGACAGCGGTGACATACAATTTCATTAGCGTGATTACGAACAAAACTTATTGGGTGCAATAAGATGGTTGCCAGTGAACGAGCATGGACTTGATCGAGACGCTGACAGAGAGGGTAACCACCTAGCCTAACCTAATCTAACCTAGACTAACCTAGACTAACCTAACCTAGACTAGACTAACCTAACCTAGACTAGACTAACCTAGATTAACCTTACCTAACCTAGCCCAGGTCTATAGTCTATATTGATTTCTATTACATTTTTTGGCAGTCATGCATGTTGTGTATTTAGCATGCCAGCTCAGCCTGTGCCTGGAGGTCAGGTGCAATGAGCACTCCGTAAGTTTTATTCACATCACGCTAATGTAATTGTATGTCATTGCACCGCGCCGGCCGGCCAGCTCAGAGCCAAGAGCCCCTGCGATGCAGGCAACCAACGGCACCGGCGCGCCTCAGTTCGGGCGGGCCGGCCGGGGGCTGGGCAGGCCCGCGCCTCAGTTCCAGCGCCTCAGACGGGGCGCGGCTGGTCGCTTATTGACCGGCCCCAGGCCCCCAGGTATACGAAAGTCAGGTAGCGCCTCAGTTCGAGTCGTCCCGTGCCCGGCGATGGCCTGAGAAACCCAGGAAATGTCCTTGGGAACCCCTCTAGGGCTTCTCCCGTGTTCAAATTTTCCTGGGAATCCCAGCACTTGTTTTCACCCTCTGTAGAACCAAAGCAACCTACACCCTCTGGTGTGTATTTCTTGGATTTTCACTCATCACAGACTGGCATATTGCCGGAACCGTCTGAACGAGTGCAATTCAATGGTGCCCACTGTTTTGTTACTCGGAGCGTATTCGAACCAGTCAGCAATGGCAGGACTCAAAAGTTGTAACATTCATCGACAATTCCATACATCGTCCGTCGTACATCGTCAGAACGGGCTTTTCGAGTGCAATTCAGTGGCGTTCCCCGTTTTGACGACAGTGATTTACCAACAATTTTCGATACAGTCAGGATTCCTAAATCGGGACGATTTTTACAGAAGAACGGCGGACAATTCTGTTATTTTAATTGTATGAAAAATCGGTTGAGATTCTAAATTCTTCGTGACCAGACGCACCTTTTCGCACTAAGAAATTATTTTTGTCGGTAACGGGATAGGGCTCCCAAACGGTGTCCGTATTTAAGAACCCACAGTGTCCTAAAGTGGGACAAGGTACCCTAAATCGGGACACTTGCAATTTCTTTCAGTTTCTGGTTTAAAGAGAGAGATTAAAATGTCAAATGGTTTGCTGCGATTCAAGGTAGTCCCTTGGTTCGACTTTTGATGTGCCACTTACCCCCGTCCCGCTCGAGCTTCTAAGAACAAGCGTCCTTTTTCCTTTACTTTCAGATTAGGGCTAGCGCCCTAAAGTGGCACACTTTGCCGTTTTTCCCTATTATAGCTTACCCGTCGGTCAAATTTAACTTTCAGACGTTCGTTGGAGAGTTGACATGACTACTAATCGATTTCTTCGAAAAGATATATTCGAGAAGCTGTTAGTGACACGTCGCTGCTGTCAATACTCGTGAAATAAAACAGAAAATGGCCGCCACATCTAAACGAAACGATGGATTTGATTTTTTGATGGGACATCCGGTACTCGAAGGATCGCAGTTTTACGTATCTCAGAGCCGATATGCTACAAGCTTCCACTGCAGACAGAGGCCCCCTCAATGTGGAAAGACACACAAAAAACTGCTTTTTTTCCTGCTTCTCTTCTACAACCTTTAGGAAATTTTGGCAGTCAAACTAATGCTCCTACTCAAACAAAAATATTTAAAAATTCGCTTGTTTGCACTCTTACCATTCCAAAGAGCATTTAATAGGTTAATTTTGTCCACGGGTAGACGATTTAGGGAATGATAAGTGAAAAAGCAGAATGTCCCACTTTAGGGCGCTAGCCCCGATTTAGGATCCCTGACTGTAGTGTGGCATCCTTATCCATACAGCAAGCGCCGCAGGCCTAGGTGATACCTTGTAGGTATACCTAGGCCTAGATGTACAGAGGTGCGTCGTAACAACACTGTTTCGCGAAGTATCGTGAAGCCTGTAATGCGAGACGTGGTCGAGCGTACAACTACCTATACTTATAGTAAAATTGAAGGGTATTAATTTCTTGGAAAATAAGATCCTACTTACCGGCTTAACACGAGGACTGGATTACTGCCATAGTCAAGCCGATCTCTCGTTGCATCCAGCTGACCAAGGCCGAAGTCACGGTCAAGCCTATAAGAAGAGAAACTGTTTAGAACCGCGGCCGATAACTTACGATGCGACCCCAGACGGTGAAATCGTAGAGTCTGCTCGTGAAAGCAGGACGTCCTTATTTTATAATCTAATGCTTGGGGGACATGGGAAATTTTTCGGGAACTCCCTTAATTTTTCCGAGAATTCAGAGTTTGAGCCAGTCTTTCTTCCAAAACGATGGAATTGCTCACATTTTCTTGGAAGAGACTTTCTCAAAATATGAAAAGTTTTACTCAAACTAAGGAGTCTCTCAGAGTATACCGCTCTTCCTTTTAAAAAAATCGGACAGTGTATAAACAGTGCAGAATCTGCTGGCTCGAGGAGGAATTCCGCACGGTGCCCCCTCCCCTCCCACCCACCCAAGCTACTCTGGAGGTTGGAAAAATCTAAAAAGTAAGAATTCAGCAAATATTCCGACTGGGAAGTGCTAAAGACATTAATTGAGAAGTTTCGTGATGCAGGGTCTCTCTCATTTTCCTGCCCGACGTCCGATCGTAATGGCCCTTGATGGAGTAGTAGCATGTGTCGCATACACCCAGCAAAAACGTCACACTCGATCAGGTGTTCTAAGTGATTTAGTCTAAAACCTATTTATTATCTAATACCTGGCGGCATCTCCGTCGTGAAATATTTCCGGGTGGTGGTGTGCACCGGTGAAGCCGAGGTAGTGGAAGAAAAAGCTGTGCGCTACAAGGACGTACATCCACATGAGGCTTGCTGAACCGATGGTGGAACCGCCCAGAACCATAGCAGCTAAGAAGAGAACTGGCAGTGTGTCCTCGACTCGTAGATGTGCTAATCTAGGAAATCCAACTAAATATGAAGCTGCCGCGGCTCGGACTAAAACGTCCGGGACCTGTAATTCAAGGAAAGTGACGCGACATTCGTTCGAATATGTGATTCATGTCACGTTTTGTGGAATACTCATTTGAACGTGAATCGGCTGAGTCTGGTACTATTTAGCTTGGAATCACGTTCAAACAGCATTCAAGCGGACGTGACAAGATTCACATTCGAACGACTGTGACATCACTTTCCTTGAATTACAGTAGACACCTCAATTATTTTGACTTGCCCGGCCCGTGGCACTGAGCACCATTTGAAGACAAGTCGAGCACTACCAGACCGTTAAAGACATTTTTTTTTTCTATAAAAATCTCTTTTTTTATAAGCTAGAGACTTAAATGCGCTGGCATGATATGGCCAATGTTTCTTCTCCATATGCGGGGAATTTTCGCTATAATTATGCACATTTTTGGAAAAGTATATAAAATTATGGCGAAAATTTTCTGCAGGTATAGAAAACTGTTCTATATTATGCTGGTTTATATATGTATATAATTTATTCTTAAAATGTCTATAGCGGTCTTGGAGTGAGGGTTCTCATGGATTAAGAGTGGCTAGCCAATACCTAAGTTTTCTTGGTTGAATTAGGAGTAAAACCAAACCTGTCACCCAAACAAACTTCGCACCTAGATATCCAGTGAGTTAGAACTACCAAATCGCGGTTGTCGGCAAAAAGATTCACTGTTAAAAAAGTGTCGTAACTTAACAACACTTTCGTCTTGCAGTTTGTTAGCAACACATGTTGTTCTCCAACAACCGTGTTGCAATCCAACAATACAAAAATTTCTGAAACTTATTTTCCTTTCAAAACAGTGAGTTTTTGGTTCCCCCTTCACAACAAAAATTGTTACATTACAAGTTTGTTTGTTTTGGAACGATATGTGTTGCTATCAAACTTAACAACGATTTTGTTGTATACGAACAACATGGTGATAAGAAGTAGTTCCTGTTATGCGCCACTATAGGTGATACAAGTAATGTTTTTTGCAAACAACTTGCTCATCACGGAGAGTGTCATCAGCTAAGAACGTTTTCTAACCGTGTAGTTCTTACACTGAGGCTGAATTTATTATGATTTTAACAAAAAAACATTATGTGATAGCTAATGGGACGTCGGTGAGGTACGCACTAAAATATGAACTTTTTTTACGCAGCTACAGATTTCTGTAAACATGCTCTATATACGCATAATTTTGTGCCCACACCCTAATTGTATTTGTATGTTCTTGTGCAAACGTTCGTGCAAAGTTAAACTTACTCATCTTTTCACACAAATTTATGCGAAAAACTGCATGAATTTGTACAAATGTATGTACAAAATCGTCCAAATCACCGCACAAACTTGTGTGAAAAATTTGATTGTTTAACTTTGTACAAATGAAAGATACAAATCCAGTTAGTGTGCAGCCATGAACAAAATAAGCCAACTATGAACAATTTTGTTCATAGATCTGCATGAAATTGTTCATAAATACAGCATGTTTACAGAAATCTGTAGCTGCGTTGAAAAAAAAAGTCTGTAGTCACCCACTGACACTGAGGCTGGCAGGACTCCGCGACGGCGTACCGCAGGTAGGGTGATTAGAAAAAAAAAATCGATAGGCCAGAGCGCCGTTTCAACGAAAGCTTAGGTCGAGAACTTTCCAACGCGCACTGTGGTATGTCTCTGTGAGGTCTGGAACCATACCCAAGTCGTGTTTACACAATTTCGTCACTTTCGTGCCATTCCGTTATGATTCGTTCTTTTTAACTATTACGCCGCCGGCCCGCAGCCGAGGGCGGGTACCACCCGTCCACAGACAACCTAGGGTAGGTACTAGACGTTAACGTCCGTGGACGAGAGGTACCTGTCCCCGGCTGCGGACCGGCGGCGTAATAGTGAACAAGCAGGCCCGTCCTACCGTCAAACGTCGTTGCGAGCTCCGCTTCGCTACGCTGGCAACTCCGTTCGGCAGGGGCTTGCCTGCTTGGCCTGCCGGGGAGGTTCGGCCCGACCCAAAAGCCTCAAAGCGTCTTCTTCGCTTTAAAATCATCGGACCTTCGGCCCGTACTGGCATTCCGTTTGGGAATATTAAAAGTTTGTAACGGTGAACCACCGTTACTAGAGCCCTCCCTTCTGCTTTGAAAACGCGCTGCTAGTAAGTTATAGGAGTTATAGAGCCGTGTTTTCAAAGCGGTCACTAATTACGTACAACTCTTGAAATTCGGTTTATAGGGCTTCAAAATTACGCAAAACCCATTACACGACATCCGGCATAGTGTTTTCGGATATTTCGGTCGTCGACGTGGCTGTAGCGCCAAAACGGTAAGAGATAGAGCAAAACCGACGAAAGTTTGGTCCCGAGAGACCTAACTCGACGAGATACCCCTAAGGGGACCATTATATCTTATTAAAAATAATTTTATTTTTCATTCAGGCAAAACTTTAATAATTTTTTTCAGTGAGTGTTGGCAGGATTTGCACCAGGCGTTTGAATGTCCAGGAGTTACCCCTAAGATCCCCAAAAAATCTCAACTCTCTAGCTCAACTCTTGCGAGTGGAACAGACAGACAGACAGACAGACAGACAGACAGACAGACACACCGACAGAGTGACAGACAGTCCGACAGACACCAGATCGATAGCATAAGCCCGCTCTGAAGCTTTTTCAAAGCAGAAGGGCGGACTGAAAAGAACGAAATATGCACTCTAAATTCGAGAGAACAACTTTGTACCCCGATTAGGAACGTTTTTGTGCACATCCAGACTGGATGCAAATTCGTTCCGAAAACTGGACAAGTTGTGTAAAGTTGTTCACAATTTGTCTCAGTTTAGAAGCAAGGTTTGCATCCATTCGGGCTGTGCACAAAAACGTTCCCAATCAGGGAGCAAAGTTGTTCTTTCGCATTTAGAGTGTGACGAAATGGCGCGAAAGTGACAAAATTCTTTAAACACGACTTTGGTATGGTTCCTGACCTTACAGAGACATGCCACGGTGAGCGTTGAAATATACTCAAACTCAACCTTGATTGAAACGGCGTCCTGGACGAATCGGCGTCCTCGACTCTCAAAACTGTACACCCTAGTTTACATGCTGGCGTTTTGCCTTTAATAGGCCTTAAAATATACAAGCAATCCGGCAATCCCGGCAATCCGGTGTACACTGCAGGACGGAGTTGAGGCCCCCTCGGCACGACCGTATAATATTTTACGGTAAGTATTGCGTGGCCACTGTTTCTAACTACCGGATATCTAACAGTGCTGCTTGTTTGTCATATAAGGCATGAATAGGGGAATTTGTATTGTAGATTTACTCGTACCTGTGTGGTATCTTGCTCGGAAGCATAATGCAGGCTGAAACAGTGAAAGCCAAGATTGCATCCAGTTTTTTCATTGTCTTCTTAGTTCTGGTCGGAAAGTACTCAAGTAACGGCTCCAGCATGCTGATCTCCATGTCAAGCTGAGTGTTTGGGTACAGATGGTGGGACAAGATGTGACTCACTCTCCATTCCCTACGGAGGCAAACCAAAGTGTAAATTATTCCTGGTAGCTAACAATGTAAATGCGAAGGAACAGTTTTGTTCCGTAAATAAAAATCGTTTCTCAGTACATCTAGACTGGATACAACTGTGTTGCTAAAACAAGATGGGTGGTGTAAAGTTTGCCACAATTTTTGATTTCTTTTATAACTCTGTGCGAACTCTAAGGTCGTTACAGAAAAACTATCCTACGTTATATTATTTTACTTAAGTAACTGATCAACCAGAGAATCGTTTCATTTAAATACACGCAAAGATATATTTACTTCAATTCAAACAACTTTTCGTCAATACAAAACAAAAATCTGCTTACATCACAGAAATGTGACCGATTCGTAACAAGAAATTTGGATGGATCAAAGAAAAGTGTTTGAGTCAAAACTGAAAGTTTCTTTGCTACTGTATTAAGGAATGTTCCTTCGAATCAAGCACGCCTGTGTTGTTTTAATGAAACTATTCTCTTGGTGATATACAAAATCGTAGGTTAGCTATGTAAAGAAAGTACATACAAATAAGTGTACACCACAACAAAACTGGATATGGAAGACAAAAGATTACCACAAATTTTTATACTAATACATCTGTTTAAGGAAAGTACATGCTACTTACTCTAGGGACAAGAAGCAGAGACTCAGGTAATACATTCTCCAGTTGTCCCTCATGTGCGTGAAGTTGTGCGCACAGATCGCGGTAATCGAAATGATGAATGCTCCTACCGTGGCCAGAAAGTAAGAACCTAAGGCAGCTGCAGCTACTAGGATTACGAAGCAAGCTGCGACCTGGTACAAAAACATGCCGGAATATTTTGTTGCAGCTAGAAACACTGAAATCAACTTTGTGATGAAATTAATTGGAATTATAAGCTAACGTATGGTTTGCGATTCCCCAGATTCATCGCTTTTGAGAACATGACTGTTTTTATCACAAAAACAAATGTGATAAAAATACATGAGAAAATTAACTCAAATAAATGTGATAACTTTTTATCACAGAAAATGCGCGTATAGATTGCATTGGAAATCAAAGTGTACGAATGTCGCTTACTTGTAGATGAGCAAAAAAATTCCCTCACTTGCCGGTGAGCAAATAGTCAATTTGCTCACCAACGAGTGAGTGAATTTATTTGCTCACCTACAACTGAGCGACAGTCGTACACTTGGATTTCTAGTGTGTGTTATACACTGAAAGTTGTGATGAAAAGTTATCAGAATATTTTGGCAATAATTTTTTTTTTTTTAAATTATTTTTGTGACCCAAAGTTATCATGCTCCAATATGCGATGAATCTTGGGAATCGCAAACCATTAGTTATCACATTAGTTAAGCTATGGCTAGACAACCAGAAGAAAGAAAAAATAAATTAAAAGCATGGGTCCCTACAGGCTGACCCCCCAAAAAATGACCTTTACCCGAGTGGCGTTTTCATGGTAGATTATGTCGAGAAATGTCACTGTGCAAAATATAAGTGCTGTCCAATAAGCGGAACCATAGGCGGCTCGCGATTAGACATTTTTATCAGTTTGATGTGTCCGTGAGGGACGGACGTGTGTAACAGAGCGCCCGCAGCGCTGTAAGGTGCAGACGGTAGACGGTTCGGAACGCACCATAGAGTAGTTAAGCTGTAGCCGGACAAGAAGAAGACAGGAAAAAATTTACAAGCAAGATGGCCGCCGTGGCTGGAGTCCATATCTATATTTATTTAAATTGTCGGCGGGTGCCATTGTTTTGCGATTCAAACAGTTCTGTCTCTGGCCAGGACTTTTCACTCGCATTTTCGCCGTGAAAATCTTCCAGGGGGCCCGCTGACTTCTCGCGTTGCCGGTGTTTTGAAGCCTATAACGGTATCCGCGCTGCAGTGAAAAAGTCTTATTCGGATTACTTACGCCCCTAAGACCGAGGGGGTCGGGGCCAATTGGTCGGGGCGCGCGGTCGCTACTATGTGATATCTTGAGTTCATACCCTAGGTAACAATCACTTCCAGGCCGTGGTCGCCGGTAATGCCGTTTAGGCGCAGGAAAGCCAAAAACAGGTGGCACTAGTTTAGCGCAAAGACTGACGAAAAACTGTAAACGCGAGCCACCTATCGCTCCGCTTGGTGGACAGCACTCATATTTTGCTTAGTGACATTTCTTGGCATAATCTCTCACAAAAACGCCACTACTGCTAGATCTATCACCTGACCCCTCGATTTGGGACAGCCTAACCTATATCCAGCCAAAGCGAATTATCGCTTGAAACATTACTTTAAACATTTTTCTTATCTACTTCTTTTCGCTTAAATTTTATGCTTATTTTGCGAAAATCACGTCCTGCTGAGTTTCGAGCTCGAGCCAGATTTTGAACACATTGACTCCAATTCTAAAAGTTCGGCTGTCAAAACGATAACGAGCTAATTTCAAAAATAGAAATCACAAAATATGAAGCAAAAACGCGAAAATTTTTAGGTTTCTTCATGCGTTATTTCAGTTAAAGGGGTAACGGTAGGCTTTTGCTGCACTTACCAATCCATCGTTAAAATGACGAGAGAAGCTGGCGTCCGGCGTAGAGTCGAGGACAAGCGCGGCACGACGTTTAAACGTTTTGTAAAAGCCGTTCTCGTGAAATGTGTAAGGTGAGTTACGAGGCTGGTTAGCCTCCCGCACGAAGAATTTCGGCAACAGTTTCGCTGCTCTTTCGGAAATGTGATGACTCTCAAATGCCTCTGTAATGTCTGTTCCCTGGAAACAAGAGGTCACAAGAGGTAATGCTTTGTAGAAAATGGCCGCCGACGTTTGGCGATATTTCAGAACAAAATTTAAAAAATTCTAACGCTAACGCGTTAAACGGCCCCCTAGGTTTCAACAGTTATCATAAAATGAAAAAGAATTTAAAAATATATAGTGTAAACCATTTGTGAGAACCAAATTATAAAATTTATCCGCCACACGTCTGCCACATAAAATGCCTAGCGGGCCAGCTATCAACAACGCCGGCGGCTTGATGTCCACTCGACAAAAGCAGGCCGGCGACTCACGCGTCCACATCGCGACTTTAACTCTTTATATTAAGAGAACGAAAGGTTGGACGGTCGAAATTAATGTGTTAATATCAGTTCTGGACCTGCGGAAATCGTTTTGCAAAGTTTCACGTAGGTTCGTTGAGAAGGAACAAAAGTGATTCGTAAAATGGTTTACGTAAATATACACGTAGATGTACACCATTTCACGAATCAGTTTTGTTCCTTCTCGCCATATTGAAGTCAAACTTTGCAAAACAGTTTCCGCAGATATAAAACTAATTTTTACCCATTCAGTTCACCTTGTCAACGTTTCGATAACTTTAAACAATGATTTAAAATCACGAGGTGGACGCGTCAGCTGCCGACCGCGGTGGGGAGCGTGGCAGGGACTTCTACTCGACAAAAGAAGGCCGGTGGCTCTGCGGCTCACGCGTCCACTTCGCGACTTAATATACTTGAACAGTTTTAAATTAGGAAATGAAGTAAAAGGATGCTGCAGGCGTTAAGCATACAACTATTATAGCCTTCACGCACTCACATACGGACATATTGGCAAACTAATTTAAACCATTTACTGAAAACATGATCTTAGGTCTGAATCTTAGGTTGGCGGTATTGTTAGAAGCCCCGCCCACTTTCAAACAAAATTATTGGAAGGCGGAATTACAGTCCCTGCCAACAATCGAGAGCCGCGGCCGCCAGCTAGTGGTCGCGTTTGAAACTATCCTGCTGGTGCATCCTTTTGCACGGCGCGAAACTGCTGCGATTCTGACGTGACCACTCCCGAGGAAAAACTTTTGGACATCGAGGTACAAAGCAACAGGCGGTCTTTTTCATTGGTCGGGAAAAACCGCGAAATAATTTTATTGGTCAAGCCTTCCCCGACCCGGCTCGGCCTTGCTGCTCCGCTCGTAATTACCATAGAAACAGAGGATGCAAACTAATTTTATGCAAATTTGGCCGAACAGTTTGGCATCAGATCTATATCAAAAATTCCTAATTTTTCGTAGTATTTTTCATTCAAATTTCATGAGAATCGTATAGAAAAAAGCGGCTGCGGCCATAAGGGGCCATCGTCAAGAAGAAGTATAAAACTCACTGGCGTGAGCAATAGGCACCCCTAACGGGGGCCTAAAAAACGAAAAAAGGGGAGGAGGGGGGGGGAGTGTGTCGCACATGCAGAAATAACGCACAACTGTGCTGTGAAGCGGAAGAAAGGGATAAGTCCAAAATGCGCACTTTTCAGGATATCAAAAAAAGTATTTGCACACAACTTTTTATAAATATTATTATATAATTGGAATGTATTTTAAGCAAGTATATCACTGGCACCGAGGGGGAATTCACTTCCGTAATACACTGTACACCTGATCCATGTATTACGCCGTAATACGCGTAATGTAATACCGAAAAACACGAGAGTATGCTCTAAAGTGATTAAATCTTGTGAGTAATACGGGTGTAATACAGGTGTAATACCGTGTAATACCGAGTAGTCTGTACAAGATTTTCCGATGTGAATTCCCCCTCGACTGGCACTTTGGATATTTTTAAAATCACGTTCCTTCATGGAGATATAGCACTTAGCTCCTTTTGACCATTGTGACATACGAAGACAAGTCAACTTAACGCTTTTTACTTAATAAGAATTTAGAGGTTTGTAGTTGGAAAATTGGTAGAAGGGGATAGTTGACTTAATTTTTTATGCATGAGATGCAAAAGAGCCTAGGTCAACATAAGTTATTGTGCATGCATGAGAGAAAAAAGGAGATAAGTCGATGCATTTACTGTTTTCCTAAAGGCGACAATATTTATGGCCTTTCGTGGCGAAACACTTTGAAAAGGCGACTTCTTTTCTTTGTCGCCTCAAATGAGGCGACACCTGAGATGTTGCCTTAATACTAGGCAACAAATTTGTCGCGAATAAAAATATTACAGCATCACAAATTAATATGGATAATTTACTGTAAGTCTTAATAAAAAGTAACAATTTTATTCTTACAGAAAATAAATAATTACGGTCCATACCAAGTGAAATGAAACCAATTTACTGTCTTCATCATGGATTAACCGTGCAAAAGGGTATAAGTCAACTAAACCTTTTTCACCACCTGCATCAAAAAGAGTTAAGTCTACTTAAGTCTGTTTGCTTTGGTTAAAATTTTATGACTCTGGGGATAAGTCGACTAACCCCCTTTTGCTATCCAATATTTACAGTACATTAAAAGTTAAGTCAACTTAACTCCTTTTTCAAACCCCAATATCTTCTATCCTATGGGGTCCCATATATCGATATTTGCCTATAATATTTGGTCCAGGAAGCGGAAAAAGGGGTCATCTCCAAAATCATCACTTTTCACAAAACACCAAAAACTATTTTATGTGACTTATTTGAATAAAATATGGAATGTTATTTCATATTAATATTCAAATTGAAATATCATATGAGGGTAGTAGGGTGGGATTGATGTTACGTCGACCCTTCCTCGATATCAAGGAGATGTCTCCCATAACAATTAGCGTAAAAGGAGACAAGATGAGTTATCCCAAAACACTGAGTGGAATTTGGAGACATGTTCTTTCTCTTTATAAATAGGAGATATCTCCAGATAACTCATTTGATTGCTTATTAGAATTTGGAGACATGTGGAGTTAGCTCACTTGAAATGAATGCGTTGTTTTGGCTAGTGAAAAAGGAGTTATCTCCCTCACTGCGGTTATTAGGCTATGGAAAAAGGAGATATCTCTCTCACTGCGGTTGTTAGGCTATGGAAAAAGGAGTCCTCTCTAGTTGTATCCCTTTGCCACACATTTACATAAGGAGTCAAGTTCAATCATCTCCAGTTGCTGTTAGGTTACCTTTGATAGATTATGCCTGATAATTCCGAAAAGAAGGAAGTACTTCACTTTTCGTGATTGAGAGTTGCTTCGGTACATACCCTAACAAACGTAATCAAACAAAGATTGAGGAGACACAACTGAAATAACTTTATATCACACTATTTACTTATTTTTTTTGCTGGTATCATTGCCACTTTCACTCTCTGAACATAAACAAACAATTAGGGGCCACTCACTGTGAAATACTTGCAAAGAATCGGTTCGTATTGCAAACTATTTTCTTTGTAAGTTGCAAAGAATTTTGAAGCATTGTATTACGAACTAATTCTTCGTAAGCTTACGAACAATATCTTTGCAATGCAAACAAATAGTTTGTAAGAATTCTAAAAGCTTGCAAAGAAATTCTTCGCAATACGAACAAATTCTTCGTAATACGAATTCTACAAATTCTTCGCAACGTTGCAAAGAATTTAGTTTGCAAGCATTTTACAGTGCTAACACGCACGGTAAAAACTTCGTTCAGGTTATCAAGCAGCCATTCCTATTTTCCAAGTAGATTTGGGAAAACCAAGCAACCCCGATTTGGCTTCTTGGAATCCTGGACATTTTTCAAGCAAGTCGGCCTGGAGACAAGTACGGCGTCCAGCAAATCAGGACGGCCGGCCGAGCCGTCTTGCTTCTCAAGCAGGCTGCCTCGGGCTGCTTGGGAAGCAAAGAAATTTGCTTGCAAACCCGGCAGTTTGCGGCGGCTGCCTTGGAACCCCACTGGACTGCCTACCCACCCGGGCTCAGCAGGCGTCTTGCTTGACGTCGGGCGGTGCCAAAGGCGGGTTTCCAAGACAGCCTGAAATGTGAACATTTCAGACCTCTCAGAAAGGTAAGGTTAGCTGTGATGTTACTTCACTGCTTGTTTACATCTTTTTTTCTTCATATATTTATATGTATGCACAATGAGAAGGCTAGAAAAACAGGAAAATGTGAACCTACATCAAAAAGAGATACTTGAAGTTGGATCCAAATATTACGACACTCACAAGAATTAAGTGATCTTGACTCCTTTTTCCGCTTGTTACTAAAGATACATCTCAGTGAGCCGACAAACCAGAGAGGTAAATAATGTACGTATGGAGACGAGATAAGTTATCTCCAAATACCAATACGTTCACGAGGGCAAAGTAAAATTGTCTCCTTATTCCGGGAAAAGTTAAAAGCAAAGTGAGCCAAGTCCACTTAACTCATTTTTCGTTAGATTATATCTCAGAAACTATGGCACCTAGGCGAACTACTATTTCCTGAAAATATCTTATGTGTATTAGAGATGAACGGCCAATTAAAATCTCAGTAAGGGGTCAAATCAACTTATCCCCTTCTTCCGCTTCCTGGACCATTTGTGGGGTAGATGCAGGCTTAAATATACTATAACATGCCATAAGAATCTCATTTTGGGGGTAAGTGAACAAATCCCCTTCTTCCGCTTCACAGCACAACTGTCCGGCACAATTATCTCAAAGCATTAAGTTATGCACAAAATTTTCTGCATAACTATGTACACATTGTGCATAATTATGCTCAAATTTGTGCATAAAGGTCAGAGATATACCTAATTATGTAGAAAACAATGTGCAGAATTATGGTTGCGTAAAATCTTGCCAGGCTTATGCACACACTGAAAATCAAACAGTGAGCAATGCACGCTGTATTTGAAGTGTGCATGGAACGGAAAATTTTTCCGGGTAGGACAGTGTTAGTTGGTTCGGCCCGCGGCCCAGGTCCTGGAGAGCGACGGCACCGCACCGTCTCGGCGCAGCCTGGCGGGGACCAACCCCTCACCCCTCAGGCCCCGCCAGGCGTCGGAGCGAGGCGGTAAGCACTTAAAACAGAGCCAGAGCAGGCACGTTCACTCTCGACCGAGGCTGGGGCCGAATTCCCCAGTCGCTACTATGCAGAGACTAATGCTGTGTCGAGGGTGGGGAGTGCGCGGAGAGCCCCTTCCGTAGGGCTGTCCGATTGACCATGCTATTACCTTCTACAAGTTATCCATGTACACACTTAACCCTTATGCATTCTGCTGTGCACATAAATCCAAAATTTTAAACAATCATAGTTATGCACAGGTTTGCTGCAAAATTATGTACGAATTGTACAAAACTTTGCCCAAATTGTACAAATTTATTCATAAAATTTTGCATTCTCTTATACTTGTTTAAACACGGTAAAAAGAGTTTCTTGAATTTCAAGACTCGGTCTTGGATCTTATGGATAGTGCTAATGGCATCCAAGACCGAGTCTTGGAATTCAAGAAACTTGTTTTACCGTAAAATATTGCATGCACAACAAAATGCATAACGATTTAGTGTGTAACGCCCATTTGGGCTGTGAAGCGGAAGAAGGGTATAAGTTGACTTACCCCCAAAATGAGATTTTTATTGCATGAAATAGTATATTTTAGTCTGCATCTGCCCACCAAACATTAGAGAAAAATATCCCATAGCATAGGAGATATTGAGGTTTGAAAAATGAGTTAAATCGACTTAACTTGTAATGTACAGTTAATATGGGATAGCAAAAGGGGGTAAGTCAACTTATCCCCAAAATCATCTAATTTTAACCAAAGCAAAAAGAGTTAAGAAGACTTAACCCTTTTTAATGGATTGGTGACAAAAAGTTTAGTTGACTTATTCCCTTTTGCAGTTTGAGAATATAGAGAAGTCGCAACTCAACGGAAATATTCTGTATGCATATCATTGTGAAGCCTTAGTAATTTCCTATACTTTTTATTAAGACTTACAGTAAAGGATTCATATAAATTTAAATGTAATAGTGCTGGATTTTTATTGGCGACAAATATGTTGCCTTGTTTTAAGGCAACATCTCAGATGTCGCCTTATTTGAGGCGACAAAAAAAGGAAGTCGCCTTTTCAAAGTGTGTTGCCACAAGAGACCATGAATATTGTCGCCTTTAAGAAAACAGTGAATGTATCGACTTATCTCCTTTTTCTTCTCATGCACAATTAGTTGTGTTGACTTAGCTCCTTTTGCATCTCATGCATAAAAAATAAAGTTGACTTATCCCCTTTTGCCAATTTTTCAATGACATACCTCTAAATTCTCATTATGTAAAAATAGTTAAGTTGACTTGTCTCCGTATGTCACGATGGTCAAAAGGAGCTAAATCTTATATCTCCATGAAGGAACGTGATATTAAAAGTATACAAAGTGCCAGTAATATACTTGATAAAAATACATTCTATTAATATCATAATATTTATCAAAACTTTTGTGCAAACAGTTTTTCTGATTTCCTGAAAAGTACGCATTTTGGACTTATATCCTTCTTCCGCTTCACAGCCCATTTATTCCTGGTTTGAGCATTGCCCCTGCTCTCCTCTACGGCGTTTCTACCCGCAGTCCAGACAAAATTTTGAGCCAAGTACCTTAGTAGTTTGAAGCCAATGTCGACCACCAGGGTGCTGCGAAACAAAGTCAGTGAGGTCGTAAAGTCCATCATGCACCCTCCATAAACCTTCGGCACCGTCATCATACCGCCGACTCTCCATGTAACTGTGAACAAAATTCATGGAATAAAAGGAGACAACCGTAACTGAATAAAAATAATAATGCAGTTAACAAGCTGTACCCGTTAAAATTTTGCAACTTTTACAAACGCGAGGATAATTTATGTTTAGTTTTCATGTGCAAACTTTAATGCGACTGCACAACGGCAACTAACGGACTTTTAAAGGATTTCCCCGGACTTTTTCCGGACATTTCCCGGTCGAATGGAATACCTGCTCTATAAATTTTACAACAAATTCCACACGGAAAAAAATAAAAAAGTTGACTCAACACAATGTCAGCTGCCTTAGCTAATATGTTTGCTGATAGCGTGACAAGAAACATTTTTAGCTTGAAAAGAGAAAATTTCTTGTCCCTGGACAAAGTTTTATTGTTCCTGAACAACTTTTGTTGTAACTGAACAGCTTGTTGTAACTGAACAACTTGTTGTAACGGAACAACTTGTTGTAACGGAACAACTTTTATTGTAACTGAACAACTTTTTTTTAATGGTACTGGACACTTTTTGTTGTTGGTGGACAACTTTTGTTGTTACTTGACAACATCGTTGTTGCCTTACGAGTAATGTTGTTGTACAACAACACTTGTCGCTATAAAAATTAACAACGAATTTGCTGTTAGTTTGCGACTTTTTTTTAACAGTGATCAACCCGGTTTCGGCAGCGTTCACTACCGAAACCAGCATGCATGGTCATGCATGCCATGCATGCTGTAGTTTTAGCTTGCTCTGCATGCTGTTGGTTTTTCAGTGTACAGTCGTAAAACTAAAGCGTAGTTGCACGCATTTTACAAGCCTTCAAGACCTCATGCCCCTTTTCAAGGATACAACTACACATTATACATTAATTTCTTATGTACAGTTCTTATTTACTACATCATTCTTAGTTAAGATTTTCTCTGTGCATGCTGTTCTTTTGTATATATTTTTTGTTCATAATGCCCCCTAAAAAAATAAAATTGTTTATAATTGATAACAAAATTGTGCAAAGTTAAATGAAGTTTCCTTGGCCCCAAACATTTCTCACAGTGATATTAGGCATTGCACACGCGTAGCAAGGAGGAGACACTAACTAGCTCGCTTTGTTCATTATTAAAGGGAAACGCTCACCTTTCTCCTGTGACGGGCTTACCGCCCTTCCGGTGAGTGGGATAAGTAACCAGCACCGTAGATTGAAATGAGGTAAGTTCTCCCGGAGCCATGGCGTAGTTCCGTATGCTGTCTCGCTTCTCGAGCTGTTGGCGCGAATATGATACCACAACCGTCACGATTGACAAGCGGGCCGCAAATAAAATGTTTTGAGCTAGACCTTATCGCCGGAGGGTCAGCGCGCTAGATAACACCAGCGCAGGGCGTCTGTCACATACCTAAGAGGCGTATTTACGAAATCAACAGCGATTCTTGCACAGCATGCAAGAAATCAGTTGTTGAATCCCTTTTTTGTAGGCCCCCGTTAGGAGTGCCTATTGCTCATGCCAGTGAGCTTTTTTTATTCTTGACGATTGCCCCTTATGGGCGTAGAGCGACTATTTCGTTCGAAACAGTCCTAATTCCGATCAACTGCTTCCAGTTTCGTAAGGGAGCTGAAATTAGGGTGTTCCTAATTTTTACCTAAAAGAAGATACCTTTCTGTTGCATTTTGGACCGCTAGCATTAGTCGGGATGTGCTGCGAAAGCCTTTGGGTAAGTTTAAATCAAATGGCTTGCGTGAGGGAGTTGTAGAGAATCTTGTAAAATCGACGATTTTCCAAACAAGGAAAACAGCTCCATATATCACATCAAATGTTGGGACACTGCTACACTGTCAAAAAAATTAGTGTACTTTTACGACAAATCATTAGCTGATTTTTGAGGCGACAGGTGTCGTAAACTGATTTTACACCAAGGTTGTAAAATTACAACTTTAGTCGTAAAGCCATGGAGACGGTCAATGCATATTTCAAGAATTCAGTTGTATTGAAGCTTTACGGGTCAGCTATATTTTACAAGATATCATGAATCGTAAAAGTACGACTACTGAACCATAATCTTGTTTAACAGGTGGAGTCGTAATTTTCCCACAAATGCCGTACAATACTTAGTCGTAAAATTACAGTGAATTTGTAACAGTGTAAAAGAAATAAAACTGCTAATAAGAAAGAATTTGAATCGTGTAAATAAAATGAAACTTACACCCGCCCAAACTAAAACAAGACCGAATCCATAAAAATGTAAATGAAGATCTTAACATAATCATCAGTGGTAAAACTATAAGATAAACAGCCTGTAAATGGTGCCCTAGGTAAATATTATAACTTATTTACACGGTAAACAAAACACTCGAATTCCGAGGCAGATACCTCGATTTTTGAGATCGCTACGATTCCGAACTGGTGGGCTCGAAAACGAAAAAGTGCGTCTCTAAAACAGAGGGAGCTGTTTTCTAAAACAGAGGGAGCTATTCTCAAAATCGAGCCAACCTCTTTCCGTTTTCGAGGGGTCATTTCCCGATTCAGAACTTGGCGCCTCGGAATCGGGCACTGGTTGCTCGTTACTGAAGGGAGCTGTCTAAATTCGAGTTCTAGGGCCTGAAATCGAGTTCTAGCTCCCAAAATCGAAATCTACCCTATTTTCATGCCTCGGATCAGAGGTTTTCGTTTACCGTGTACCATCTGCAAAAAAAAAAAATTACGTAGCATATTACGGAAATGGTAACGGATAGTGCCGAAGTATTGTTTTACGGAGTGGTCCGTACCTCCAAAATACGGAAAAAACCGTAGTTGTAAATTACGGCCGCTTCCGTACCTGTTTAAGTACGGAGAGTCCAGTAAAGAGCAGGGACCCGTAACTTAACATAACAAACATCATATGTTAGTTACAAATTTTATCATTGTCGTAAGTTAAATTAAAAGTTAAGTTACTAAACGTAACAGTTAGGAATTTGTTATTCTCTTAACGTTAAAGATATAAACAAATTACTTAACGTTACAAGCAACTTTTGTTTATTTCGTTTCTGATGTCGCCCAGATGCGAAAAACCATATAACTTAAACTAATTATCAAACTACTTTCTCTTGTATCTGTAACGGTTATTTTATTATCAGAAGTGTATGTGTTTATTCTTTAACGGTTAAGTGTCAAGATATGCGTTATCAGTTATCGGGTAAAACAATAACGGTTAACAAAGTGTTATGAGGTGCTGTTTTGTTATGTTACTGGTCCCTGGTAAAGAGTTTCCATAAAAAGTGCCGCAGTATCATAAAAATGCAGAATACGGGTTTTGGGGTACGGGTTCACAGGAAAAACTAATGTGACATGCGTCACGTTTCTTGATGCGACATGTTCACATGTCGCATCAAGAAACGTGACGAACGGCGCGTTTTATGGTTTTTCGACAATATCTTCCATATCATTGACTGTATTCAAATTCCGAGGTCACCATCATTTCCACCGGAAAATTCCGGTTCGAACGAGCATATATATGATGGGGTTCTGAGGAATCGTAACAAAGACACAGCAATGTTAATGAATTCCTGCGTCATCTTACAATGTGTTGTTTTGCAATAAGAACCCTATCATATGTATACTCGTTTGAATCGAAATTTTACGCCTGAAACGATGGTGTAACTAAACATATGATTGCAGCTAACACCACGCTAATATTTAAGAAAGAACGGAAAGAACCAAAGGTCACGTTACAGACGTTACATATGTCACATTTGTTTTTCCAGTGTTGCACCGTATTTTAGAAGTACGGTAAGGTCGGTAAATCGATTGGTACGGTCCAACCTTACACCTCAAAAATGGTTTACAACGGCCGGATAAACCGTCAAAATTTACGTCGAAATTTTTAACAGTGAACAGTCTCCACATCAAGCCCCGAATGACTGGCGGGTAGGCAGACCCGCATTTCACGCATACTACAGTGATTTCCTATCATCGTGGTGGGCAGCCCAAACGCTGCGCAATAAAATAAGCTAAGATTCTGCTGTCTTAAAGCAGGGTTTGGTACGGAGGAGTTAAACACCTGCTGCGGCCTCACGGGGATTGTGTCACTGAAGGCATACACTATTAAAAGTATGCGAAGAATTTCTTCGTAGGGCTGCGAAGAATTTTCATTCTTTGCAAATTACGAAGAGTTTGCTTTGCAGGCTGCTAAGGATAACAAACCTTTGTAATCTGCGAAGAGTTTTCTTTGTAGCCTGCGAAGAAAACTCTTCGCAGTTCACAAAAGATTATAGTTTCCCCCCCCCCCCCCCCCTTAAGATGCCAGCACAATACCCTTCCTGACAAGAAAAAGAAAACACCACAAAAAACATACTGAGTGCATTGCAAAAATAATGATCACAATTAAGAATCAAGGAATAAAAAGGAGACTTTTTGAAGTAATGATTCACTTTTGCGGTAATTGTTGAAAGTCACTTAAAAACATAAACTGATCACTTTTCTGTCAACCCCGAAAAGTATACCAAAAGCCGCAATGCAATATATGTGTCATTATGCATCCACATCAAACCAGTTCTGTTTAAAAGAGTATTTCCCCCATAATGACACATTCTCTCTTGATGGCATTTGGTTTTCTATCTTGGTTGATTTTGATTTCCAGAACTTCTGCTGTCTGCTGCTGAATTGTTTTATTATTGCGGCATCGTCTTATTTTATACATAATCTCTTGTTTCCCTCTAATTTTTTCTTTCAAAATGAAACTGACCAAAAATATTAAAACTATTGTTCCCATTAATTAACTACCTAAACATGTTGTTATATGGCCACCTGGCAATAATAACGTTAACTATGTACATAACTTTCACAACCAATACTAAGGTGCACATAACATCAATAAATAGAGCTTTTGTGAAACATCACATGTACAATCAAATTACTATGTTATAATTCAAGTTTTTTACTGTATTAGTCACTCTGCATGTTGCTTTGTGAAATTTAAGACCAGTAGTGTCAAAAATTTCTTTTCAGTTTGAGCTGCAGTGGATGCTATACAAAGTAGCAAGTGAAACGTAATTGCAAGATATGTTTGGTGACAGGCTTTGTTAGCTTTTGAGGGAATGGCTAATTTCATTTGCTTATTGTCTTCGTAGTTCTGTCTTAATAGATTCTTTAATCAATTATTTCCTTTTGGTTTCATTTTATCTAAAAAAACGGTTTAAAGAAATCCTTTATGTGTTTACAACCAATAACAGGCTGACAAAAATGGGATGTTTATCTCTCTAATCTTGGAATCTGCAGTTGAATTGTACTATTTCAACCAATGCTGCACAAGCATTTTTATTAAAGTTACTTTTTATCATGGGTATGAGACTTCTTGACGGACCAGCATGGTGTTTGATTATTATAATAGAGATGAGAAACATTCATGGCTTTTAAAACTATTGCTGAACTTCCTTGCTGTTTGGTTCATTTGGTTTGGTATCACTTTGCTTGTTATGCTGCCAATTATGCATTCCTTCTCTGATATTTTCTGTGTTATTTTTCAGGAGTATTGACCAACCTCTGAAATCTCATCCAATGGATGTCAGATTGCGACATTTGCACAACCATCCGATCTTGTCCACTGATGCTCTTCGGTTTAGGAGACCAAATCAAGCCACCAAAGAAATTTTCTTAGACTACTTCAAGAAAGGACTCACGCCATCCTCTGCTTTGAGGTGTCGTAAATTTGACCTGCAAGTGCAACATGGTGACGAATGTTTCAAAAGCAATGCAGATGGATCCATATGCCCAGATTTAAACTGGTGCTATTATCAATATTAAAAAGTGTTCAAAGCCGTTTATGGTGAAAATTATGGTAATGGAATGGTCACAAAGTTGAAGATGTCATTGATGAATACAATTTAAAATGTATACATACTACTACTAGAAACTATAGTTTCCAATGTGCAGATATTTGGATTGACAATGGTGACATTGTTTTTGTAATATGTCCTCCTTTGATGAAGAGAGTACATAAACTCCTGAAGTCTTCCTCTGAAGTGGTAATAATGGACTTTTCTGGGAACATCGGACCGCTATGCCCGGTCAAAAATTCACATAGACGTTCACATGGTTACGTGATGGAACTCTCCAATCTGACAAATCATATGCAGTCATGCAGTGATGACACATGTGAAACAGACAATGTGATCGAGGCATGTGAAGTTCGTGTGTGCCATGATATAAAAAATAAATTGGTTTCGTGTTCAAAATTTGGTGAACCTTTTACTTAACATTCCCCCTCCTGTTAGTCTTAATTATACAACACTTACTGCTCACTTTAAGCTGATTAACACTTTTACCTTGATCTGATTCGAACCCGTTACCTTGGAGTTGAAGGACGAGCGCCAGCGCCTTATCCATTAAGCTAAGGCGCGTATCATGTAAGATTCTCACTATGTTTCGATCTGGTTGCACCTCGTTTTCCCATGTGGAATTACGTATTCTCGCATGTTACGCCCAATATGATGAAACATTTCGGACAAATAGTGTTCCAGGAGGCTATGCGATGCGGTCTTTTCTCGGATGTATATGATACGCTGACCGCGCTGGTGTAAGAATTTGTATAATGCGGCCTGGTTCTAGCATGTGGCCTCACATGTCGACACTTGAAACCTATATGGTCGTAGTTCGTGGAGGCTCCTTAGAGGGTCGTACTTCGGAGAGGTTTCGTAAAGGGACGCAATTGGTGGATGCTCCGTAGAAGATCGTAAGTATGATTTTTAGAAATTTTCAGTTACCGAGTGTTTTGGATAAAGGAAAGCAAAAGCTATCGACCAATCCAAACTGCATTTTCAAATATTGAATGGTTCAAAAGTTATTCGACTTTGAAAAATGAGCCGTCGATAAGCAGCAATGCAACTTAAAATCTTCTAATTGCATTTTCTCAAAACTAGCTTTGAAACACTTGCGACCATATACGGAGCCTCCTCGAATTGGGTCCTTCTACGGAACCTCTCCGAACTACGACCTTGTACGAAGCCTCCCCGAACTACGACCGTATGGGTTTCAAGTGTCGATGTGATGTCGAATGTGATGGAAAATATATCATGTGTGGTAGTGTTTGAATACAATACTTAATGCG
The DNA here is from genome assembly GCA_033675135.1 of Frankliniella intonsa. Taxonomy (NCBI): domain Eukaryota; kingdom Metazoa; phylum Arthropoda; class Insecta; order Thysanoptera; family Thripidae; genus Frankliniella; species Frankliniella intonsa. The sequence goes on along the minus strand of JAWJED010000040.1, from coordinate 1,554,593 downwards.
GTATGTATTAAAATAGGCAAATAGTGACATAATATTTCATATAAGTCTCACATTCTTGGCTGGATTTGTCAGCAATTTGATATTTCCATCTAGATGTGATAATTTGAGGGTGTGACGATTCATGAGGTACTTCGTGTGACTTGAGAAGAACGAACACATGTGACTATAACAGACACATGTGGTGTCACATGTGACATAGATGTCATCATGTAACGTCATATGTGAAAGATCTTATCACATGTGACTCCACATGTGAAAATTTGTTCCTAATGCGAAACGACATAAGCTCATAATTGTATCATGTGATGTTACATGACTTGTCATGTGATTTCACATAAGTGGACACATGACATAGCATGTGAGTTTTTGACTGGGTGATACAGGGGCTGGGTTTTTAACTACCCCAAGCTTAGCAGGTGGCTTACTTCTTGGTCTCTGCAGAGACCGAAGCGCTTATTACTAAAGGACTGATGATGCTACAGGAGCTGTATCCAAGTACTTCCTTCTTTGGCAGGGGAACAAGTGGCCCAAACGTCTTCATTACTGATGATTGCAAAAAGGAAAGGGACAGTCTCGCTTCTCTGTATCCTCTGTCTCTTCTTCTCTTATGCCTGTTTCATTTGCTGAGCGAAGCGAAGCACTCTGTTGGGGATTTTGGCAAAGAAAATGTCCCCCCCCCCCCCCGTATACCTTTAGTTAAGCAGAGGTATCTTCCTATTACTATTTATCCCATCTTAAAATTTAAATGTACATACGCATGCATAAGCTGACCATATATAGAGGTATATAGGGAGAGGTATATAGGGAGAGGTATATAGGGAGAGGTATATAGGGAGAGGTATATAGAGGGAGGTATATAGAGGGAGGTATATAGGGGGAGGTATATAGGGAGAGGTATATAGGGAAAGGTGTATAGGGATAGGTATATAGGAAAGAAATCTGCTCAGCAACCAAGCCGAAGGCTTGCCTGGCTAGTATCTTGCAAGCATTTTAAAGATACGTCACTGCTACTGAACATGGGGTTAAAAAAGAAGACAAAGCTGTGATCTATGATGCCTTCAGAAATCTGGTAAGGTCCCAAACAGAGGAAGAGTATGACAACCAGTATGAAGATTTCAAGAGTAGTAACGTGCTGCTTAGAAACAAGACAATGTACTCTCATGTGACAAAAGAACTTCATCCTCGCCGCAAAGAATGGGCTTTTTGTTATCGATCTGACCTATTAATACGTGGTAATAACACCAGTAACCTTGCTGAGGGAAACTTCCTCCAAGTCAAAACTACAGTGATCGAACGTGTGAGAGCCTTTCACATGGTCAAACTCTTTGACTTCTTTGTTACCAAGCTAGAAGCTTATTACCAAGCACGAATTGCTGGTGTACTCAACAATAGAGTGCATGTGCAGCAAAAGTCAAAGTATCATGCTCCCAAACAGTATAAACTAGAAACCTTATCTTGTACTAGAAAAGTGGCAGAGCATGTGTTTGAGGTAAAAAGCAGCAAAACAGCCAAACTATATTTAGTCGATATGGAGGCAGAGATTTGTTCATGTCCAATGGGTTTTACTGGTGCACTCTGTAAACACCAGTTCTATTGCCAAGACCTTCGACCTTTCAAGTACCCAATTTCATGATACGTTTGGAAATGAAGATAAACTTACATATCATGCAATCATGGTGGGCAATGTAAACCTTCCTGCAGAGTGGTACAAGTCCTTTAAGGATGGTCCACAACCTAGGGTTGCTATTCGACTACATGCCGATGAACTTGTTGATGAGACTTCTCAAATGTCTTGTAAGTTCTACAAAATATTTTTACCCTTACTTTTTCTATTTTGGTTAGTATTTAAGATAATCATGACTGGTTTTAATTTTTCACCCCATAATGACATTACTTTAGAAACTTAACATGTAGACCGCCATGTCAAAACAAGATGTGTTTTTGCCTGGTGTAAAGGCTTGGGTTGGCTCGTATGACAAACTCATTAGGTCCAAATCAGAAAATGGAGTATCGTCTTCTCTCTTTGCTATGAGGGAAGGGTTGAGGACAGGGAAGCGTATGAAAACCCAACCAACAGCACCTGCCCGCCGTGTTGGAACACATTTAGGAGGAAGAGATTGTAGAAAGACAGGAAGGCCAAGCAAGGCAGCTAGGACAAGTGAGCACGGATATACAGCAAGCCGGAAAAGAAATGGCCACATGGCACCTGCTCCTCCAGTCAAAAACAGGCACGTTGCCCACCATTCACTTTCTCACCGAGTAGATTCTTTACTACGTAAGAAATAATTCAATAGGCTACTGATCTGATAACTTTTGTCGCAAATAATGTTCACCTTAAACTCATTTCTTTTTTGCTTAAATAAATGATTGAAAAGAGCAATCCCAGCACTATCACCATAAAAAAATACTTGACTTAAGCATGCCCTTTTGAGTTATCTCTGTTTCAACTGACCTAAATAAACTAGGTAGAATCGACCCGATTCGGCGGCTTCGCCGACTGCATTGCATTGTACATTGGAAGTATTTGTTCTGTGAAAAAAAAATCCGTATCGTTAAATTTAAAAATATCGCTTCATTTAATGATAACAATGTCAGCTGACGCCGCTCAGCCTTGAGCATTCGCTCTACCTAGTAATAATTAAAAAAATATATAATAATAATAATAATAATAATAATAATAATAATAATAATAATAATAATAATAATAATAATAATAATAATATTAATAATAAAAATGATAACACTGTCAGCTGGTCAGCTGACGTCCAGCAGAAAGCAACAGAAACAAAAAAAAAAAAAATTGCCGAGTGAACACGTTCTAATAATGCATTCCACTATTATTAGCAAACTACCATGTCGCCTACTCAACTTATCTTGTACTGTCCCTTGGAACGAGTCTTTGACTCATGGTACCCATCCACAATGAAATAATAAATAAATTAAATAATTAATTAATTAATTAATAATTAATTGGTTAACATTCCTGATGTGTTACGTATGTCAGCACAAGTATTCCAAAAGCAAGTAAAGCTCAGTTCCTGGTAGTCATCTATTGTTCAATCAGAACTACTACGAAAAAACAAGGTTGGCTGGTTCTTCGCTGCTTAAATGGCCTGTGCTTCATGCTTGCAGATTGTATTCAGTTCATCAGACTGCACACTAACTGGATTTGTATCTCTTATTTGTACAAATTTAAACAATCAAATTTTTCACACAAATTTGTGCGGTGATTTGAACGATTTTGTGCATACATTTGAACAAATTCATGCAGTTTTTCGCATAAATTTGTGTGAAAAGATATGTAGGTTTAACTTTGCACGAACGTTTGCACAAAATCATACAAATACATTTAGGGTGTGTGAACAACAGAAGCAAGAACATTCTCTGTAAAAAAGATATATCAAGATATATGATATCTACAAAACATTAGTAACTTTGTGTGTTACAATACCCTTTAAAAAAACGTCTTCAAATTTCTAATTAAAATATTTCCACTGAACTCATCCACGTACATAACTCAGTGACATTTAGCATCAATGATTGAGTTTCATCTTTCAAACATTCAATACTGTTTTAGAACTGCTAAAATTTTAATAGAGGCTAGTAATAGGCTAGTTTTCTTCTGTTATCAAAAACTGCTCTCATTACTATTTGTTTTGATTTGAATGATGTGTGTGCACTGTAAAAAAAGCTTGTTGGAGAACAACCTACTTTGTCACAACCATGTTGTTGGCCAACAGCAATGCTGTTCAAGAACAACACATGTTGTTGAGAAACAACAATGATTGTTTCCTAAGGAAAATAAGAACTTTATTGTTCCTGGACAACTATTGCTGTTAATGGACAACTTCTGTTGTAGCTTTACAACATTTTTGCTGTCACTTGACAAGTTTTGTTGTTACTGGACAACAGCCGTTGTTGTTCTACAACACGAGTCAGTTAAAAACTTAATAACAATTTGCTGTTAATTCACAGTATAAATTTTTACAGTGTGTTAGTGTTGCAAATGGGTATCATTGTTTGTCTTTGTGTTCCCCACTAACGTAATGTTTATTTAACATTAGGAGATCCAGTTCTTTTTGCTTGTGACATTTTTTTGATGTAATAAAGTTTCAAATATTTCAAAATAATGCAAATGAGTCATGGTTAAATTTCCTTTACCTACATAAATATTATGTTTACTTACACAATCGGCATTAAACAACAGGATTCAGCAAGTAATAAGGAATGTGCTGCAGATGCTGCAGAAGCACGGCTCATCATAAATGTGATTTCATCACAATAATGCTTAGAGCAGTAAAATAAGTTTCTTCAATTTCTACAAGTCTGTCTGACTGCTACCCGCTGCCGGCTGCCGCCCGACTTGCGGCGGGTCTCCAGCGGGCGCGCTGCCGTGCCGTGCCTGCTCGCCCCATGGGTCTATGCGCGCTTGTGGGCTCTAGAACCCACAGTGCGCTCGAGCTTCGGCTGCCGCTCGGCTTTCCATTCAGGAGAGCGCAGCGCTGCAGCAGCGTAGCACCACGCCAGGCCACTCCCTAGCAAAGGCCCACAAGCGCCCGTCCTTTTCCCGGCTCTGACTCCTGCAATAAACCAGCTTCAGACCATTCCACCTGCTTGTCACTCGCCACCTTTCCGACTATAATACTGGCGACGAGGTGGACGGACCACGTGGTGGTCATGCGAAGCCGGGTTTCCAGAAGAACTTGACCACCACTGCCACTTGACTCCCTGGAACTGGTAAGCCTCATTGATCATGGCTGAGAAATCAAGTCTACTGTTCAGATGGTCAGAGCATGAGCGCTTGTCAGAGTTTCTTGAAGACCTCACCCTTTTAATGGAAGCCAAAGCTGTTACTACAGACAGTCAGAAGAGAGGGATTCTCTGTCAGTGCATTTGTGACGAAACTAAGAGTCGGTTGGCGGAGTGGATCCACCTTTTGACCATCCCTCTCTGCCCTTATAATCGCCTACTTGAAGTCCTTAACGATCATGTCAAGCCATCTGTAAATAGAGATGTGCAATTCAATTACTTTGTAATCAGATTCCAGCAGGAGGGGGAGTCAGGGACTGCGCACGTGAGTGAGCTTCAAAAACTCGCTGCAAATTTGGATTTTGAGTGGCAGGCCAACCTTTGTGTTTTGTATCAGTTCAAGAGAGGCATCCGTGACAGGGTAGTGCAAGAACGCCTTTATGCCACTCCTGATATCTCTCTGGACGGGGCTCTGGATGTGGTGAACTCAGCAGAGTCAAGCAAAGCTTGTATTTCGAGTCCGCAACAAGATGTGGAAGTTAATGTTATGTACAGGCGCCGGAAGCAGGTTCTACCGAAGAAGATTCCTGTTGCGAAACCCGGCAAACCCACTTCCATCAAACCTAACCCACCCAACCCACCTTCTACCTCCATTCAAGTTTCTTGTTTCCGTTGTGGTGAGGCTGGCCACACAACTAAATCATGTCCTAGAAGGTACAAGGAATGCAAGTGTGAGTTTTGTGGCAAGGTTGGTCATCTTATTGCTGCATGCAAAGAGAGGAAGGAAGAAAAGAAGAAGGTTCAAACTCACCATTTAGACACTGCTTCTGCGGTTAATCCAATCTTTCACAACCTCTCAGGTCATGCTTCACATTTCACTCTGCTCCAAAACAGCTCGACCCTCCACATGTCAGAGATGATTGGCAGGCCATCAAGGGCGGCTGGGATTTCGATTCTGATCTATTCTCCATTAGGTCTGATCTTCAAGTGCCTCCAGTCCTCATCACTCTGCCTGCGGATGGGATCTTGCTGACTTTCCAGATCGATGATGGTGCAGGGAAGACTGAAATGACGGAAGAGAATTTTAAGAAGGCATTTGGAAAAATCACTTTGGAACCTGCTCCTGTAACCCTGTCACCTTGGGGTGCAGTACAGGCAGTCTCGAAGACTTACCAAAAGTTCGTTAAAGTGTTCTTTGACGGGCAAGAATTCTGCGTTCTCCGATTGTTGTTACCCCTGCTCAGAAAGACCATGCTCCGAATCTGCTGGGAAGGAACTGGATTGCAGCACTATACGGGAAGAAATTTCTGCAAGAAATGTATCAGGTGAAACGCTTCTTGGTCCACGCTGTCGATGTTCTCCCCAGTCCCGAAGTGACTCAAACAAACCTTCTTGACTGGGTGCATCGTTTTCCAGCAGTTTCCGGGGAGGGTACTATGGTCGCTTCAATGGGCCTCCTCTTCATTTCGATGTCATCCCTACAGCTCAACCCAAGTACTAGTACGCCAGGTCAGTCCCGTTTGCATTATCCTCCAGAGTGAAAGAGGCACTGGTTCCTGTACCAACGGTGAATGAAGTCTTAGCTATGGCTAGTGGCTCCGAAGTCTCTAATGAACTGGATGCCAAGGAGGCCTATCTTCAAATACCTATCTCCACGGAGACATCCGTGCTCATGGTGGTTAACACAAAGCAAGGCCTCTTTCGACCCACAACTCTTCAATTCGGTGTCAAGACTGCTCCAGGAAGTTTTTCAGCGAATAATGGATGGCCTGTTGGGTAACATGAAGAGTGTCATAGTCTACCAAGATAACATTTACATCTTTTCTACCTGCTTCCAGGAACATGTTAAGAACCTACGGAACACCTTGAGTAAACTCAGTGAATTTGGCATCAGGCCCAACACTCCGAAGTGCACCTGGGCTTCACCATCAACATCTCTTGAAGTGCTGGGTTTCCGGGTTGACAAGAATGGCGTCCATCCCACGGAAAGCAGGATAAAGGCCAATGTAGCCATCAAACCACCAGCTGACGTGCAACAGCTTCAATCCATCCTGGGGACTGTCTCCTTCAACAACAGATTCTTCAAGGACTATGCCACAATTTTTGAGCCGCTGTATCGTCTACTGGACAAAGGAAGTAAGTGGGTATGGTTAGAGCAGCGGGTAGCAGCGGAGGGCTTGTGGCCGGCCCATGCGGTAGCGAGGATGGTGGCGGCGCGTAGCGCGCGCTGCCGCGCGCACTTTGAACTTCAAACCAAAGTTTCACCTAGTAGGAGGCGTCGGACACCCAAACATGCTCGCCACCGATTGTAGCCCGTGAAAAGAGCTTTCTAACGCACCCCGTGTGATTACGATACGATAATCCTACGCTGAGTTATGAATAAAAACATCGCACACACTGCTGAGCGCGGCTTTCAAACCCTGATCTGCAGTGTGTGTCGTTGTGTGTGATGTTTTTATTCATTCCTCGGTCCAGGATTATCGTATCGTAATCACACGGGGTGCGTTAGAAAGCTCTTTTCACGGGCTACAATCGGCGGCGAGCATGTTTGGGTGTCCGACGCCTCCTACTAGGTGAAACTTTGGTTTGAAGTTCAAAGTGCGCGCGGCAGCGCGCGCTACGCGCCGCCACCATCCTCGCTACCGCATGGGCCGGCCACGAGCGCTCCGCTGCCACCCGCTGGTTAGAGATGCATCAAAGATTTTGACTTTGCATTCCTCATAATTTGTTTATTAAACACATTCTCCATATTACACTGTTAAAAATATGTTGTGATTTTCCAGCACCAGCTCGATACGGAGCATCTGTGAAATCCCAACATTTCTTCGTAGTCAAAAATCGAGCATTTCGCTATCATAATTTGTAATAGTTGTAGACTAGTCGTAATACTTCTGAAGTTAATTAATTTTTGATAACAAAGAAGCGTTGTGATTTCCCCAAAATAATCACGAAGAGCTCCGGCAATTTTTTTCACAACGAATATGTCGTGAATTTCCGAGTCTTTTTTTAACAGTGTACTCTTGACTTCATATAGCATTTCAATTCAGAAAAATCATATACCAATTTTGATTGGTTAATTTTACAGGATCTGAGACCGCCTCAATACATTTAAATGTGTTGGAATGTCTTTTTTAGGGGTTCGGTGGTGTGGCGGGGGCTGTCCCAGAAACGACCAAAGTGTCGCAACGTCCACTGCACACTCCGTAGGGTGTCCAGCCCCTAAGGACTGACACCCCAAATCTTGTTGTTTCCCAAAAAACCACCAAAAATGTCAGAAAAGGGGACAAAATGCACCTAGCTGCAAGAATTGACAATGGTTGAGCAAGATCTCATTGCAATTGTACATCCTCTGATGAAAGTATTCAAAGTAAAAGGCTAGCCGGGTGGAAGGATATGCAGTTTGAACTACATGAAAATACTAAATATTTTTTCCATTTTTACTGAAGGTTGAAGTGAGTCAGAAATATATTTGTAACTGAGTTCGTAAAGTAGTCTGTGTGCACTTGAACTCGACGGCTCCTATTAACCAGCCCGTGGAAACTCCCGTTGGCAGGCTGTAACCATCATCGTTTGAGCCGCGCGGAGCTCAATTTTTGCAAACGTTCAAACAAAGGAACGGAAGGGTTTAGCGAACTCAAATGTTTTCTAACGTTTTCGTATTTTGTTTCCTCGTGGCTTAGGAGGGTTTTCGCGGATTTTTCACATTCGCAAACACGTAAATTAAAAGAAAGTTAAAACTAATATGTATGAGAAATTCAACACTTGTTTGGCCTTCAATGTTAACGTTTTGTAAAATCTTAATGTTTTCAAACGGAGAAGAGCTGCGACAACCCTCCTCAGCCACGAGGGCGTAAACAACGAAGACCAGACAAAAGGTTTTTGTGCTCAAGATTAAACCGTTCGCTTGTTTGAACGTTTTTAAACACCCGAACGATGATGGTATCAGCCTGGAAGCGGGAGTTTCCACCGGCTGTATTAACGTTGTCCGATCTCGCCGCGACGCTTCAACGTTGTGCTATCTTTCCGCGCCTCCCTAACGTTGTCCGTGCTCGCAGGAACACTTCAACATTGTTGTTTGACCTCGGCGCGGCATGATTCCGACAATGTTTGACATTAAATATCAAATCGGGGTTTCTGTATTTTGAAAAAGTAAAAATTGGACTTTGTTCTTCAGACTGTAAATAATAAAATCAATTTTTTTACTTTTTCTAAACATTGAAACCCCGATTAGATATTTAACGGCAAACATTGGCGGAATCATGCCGCGCCGAGATCAAACAATGTTGAAGTGTTCCTGCGAGATCAGACAACGTTGAAGCGTCGCGGCGAGATCGGACAACGTTCGATCGGCGCGAAAAGATAGAACAACGTTAATAGGAGCCGTCGAACTTCAGTTGAACTATTAAAAAAAGTCCATTTAAAGTGTAAGTAAAGTATAGAAAACTATAGTTTAACTGTGGAAAAAGTACCACTTTTTTCGGACAACTATAGTTTTCCGACAGTTAGCCAGGGCTCAAAAATCAGCCGCTGTTAGTTTTGAACTACTTTCATCTACGCTTTTACTGTAGTTTGTCTGTAGTTTGCAAATAGTTGTATTACAGTCAGACAAAACTCTACTGATTGTTGTTCACAATTGAACAACCCCTTTTTTTAACCCTTTCCTTGTTACCCCTTCGCTTCTACATCTATTACTCCCTCTCCACCTCGTACTTCAAGTGAAATACGATTACCTTTTTCTGCGACCGCTTGGAGTTGAACCATTGACCTTAGGACTCGGAGACGCGTACGTTCCTCTGAGCCACCGTGCCAAGATAGAAGAAGGTGGTTCGTGACCCGATCACATGGGACGGCCAGCCAGCCGACTGAATGAAGTACACACTACAGTTTAAGTGTAGTTTCCCAACATAATAACAATAGTTACGAAATAGGTATCCTTCTACCAGAGGCTCAGTATGTGAGACCGCGTCGCTTACTTTTTATTCTTTAATCTTCGGTCAGTACAATTGAAGCCTGCGAATTCTGTTTTGAAAATCATTAACGATTGCAGGTTTATATGCCTGACCGTTAAACTTGAAATTCATGTGCAATATATAGTTAACGGCGGTTCCTAACGTGACTTGTGGTGTGTTGTCACCCTCTTGCAAAGTGCAAAGATCTTTGTGTTAAAAATCGTTGAAGGTACAACCAAGTGATGAGACTAATAAAAAGCATCCTATGTAAATCCTGTGTAAAGAACGAGTAAAAAAACAAGTTGGATAAACTGAAAAAAAATTGCAGTACTGCGAAATTCAAGAAGGCAGTGCAAAGTGCAATAAAACCTGAACATTTTCATCTCTCTCTCACCCTCTCTTCATCTCGTCGTTGAACGTCTTGATCGTGCTGCCGAACAGAACTGTCACTTCACTTCGTAAGTCAGCATCAAGTGAGAAATTACAGCTGTTTCTACATTTTCATGAGCAAGTACAATTCCACTGTGTTATCACCTCTGTATTCAACATTATCATTTGCTTCTTACTTAAATTTCGAAAGACGTGAAATACTACACACGTGGGTAGACAGGTTAAGATTTATTTACGAACCGGTTCAGTACGTTTCAAATTAGTTTACGTACAATTAGAATATATTATCCCTTACATTATTTTGAACATTTGCTTCTTAATTACGAAAAACGTGAAATGAGACACGTAGATACATTGGTTATGTTCCATGTGTAGAAAACTCATAATGTTTCAAACAATAGCTGCACAAGGAGAACATGGAAAACATAATGACAGCAACTTGACATTGAAATAGCTTATAAAGTCCATTTTAAGAACTATTTCGGTGTTACATACATAAGAACATACATAAGAATAAGTGTTACATACACTTAATTGTCTGAGCGAAGCGAAGCCTATTACGCCACTGGAGTGCTAAAAAGTTCGTTGTCCGTCTGTCTGTGTGTGTGTATCTGTCTGTGTGTGTGTGTCTGTCTGTCTGTTCGCACAATAAGTCGAGACCGAGTTGAGATATCAAGTTGAAATTTTTACTGTAGCTTCCTTGCCCAAAAAGCTCGGTCGCCTTCGAAAATGGGCACTTTAGCTCAAAAATTGACACTGTTAAAAAATAATTAACCTTTTCAAAAAAAATTAATTTAAAAATTCATATTTTTAACAATGTCCTCATGGTTAACTCGACGAGTTGCTATCCACTGGGCAAAAATGTCGTCCGTTTGGCCGTATCTCCTTTTGTTTACCCGCTACAGCGTGACTTTGGGACGAAAAGTCGTCAAAAAACATGTTGGGTGTCGTTTTCGGGGTAGGTCGTCGAGTTGCGACCCTGTGGACGTAAATTTCGTCCGTTTGGCCGTATCTCTCACTGTTTTGCTGTTACAGCGTTGAATTTGTACAAGAAGTCGACAATATGCCCGTAAAGTAGTGAACGTCTCAGATTTCCGCAGACCGGCATATCGCCGGATCCGTGTGAACGAGTGCAATGCAACGGTGCCAACTGTTTTGTTTCTCGAATCGTTTTTGAACCAGTCATCAAGGGCATAACTCGAAAGTTAAGACATTTATCGACGATTCCGAACTATCCTTTCCCGTACATTGTCAGAACGGTCAGCTCGAGTGCAATTCAAAGGCATTCCCTAATTTGACGAAAGGGTTGAAATAATTTTCGACATTATGGTACTCGAATTTAATCAGAAAGCGCCGCAGGCCTAGGTAGATGTACGCAGGCGCGTCGCAGCGTAACAGTGTTTCGCGAAATATCGCGAAGCCTGTTACACGAGACGTGGTCTGGCGTACATCTACCTAGTAATAGTCCCTTAAACTGACTTTAAGTGTCACTTTGATATCATATTAACGTCAATAACTTCCCTGTCCTCCCCAGGTGTGTACTTATCTGCACACACTGTAAATTGGATGATCATGGACTAAACTGGTCAATGTAACATAAAACCTATTGCATTTTTGAGCGTTCGGTCTAATGCGTTGATGTTGTTTCAGGATGGATCCTTTTGCAAGGTTCAGGAAGAACAGGCAAAGTAGATCTGTAAGGAAGTTACCTGAACAAATGGTGAGGGGCCATGCATACACTGCAACTAAGTTTGAAAGGAAGATATCTGACTACAAAGCAAAAGATGGATCGACTGTGTACAATCTTCTTGCTCACTTCAATGAAAATAACATTAATTTTTACATATATATGGGCACTGATTTCAACAACCCAACAGAAGAGGAAGTTAACGGTTTCAATGACCTAATCAGTTCTGGAAAAGCTCCAAAAATTGTCTTTTATGGCTTTCTTGGAAAGAGTAAGGTGCTTGATCTACTTCAACACGACAAAGGTGAGTTCATCAAAGCAAAATTTCTGATATTTGCATTGCAAGTGACGTGCTTGTAAAGTCAACTTTTAATAATGTGCAATTTGTTATTTTGTAGAGATTGATGCAGCACAACTGGCAACCTGCTCAGAAACTGAGGAAGTCAGTAAGAGGTCGTCAACATCAAGCATGTCGGACTCGCCTGCTAAAAAGTGAGTGCACATTTTACATAGGGTTATGAATTAGTAACAGCACTAAAATATTATTGAAATGTTCTTTCGTTACATTTTGTTATTTTGTTTTTGATTGCAGGCCTCAAACTGACTTCTGAAATTTCATATATAGATTTGTATGTTTCATTAATATTTGTTATCCAAATACTATACAACCGCTTTTCCAAATACTATACAACCGTTACCACTCCTGTATATTAATGTTTGGGCCAACGCAGAACTCCCACATAGACGCCATATACATTTTTGGATCCGCAACCCCCCAGCTGAGACCAAAAAACTGTCAAACTCGACCTCCGACCAGGGCTCCGTAACTTATCATAACACGAACGAATGTTAGTTACCTAACGTAACAAAAGACATGTTCCAATAAAAGTTAAAGTTTTAGAATTTCAAATGTGTCCCAAATTATTCAGGAACAATGCACATGTGATTTGCACCATCCGCACCAATAACTTATTTTGAAAGAGCCAGAATAAAAGTTACAAGTTGTAACTCTAACGCTTAACATAACTTTTAAGGTGCTTAAGTAATAAGTTACGGAGCCCTGCCTCCGACCATTTTGGGGGCACCCTACCCTATTCTCACATTCTCCAAGTACCCTAATAACACGTATTGGGTATCATTTCCTGGGTTTCTTGAAAAGTTGGGACCCTTTAGACAAAAACTTCGTCCATTTTGCTCCCCGACCAACCGTTTTCGCGCTATGGTTGCACAATTTGACCAAGTACCCTAAAAACACGCGTTGAAACCAGTGTTTCCAAACATACCGTTAAGTCCTGAAACACTCCTAGATGACAGGCGTGTTCAAGGCATTGTCAATCATAAAGACTGACAATTTTACTACAAAGGAATCCGAGCAAAACTTGAGTCAATGGGCCTTCAACAGTACGTGGAGAAATAAGTATTGATATCAACATAGACGGATTGAGCCGTTTTCGTCGCAGTCCAAAGACAGTCTGGCCTATTCTTGGAAAACTGAATGTTAGTTTCAATGATCCATTCATTATTGAAATCCATCACGGTAAAAAAGATCCATAAGACATATAATTATTTCTTGGGGATTTTGTGAATGAATTGGGTGACTTGTTTGATAATGGTTACCAAAACAATGGTCAGAGGACACCAGTACTTGTGAGGAGTTATATTCTCGCTGCCCCGGCAAGGTCTTTGGTCAAGTGTTGTATTGGACATTGTGGCTTTGCCCCGTGCGAAAAGTGCTTTGTGAGGGGCAGATATGTGGACGATCGTACAACATTCCTCAGCTTGGATGATCCGTTGGATGATCAGTCTTACAGAGATCAGGTACAGCCTCACCATCACAACGGTGTTTCTCCTCTGGAACGCATTGGAACTTTAATGGTTTCACAATTCCGCTTGGACCCACTGCATTTAGTGTATGAAGTGGAGAGGTGTATGGAGGCTGCATCGTGATGATGTTCAGAGCATTTCAGACAAACTAGAAGAAATTTCTGGAACGTGTCAATTTCATTTTAACAGGCCACCAAGAACACTTGCTGAGTTGCCTCATTAGGGGTACAGAGTATCGTAGACTTGTACTGTATGATGGCGTTCTTGCACTGAAAGGAACTCTCCAGGATAATGCATACAAACATTTCTTACTCTTGCATTGTGCAGTGTATATATCGTCTTCTGCTAGATTGCTTGAAACTATGAGAGATTATGCTAATTAGTTATAAAGAACATTTATTCAGCATGGAGCTGTATTGTATGGTGAAAAGTTTGTTGTTAACAACATTCATGCTCTTTGCCACCTCGCCTCTGAGTGTGAAAATAATGGGACATTAGATTCTTTCAGTGCATTTTGTTTTGAAAACAAATTGAAAAGCATTAAGCAGTGCTTGAGATCTGGCTATAAACCCTTGGAGCAACTTATTAACAGCGATAAGAAAAGCTCTGCAGATGTTGTTCTTTTGCCTGGCAGAAATGTTTCTCTTGTTAAAAAGGCATTCGATGCAATGCAAATAAACCCTTGGAGGGACGCCACTAATATAAACTCATTGTGAATGGTGTAATTTTGGCTCCTGGAAGGAGAAACTCATGCTTCAAAACTAGAAATGGTGATATAGTAGTACTGAAAAACATTGTCAAGCAGGGAGATGCCATTTTCCTGACTGGTTTAAAATTCCACATGCATGAAAGTTTCTATGACTAGCCCTTAGACTCCTCTTTACTGGGCATTGTGACTGTGTCTCGATTAGGAAGACGGAGGAGGGCGTATCCCCTTCATGACTTGGAGGCCAAATGTTGGCTTCTGCCTTACCCACGTTCCTTTCTCTGTATTTCTTTAGTAACAAACCATTTCCATCAGTTGCATTAATTTCTGTATGTCTTTGTTTGTATTGCTTATGTGTGATTGTAATTTATTATTTTTGTGATGCAACTTGTAATGTTATATTCCCTTTTTAGCCCGCCCTTCTGCTTTGAAAAAGCTTCAGAGCGGGCTTATGCAATCGATCTGGTGTCTGTCTGTCTGTCTGTTGGTCTGTCTGTTCCACTCGAAGGAGTTGAGCTAGAGAGTTGAAATTTTTAGGGTATCTTAAAGGTCACTCCTGGACACCGAAACGCCTGGTGCAAATCCTGCCAACCCTCATTAAGGCACTGAAAAAAATTATTAAAGTTTTGCAAAACTGAAAATTAAAAATATTTTTAATAAAATTTTATGGTCTCCTAAGGGGTATCTCGTCGAGTTAGGACCCTTTGGGCCAAAATTTCGTCCGTTTTGCTCTATCTCTTACCGTTTCGGCGCTACAGCCACGTCGACGAGCGAAATATCCGAAAACATCACGTTGGGTATCGTGTCATGGGTTTTGCGTCATTTTGCGACCCTCTGGGCCAAAATTTCGTCCGTTTCGCTGTATCTCTTACCGTTTGGGCGCTAGAGCCACATCGACGACCTAAATATCGGCAAACACCATGCTGGGTATCGCGTCATGGGTTTTGCGTCATTTTACGACCCTCTGGGCAAAAATTTCGTCCGTTTCGCTGTATTTGTTACCGTTTGGGCGCTACAGCCACATCGACGACCCAAATATCCGGAAACACCATACTGGGTATCGTGTCATGGGTTTTGCCCCACTTTGCGACCCTCTGGGCCAAAATTTCTTGCGTTTCGCCAAATTACAAACCGTTTAGGCACTAACAGCGAGTTTTCAAAGCAGAAGGACGGGCTGTAGTTACGGTGGTTCACCGTTACAAATTTGTACTGTTTCTGAAGACATTGCCCGTACGGGCCAAAGGCCGAAGGCCCGAATTGTTCCATACGACGACTGCGACAAGCGAGTAAGCGGGCCGAAGGCCCGCTTTTTAAAGTATCTTTTTTTCGTACCAGTGACTCCGAGGACGGGCCGAAGGCCCGTCCATAACGCCGCCGGCAGGCCAAGCTAGGCCGCCCCCGGCCGAACGGAGTTGCTAGCGCAGCGAAGCGTACACTGTTAAAAATAGTTGTCAGTTTACGACACTACCCGTGACGACCGTGTTGTTGGTTTACAAAAGCATTTGTTTCATTTGTCCAACTGAGCAAAGACCCTCTATCACTTTCTATTTCAACCGTATCGGTCCATTAAGGAACAAGTTCTTACCAACATGTTGTAACGCTACAACAGAATCGTAGTTAAGTTTGCTAACAACACATGTCGTTTCAATACAACCTCATCGTTGTGTTGTTTGTGAACACGTACTTTTTCCAAGTGCAAAATATGTTTCATGACATTCTATGAACATCGTAAAATTACAACATGTTCGTAAAATTACGACATGTGTCGCTAACAAACTTAACTACGAATATGTCGTAAATTTACGACATTTTTTAACAGTGTAGCTGGCAACGACGTTTGGCGGAAGGGCGGGCCTAGCTTGTTAAAGGATCAGTGCGTAACGCGCAGACCTAAATTTATAAGTTGAAGGGCAGTAAGTGGTAGTTCTGAGCGAAGCGAGGAATATTTTTTGGTTTTGCGTTTTGTAGGTGGCAAAATTGAGTGGTATGTGTATGAAAAGTTCAAAAAATACAACGCTAAAGCGAGTGAACAAAAATACATAAAATTAATACAAGATAAGCAACAAGCCGGACTGAAGAAGTGGGCCGTAAAATTAAAAATTTGGTTTGATTACCAAAATATTGAGAGCGCAGCGAGCATTAAAATTTAGTTAGTCGAGTTAAGATTTTGTAACGCACTCACTCTAATTTTCAGGTATGCGCAGATTAGAACACTGACATTGAGAGTAAGGTAGTTTAACTGCGCAGCGTGCTGATTCGTCGCACTGCACAGTCGCACCGCACTGGCGGGTAAGCTGATTTTGAACTTGTGATACCTAATTCGGGTCTGACGCCGTAAAATGCGTAATGTATTATCAAATTGCAGCTAAACGTATTTTGAAACAGCGCAACTTTCGGCGTAATACCTACGTATTACACGCTAACTGGAAATGTACTTTTTTGTACATAGCAAATGTAACTAGATAAACATGCATATTTATGAACAAAATCGTGCATAATTATGTAAAATATCACACATTGATATGTACAATTTTATACATCGAGAAAAAATGTACAATAATAAGCAAATTTATGTAAAATATTATTCATAATAAAGCACGATTTTTTCATAAATATGCATGTTTATCTAGTTACATTTGATATGTAAGAAAAAGTACATCTCCAGTTAGTGTGTACGAAAGACAGCTGAAGACTACCTGTCGTCTGGATTCCTCTTCTTTTTTTCCCTTTCTTTATTTCTCCCTCTTTGTTTCTCTTTCTTTCTCTCCCTTCCTCACTGTAAACGCTGTAGATACTTTTAATGCCAAATTTTGAATTTTTGAACGCCAAATTTTGGCCTCCATCTAAAGGAATGCCAATTTTGGGCTTCATTTAAAGCTGAATTTCGGACCCCTACACTGGAAAAACAAACGTTGCGTCCGCTACACCAATTGGTGTGTTCTATGGCAACATTTCAGTTTTTGTGGAATATTAACCAACCGAGACTTTAAGTTTCATTTCTGATGCGCCTATCAGATTCCCCATGAAATTCCCGTTCGAACGAGCCTACATGTGATGGGGTTGCGAGCCTAAATACTACGACTTTAAATAGGATTTGTAGAAAATAGGGAATTGGACATGTTGAATGAACTATGCATCTGAACCCCATCACATGTAGGCTCGTTCGAACGGGAATTTCATGGGGAATCTGATAGGCGCATCAGAAATGAAACTTAAAGTCTCGGTTGGTTAATATTCCACAAAAACTGAAATGTTGCCATAGAACACACCAATTGGTGTAGCGGACGCAACGTTTGTTTTTCCAGTGTATTAACAATGCCAAATTTTGGCGTAAAAAGTTGCCAACATTTGGCGTTCACAAACACAAAAGGAAAGCTTGTATCAGGCAAAGAAAAGCCAGCTCTTGAGGTAAGTTTTCTCTTTTTCTTCGGACATCCCTCTTCCCGCCAGGTAGGGTGCTTTTGACACAAATTGACCTGCAAATTCGTCTTTTTGGCGAATGGGCGGCTGAGTACTGACTTACAATCTGGTATTGGGCACTTCAGTATTGGGACCTGGTGATTGAGGTGAGTGTAACAATGCTGAACCAGCTCCCAAAGAGATACAGCAGATTCTGTACATTCAGGCACACAACACGAATATTGAGGTGTAGGAACCTCTGCAGCAGGAGAAGACCGGTGCTTAGTCCTACGATGATGTTCAGAAACATGATTGTTTATTGAGCCAAAGCTTGCAGTAATGAATTTGCACTCTGGAGATGGACAGTAATATGTGAAATTGCTGCCCATACAATGATCATGCTGATAGTGTTTCCAATCGGGCGGGTGAGCCAGGCGAGCGCCTTGCCCGACATCGTCTGTCTCTCTCCCTCTTACCTGTGCGCAGATACGAGGGAGAGAGACAGACGATGTCGGGCAAGGCGCTCGCCCTGCTCGCCCGCCCGATTGGAAACACTACATGCTGATGCCGCACACTGCTAGCAATTGTTTCGGAAACAAATGGGCATAATTTGCATGGAAAAGGACCGGGGTTGGCTTCAATATTTCCAATAAAGCATTCCGGTAGAGCTAAAAAGAAGAAGAATATGGGGAACAAGAAAACGGAAATCACAATGCTACAGCATGGTGACTTCCGTTTTCTTGTTCCCCGCATTCTTCTGCATTTCAGCTTTACCGGAATGGTATATTGCCAAATGTGAAGATATCATTGTAGCTGCAGCCTTTGTTGCCATCAAATTCAACCGTCTGCCCGAGTGCAATTCAATGGTGCCCTCTGTTTTGTTTCTTGAAGCGTATTTGAACAAGTCAGCATGGGCATATGTCAAAAGTTCTAACAATCCGAAACTACCCTTTCCCGTACATTGTCAGAACGGTGCCTTCGAGTGCAATTCAATGACGTTTCCCGATTTGACAAGGGTTTAAATAATTTTCGAAATTATGGCATCCTTATTTATGCAGAAAGCGCCGCAGGCCTAGGTATATGTACGCAGGCGCGTCGCAGCGTAACAGTGTTTCGCGAAATATCGCGAAGCCTGTTACGCGAGACGTGGTCTGGCGTACATCTGCCTAGTTAAAGGCTCAGTCTGGAGTCAATTGTCGCAGCAACCCACCCACAGTGGTTTGACTTTCTGCTAGGTGGAAAGGTACCAACAAATGTGTCGGAGGCAGACAACCCCGATTTTTACAAGACGATTCTCTCTCAGGATAATCGGGTAAGATATGTTGTCGGGGTCTCCTAATTTTCAAAAATAAAAATGTATACCATATCAAGAACTTTCAATGAACTCACTTCTCTCATTCATGATTTCAGGACACAGTAACTGCCTCAACCTCTGAACATGTGTCAATCAGAGGTGATTGTGATGGTGGTGGAACGGATGATGATGCCAACGATGCACAGGATGACAAGTCCGATGATGAAAAATTTCCTTCCACAAATTAGCGGAGAGGGCGCAAGTTAGCGTGTTGCCCAAAGCCGTCATGCAGCAAGACTTACAGTGGAGGGAAGGTGTCTTGGCTGTTATAGCACGTCCAGAATGTTCACTCATCAGACCCATTGTACAGCCAGTTTGTAGAACACGTCACATCAATGTGTCCCCCTAGAGACAAAGTCCCCAAGCAGGAATGCCGTAGGTGTGGCAAGCTAGTTGCAGGCCGTGCCAGCCAAATGCGGGCGCATATGGCTAGCAGTGGCTGTGGTGGTTGAAATATGTTTCTTCTGATATATTGTTTTTACTTTCAATTTGTATACATTTTACAAGCTACATTGTACGTGATGTATGGGTAGAATGTTAATAAGGGAAGTGCATAATAATAGATTGTACGGTTAGATGAAAGGGATGAACATGGGTTCATACTGTGTGAGGACGCTTCTCTTCACATTTGTGTATGTTCCTTTTGTTTTTGCATGGTAGTGGTGTCGTTTCATTATTGGAAACAACATTTGCACTGTCCAACAACTTAAGTTCTTCTCTTTAACTTGTTCTCTTTAATTTGTTGTTCCAACAGGCCCTTCAAAAAATGCTCATGAAGTGGTAGGTTTGATTTTCCTTCTGCACTGTGTGTGTAATGCTAATGTTTTATTCGTTTTGTTTCAGGTGCGTGGCCGAGTCACCAGACAACTGCTATATAACAAGCCAACCATGCCCTCCAGTGTCACATGCGACCTCAGAAGACAGGTTTACACCTGTGGCACCAGGTCTGACAGCCAGGGAAAGACTAGGCCAGTTATCGACTTATATTCAAGGCCACATACATTTATACAAATAACAGTATTACATTCTCGTGTTACCAACTTTAGGTTACATGCCGTTAAGTGCATCGTGATCTGAGGCTGGCAACAGTTCGAAAACGGCGTGTGATATTCCTTGACTTCAACCATTTATAGTTCGTTGTGTTCAGAAATTTTCTATTCACTGGCACACACAAATAGAACCAGGCCTCATATCAACGTGAGGTTTTCTGTAAAAGATTGAGCATGTTTTTCTGAAGCTTTAGAGCTGTAGACCTTCTGATTCGGTCGAGGGGAACCCATTCTGTATCTCAAGATGTGAGAAGAATTCAATAAAAATGTATGATTTGCTATGAAATGTGAACCTTCTTTTTTCCATGGCCTAATATTTCCAGTTGTGATCATATTTCTGACAACTAGAGTTAAAATGGAACAGAATGACACCAGAATGAGCTCTGTGGGTTGAGATTTTGTCTCACAGATGCAGTGACAAGAAAATTTGACGTTCGAAGAATAGATTTTTAAAACTGAAATCATGAGCTGAGAAGTTAAGTTTAGTCCACATTAGACCCATGAAGGCTGAAATTATTTAGAAAGACGGCCTTCAGATGGATCAAGCCATCTCTGTGCTCAGATTGGTGGATAAATACAGTTTTTTGGTTCTAGATTAGTGTGTTATAGTCAAGGAATACGAAATATTTCAGAGACTTGTGATAGCTGTTTGTCTAAGATTAACAAACGGTTTATCGTAAATGTTTGGGAGTTTGAATGTGACAAGAAGACACATGAAAGGTTCTCAGTGCCAAGTATGGAGCTCATAGATGTATATTTTACATTCTAAAGGTATTTTTCAAGTTAAAATTTGAAAGAAAAAATATTTTTTTTTGCTCTTCAGAATGTCAGAGGGGCTGCAAATGAGTCCAACAATACTCAGAAAAGTAACAGACACCCCATCCTTAGCCCTGGTCGGCTGGCAAAGGTCATCCAGTCCAGGTTCAGATAAGAATCATTCAATGAAGATAGTTGCTTCTCTCCGATTAACAAATGGTTCATCGCAAAAGGCTCAGACTTTGGATATGACGAAGAGGCATTTCAAAGGTTCTCAGTGCCAAATATTAAATTCATAGATGCATTTTTTCTATTTTTAAAGTATTTTTCAATTTTAGTAACATTTCTAAAAAAATGAATATTTTTTTCCCTCTCCATAAATGCAGAGGGGCTGCAAACTAGTCCCAGGATAAACAGAAAAATGCAACGGACCTAACTCATAACACAGGTGGGCTTCCAGAGGTCACATTCTCCTGGAACCATGTGCCACACTGGCTCACTTTGGAATCGTCTCCTGATGCAGACGCGCGGTAACAGTAGGAAAGGTCAATATTTGCATGAAATCGTGTGGCTCACTGAAAAAGGTTGGAGGACACTATAATCTGGCGCATGAGCACTGAAATGTCATTTGACCTAAGTGTAATATTTAAGAAATTCGCAGAAATAACAAAAAATTGAACGCTTTTCTGGCTTTGCTTGGGTAACGCATCAGTATTGTACCAGTCACTAAAAGGATCAGTCTCACATTTTGTCTTTCAGAAATGTGATAATACAAGCGAATAGAACCGAAAGCATTGATTATTTGATTCATTCAAAGGCAAAAATACACGATGCCATGACTGCTTTTCGAAACAGTTCCGCCTCAGAAAGCTTTATTCAATTGTTACACCTTTGTCAATATGAATGATGTTTCACGAGGGAGTTGTGCTGCAGATTCCAATAGTAAATTGATTGTTGACCTATTCCATCAGAAATCAAAGTTGGAATTAATTTATTAATCATAAAAGTGCTATCATGCCTCCAACAAAGAGGGGCGTCAGGAAATATTTTTCAAAGCCAAAGAAAGGGTTCAGAACATGTGGAAAGAATAAGGTTCGGGGCAACTAATGTTACTTCCAATAATGCATTACAGTTTGGAATTTGTTTTTTACATCTATTTGTATTGTCATAGTGCTGCAGAGGAATGGACCTACCTCAGCAGTTGCCAAACGAATCTTCCTCAGGAACTTCGGGAACTGTGTTTGAGGGATTTAATGATGTTTCTAGCCCGCAAGATAATATGGTGAGTACGATGAGTGTTACCTAGTCAATTAATGGTGTGCACTAAATGCAACAATTTGAGGGGGAGTACATTGAATTAAAATTGAATGTCTTTATACTTACAACGATCTAGGTACAAGTCGCACCCCAATTGAAACCTAAACTAAGAGTACTAGGTAGATGTACGCCAGACCACGTCTCGCGTAACAGGCTTCGCGATGTTTCACGAAACACTGTTACGCTGCGACGCGCCTGCGTACATCTACCTAGGCCTGCGGCGCTTACTGTAAAAAATTGAGGATGCCGTAATTGCGAAAATTATTTGAACCCTTGTCGTCAAATCGGGGAAGGCCATTAAATTGCACTCGAAGGGACCGTTCTGACGATGTACGGTAAAGGGTAGTTTGGGATTGTCAGAACTTTTGAGATATGTCCTTGCTGACTTGTTCAAATACGATTCAAGAAAAAAACAGAGGGCACCATTGAATTGCACTCGTGCAGACGGTTCCGGCGATATGCTGGTCTGATGGGCGCAAATCTGATTAATACACCATTTACGGGCATATTGGCGACTTCTTGTCCAAATTCAACGCTCTAACAGCAAACCGGTAAGAGATACGGCCAAACGGACGAATTTTCCGCCCAGAGAATCTTTACTCGTCAATATACCCTGGAAACGACACCCAACATGCAATTTGAGGACTTTTCGACCTTGAGTCACGCTGTAGCGGCTAAACGGTTAGAGATACGGCCGAACGGACGGAATTTTCGCCCGAAAGACCGCAACTCGTCGAGTTACCCCTTAGGACACTGTATAAAAATATTTTTTTTAAAAATTATTTTTTTGGAAAATGTAAATAAATTAATAACGGTGTCAATTTTTTAGCTAGAATGCCCATTTACAAACTCGTCCGAGCTATTTATGTAAAGAAGCTACTGTAAAAATCTCAGGTGGATATCTCAACTCGCTCTCGAGCTATCGTGCGTATAGACAGACAAACAGACAAACAAACAGACAGGAGCCAAATCCGATCAGTGAAGTAATAGGCTTCGCTATCGCTCAGCCAATTAGGTTTCTTCGAGGGCATTGGGACAGGAGGCTATGTGCTAAGAGAGCTGCGATTAGATGTAGAAAAGTATTATTCAAGTGAGATTAATCAAGATGCTATAAGGGTGCAACTGCATAACTTTGGAGATCAAATAATCAGCTTGGGTAGTGCCGATAAGTAGACCGGACCCAAAAAAAAACTAAACGTAAAGTGATAAAACCGACTACACAGATCGTTTGTAGAGGGTTAGTAGAGATTTGTAGAGGTAAAATATTAAGGAAAATCCCTAGCCGGACCCGTTTTTTAAAATCCTGCTTGGGTTCGGACAAGTATGCTGTCCGCTGACCGGACCCAATGCACCATAACAAAGTTAAAATGAAGTAATTCGACAGTAGCGGGGGAGGGTTTTGTTAGTAAAAATAAGTAGAAAGAAGAAAGAAATGATTAAACGCTGTTTGGGATCAGAAAAAGCATTGAAAATTCACTATATCATAAGCCGGGTCTGGCGAACGGCCAGCTATTCACCAGATGATTTTTTTTCACCTATTACACTTTAATACTACTTTACAACGTTAGTAGAGATAAGTAGAAGTGTCAAAATCTTAAGCAGTCGTATTTCCTGCTGTGTACTCCCATCAGCGAAACAGTGGGTCCGTCCAACGGCCAACTTTTCCCCAGCATTTTCTTTTTGCACCAAATTCTCTGTTCTACGACCTAAAACGATAGTAGAGATAAGTAGAAGTGTCAAAATGTTAAACAGTCGTATTTCTTGCCGTGTACTTTAAGGAGCAAAATTGTGGGTGCGGCCAACGGCCATGTTGTCAACAGGTTATTTTTTTTCACTTAACACACCTTACTACGACTTTACAACGTTAGTAGACATTAGTAGAGGTGTGAAAATGTTAAACAGTCGTATTTCTTGCTGTGTACACCGCAAGAAATACGACTGTTTAACATTTTGACACTTCTACTTATCTCTACTATCGTTTAAGGTCGTAGAACAGAGAATTTGGTGCAAAAAAAAATGCTGGGGAAAAGTTGGCCGTTGGACGGACCCACTGTTTCGCTGATGGGAGTACACAGCAGGAAATACGACTGCTTAACATTTTGACACTTCTACTTATCTCTACTAACGTTGTAAAGTAGTATTAAAGTGTAATAGGTGAAAAAAAAATCATCTGGTGAATAGCTGGCCGTTCGCCAGACCCGGCTTATGATATAGTGAATTTTCAATGCTTTTTCTGATCCCAAACAGCGTTTAATCATTTCTTTCTTCTTTCTACTTATTTTTACTAACAAAACCCTCCCCCCCTACTGTCGATTTACTTCATTTTAACTATGTTATGGTGCATTGGGTCCGGTCAGCGGACAGCATACTTGTCCGGACCCAAGCAGGGTTTTAAAAAACGGGTCCGGCTAGGGATTTTCCTTAATATTTTACCTCTACAAATCTCTACTAACCCTCTACAAACGATCTGTGTAGTCGGTTTTATCACTTTACGTTTAGTTTTTTTTGGGTCCGGTCTACTTATCTCAGCTCACTTGGGTGACGTGAGGGAAGTCACTTCAGCTGTCTTAGATGACATAGGCGAGATACACCTCCTCATTGGTGGTAAGTATATCCTCTCGTATTTGAGTGCAGACAAAGACAAAAACTGGGTGAGTGTAGGAAGTTACAATCCAAGATATCTTTTCCAGGTTCTCCCTGCGCAGACCTGAGTTTAGTCAACTTTCGTCGTAAAAATTTTGATGGTAAGGCACCTTTCATGGCGGTCTGTTTTAATCAAAGAAAACTTTCAAATAATTTCACAAAATTCATTTCCAGCAAGTGGCAGTGGTGTACTGTTTTATGAATATGCAAGAATTTTGGAGTATCTCCTAACAAAAAGTAGAGAAAGGGGCGGGACGCCATTTTACTGGCTTTTTGAGAATACTTGCAAGATGGAAAAGAAATCACTGGAAATAATAATTAGGTTTGTATTATAGGGATGACAACAGTCACTTTATTTTCCTCGCGTTGCATTGATTACAACTATCCTTTTCGCACTTGATGCAGAATCCTTGGGTGCGAGCCAGTTGCTGTGTGCGCATCTTAGTATACTCCTATGAAAAGAAAGAGATATTTCTGGGGGAACCTCATTGGAATGAGTAGTGCTATAAAGAACCCTAGGCCTAGGGAGGTTCCGTCCCTAAGAGAAATCCTGCCCTCATTCTAAACCGTAGTTTGTGATACTCTGCCTACGCTGACTGGCAATAAAGCAGCCCAACGTTCTGGTAAGCCATGAATTCGATACCTACAATGCAAAGACACGTACTTCAACAGGCCTCGGGAAGACTAACGTAGTTCTGAACCCCGTTTCTAAACACACGTACTTCTGAAGCCGTCTGGAAGACTAACGTAGTTTATGGTTAAAAAGATAGGAACTACGTTAGTCTTCCCGACGGCCTCAGAAGTACGTGTGTTTAGAAACGAGGTTCAGAACTACGTTAGTCTTCCCGAGGCCTGTTGAAGTACGTGTCTTTGCATTGTAGGTATCGAATTTGCCTGTTTTCACCATAAACAGAATTAAACTTAATTCTTATGAACTGCCATGTGCAGGTAAAAAACTTCCACTAGTGTTCGATGGAAAGGAAGAATACCTCACTGCTTCGGACTACGAGCGGGTGTTTGGATTCCCTCCCAGCTACACATATTGCGGTCTGTCTGAATCTGCCAGGGTCAAATTAATAGAAAGAAGTTGGGATGTTCATACAGTGCGTGCAATCATGGAACCCTTGAGGGATTTATTCAGAACCTATTAAAGTATGAATCAATGTCATTATTTATACATTGCCGCTCAAAATCAGCGGGTCACTTTTTGTAACCGGTATAATTTGTAAGTTTTTCGAGCTAGGGAGCTGAGATTTGGCAGGGAGATGCATCCATCCTTTGTCTCGAGGCTCACGAAGTGCGAAATCTGTGCTACATCCCTTACGAGCGTCGCAACCCCTCAAGTGGCCGAGGGTAGAAAAAACGATGTAAACAGGTCTGATTTTGTCACTTAAAGTGCCCGGATTGTCATGACTTTTGGTACACGGACTCAATTTTGTGCCCTCTTTCGAACGGTGCATGCGAAATCGCGATCGGAAAAAACCACCCCCTTCCACACTCACCCCCACCCCTTCAGAGGGGTGAGTTTTGGGGTTGGTCGTTCACAGCGGAAAATCATGTGTGGACACCACCTGTACACGGCCCTTTTTGTTTTTTTCGAATCGGACCACCCCCGGCCAAACTACCCCTTCGAACGTCCAACCCCTTTTCGAAAATCAGCCATTTTCGACCCTTAGGGGTGAAGTTCGGGCATGCAAATTTCAGGGGAGGTTTCTGTAGTCATCCCAAACACGCCCATGCAGTGAAATCCGGTGCCCACATCTTCAACCCCTTCCGAGGGGGTGGCCACCCCCGGGCACCCCTGCACCCCCTCAGAAGGGGTTGAAGGGTGGGGACCAAGCGGACCTGTTAAAGGGAAGCCTAAAGCAGCTTCCCTCAAAATTTCGTGCAGATCGGACCACCCGTTCACTCTCCAGAGCCGAAAAGCCATCAATTCTCGCTAAACCCACCCCTAAGTTCAACCCTCTGTAAAAAAAAACTGAGTAGGGGTAGCGACCAAATTCGAAGTGTCCCAGCTCGGCTCAACCTTCAGCTTGAAGCCCCCTAACTCCCTACGCGCTGCGGCGTCGCGCGCGTCCGTGAGAGCGATCCGAAAATGGTGCTGCTCTTGGGCTGCAGCCGGTCCACGCGGGCGAGCCTGGGAGGCAGGCAACCTACCCTAGTAGAATAGGCGGCTGACTTGCGCCGCGCGGGATTCCGCCCAAACACCGCGCGACGGGGTTCAGCGTTCTGGGTCTTGCCCGGACCACGCCGTTTATAAATTAGCAATCCGGTCTCTGCCTGCTATCGAGAGCAGAGTTCTCGGCGCGTCGAGCTGGCGCACTCGGCCTGGACTCCGCTCTGAGCACAGCAGCGTAGCGCAGTCCGAGCCGATAGGCTGCGGCCGACTCCGACTGCGCCGCGGCGGGCAGAGTCCGCTGCAGCTCCGCTGGGCGGACCCGACAGGAATCCCTTGAGCGGCCCCCGCTGCCAGTCCGCGCCGAGAAACACGGGTGCGCACTGTCCGGGCGAGGCGTGCGTGGCGGAGCGCTGCCCAGCGCAACCTGCTGGAGTCGTGGCGCGCCCGCCCCCGTCCCTTCGCCCGGAGTCCGCCGCGCGGACCCCATGCGGACTGCGCCACGTCGTATTGCGCAGCTGCGACTTCAGTGGCGCTCCGCGTGGCGGCTCGCGGGCTGAATGCGCTGTCTTGTTTCGGAAAGCATTGTGGAAATGTATTTCGCAGCAATGTCGTGATGCGTGATGTAGGCGGGCCGAGGACGGCGCAGTCCATGCAAAATATGCGCGGCGTACCCTCTAGCTGCTTAGCTGTGCGAAATCCGTGCCATGTGAAATTTTTAGCAAATGATACGCTGTATCAGCAGCTTCTTCTATCGAAAAAATTAAAAGTTAAAAGTGAAAGCGAAATAAGTGTTAAGTTTTAGTTCAAAGTCACGTACTATTTAACGCCCTGAGTTGACGTGCTGCACTGTTAGAAAAAGATGTATGGATACAATAGAATTCCCTACAAGACATTGTATGGAAACAACTTGTTCGTTTAAATTAGAAACGATAAGTTTCATTTGAAAACAGATAGCTCATCTACGATGAAAACGAGCACTTCATTTACAAACAGGTCATCATTTCATCATGTAAAAATTCATTTGCATCTGAAACAATCCCATCATTTTGAAACGAACTAACATCCTCAAACAGCTAACTCGTTCTCCCTCACTATGACGCCTTTCGTTTTAAAACGGCCTTCATTGTTTTAAAACGATATCAAAACTTATATCTAATTTTTTATATTCGTTATTAGTCCCTCATTTTTTTTTGAAAAAAAAAAAAAGTTTTGATTACATGACTGTGAATGTGTCGTTTGTGTACGGATTGTTTTGTACACAGATGAGAAAGCTCGTATTCAAATGAACTGTATCATTTCTAAACGAGCTTAGTGATGGTTGTTATCTTCAATGGGGTAGCAAGTATTATTATTATTATTATTATTATTATTATTATTTATTGCCAAATAGGTCCCATGAGCACAGCGGCTCGTACTAAGGGACAATACAAAGCTTACAGCATATTGAAAGTATACAAGGCGGTGAACATTAATAGTTGAGGTACTCCTCCATGAAGAAGCATCTTACTCTGGACTTAAATACATTGAAAGACAGATCAAAAAGATAGGAAGGCAGATTATTGTACAGTTTTAAGGCATTATTAAAGGCAGATCTTGTTCCAAATTTAGTGGTATTGCTGGAGAATTGATGGAGTCTTGAAGATGATCTAGTAGAATACTGATGGATATCACTGTTTTTCGTGGGTTTGGCATTAGCTGAGAGGATATTTGTGTTAATTTTGTGAATATAAATAACTGAAGATAATTTGATTTGCACTGATACCGGTAAGACATTAGAGGTTTTATATACTGTATGGGAATGCTCTCTGTAGTGCATATTAAATACTAGGTAGATGTACGCCAGACCACGTCTCGCGTAGCAGGCTTCGCGATATTTCGCGAAACACTGTTACGCTGCGACGCGCCTGCGTACATCCACCTTAGAACATAAATTATGATCCCATTCTATCAAAAATCGGGGAATGCCATTGAATTGCACTCGAAAGGACCGTCCTGACGATGTACGGGAGAGGATTTATTAGTGCAAATGTCAGAACTTTGAGTTGTGCCTTGCTGACTAGTTCCAAATAGGATTCGAACAACAGAACAGTGGCTGCTATAATTGCACGATATGCTGGTCTAAAGGGCGCAACTCTGATCTAACACAGCATTTACAAAATTCCTATAACGCTCGAACAGCAAAACGGTGATACGTTTATTCGCGAAGGGTCGCAATTCGTCGAAATAACCCGTTCATGTATTTTCAGTACTTTTCGCCCGTAAGTCACGCTGTAGCGCTAAACGGTAAGAGATACGGCCAAACAGACGAAATTTCCCCCAGAGGGCCGCAACTCGTCGAGTTACCCTTAGGACAATGTAAAAAATATTTATTTTTAAAATTATTTTTCGAAATGTATATTAATTTTTAACGGTGTCAATTTTTGAGCTAGAATGCCCATTTTCGAACTCGACCAAGCTTTTGGGCAAGGAAGCTACAGTAAAATTTCAAGTCGATATCTCAATCGAGTTATCGTCAAATCCGATGAGTGAAGTAATAGGCTTCGCTATCGCTCAGCCAATAAACTTAAGGGCTCTCCTCTGAAGCACTTCAAGTTCAGTTATTTTATCCTTAGAACAGTGACCCCATACACTGGCCAAATAAAGAAAGTGAGGATTTATTAGTGCAAAGTAGATATTCCTTGAATAGTCCTTCTTAATCCTGTGCCTCTTAGTCTAAAATTCAAATTCCTAGGGTGATTTTATTCTTGATGTGTTCAATTTGAACATTCTAGTTAATAGAGTCAAGATGGAGGCCAAGATTTAGAGCAGTATTTTCTGCAATTGACAATGTTGATGGAAGAGATGACATGGCGTTGAGGGTGGAAGAATAGGTATTTAGTTTTTTCGATGTTAATGATAAGTCGGTTGCTATTCAGCCAGTTATCAATTCTGACGAGATCTTCATTAATACCTTTCATAATTCCATATTCAGATGCACCTTTATATATTAATAGGATGTCGTCTGCATAAAGCATTAGTTGTCCATTTAGGGTTAAATTAGATATATCATTGATGAAAATAATAAAAAGAAGTGGTCCTAGGACTGAGCCTTGAGGAACTCCAACTGTAATTTTTTGCAGACTACTGGGTGCTGAGTTTATCGAAACAAATTGTTGTCTATTAGAAAGATAGGAACTCATCCAATTATGAACAGGTCCTCTGATGCCAGCCGATGAGGGTTTGTCCAGGAGTAGCGAATGATCAACAGTGTCGAATGCCTTACGAAGGTCAATGAGGAGTCCAGCCGAGAGAAATCCTTTATCAATGTTATGTTGTATGTCAATAACAGCATCCATGGCTGCACATTCTGTTGATTTTTTTGATGTAAATCCATACTGAGAGTTAGTCAAGAAGTTCGAGTAATTTAAAAAGGAGATAAGTCTTATTTTCATTAGCTTCTCAAGGATTTTGGCCATTACGTTTAGGATGCTGATTGGTCGGTAATTGGAAGGAAGAGTTTTATCACCAGCTTTAAAGATAGGAACTACCCTAGCAATTTTGCAGAGATTAGGGAATTTACCCAATGTAAAAGTTAGATTGGCTAGATTGACTATATGAGGAAGCAGAAAGGTAGCATATCTTTTAATTATATTAGCTGATATTAATTCATCCTTGTTGCCATTGCTTGGTTTAAGTTGATTGATTATTTCTTGGACTTCATTGGTTGTGGTAGGACGTAGATAAAGGCTTCTAGGTGAATTATACTGCAGGGTGTTTATCCTTAGGTCAGGAAGATGCTGAGATAGATTGTCAATTGCCTTGATGTAATAGTCATTGAATGCCTCACTTATCTCCCTGGGTTTATCAATGACTTCTCCATTTACCACTATTTGTTTAATCTCCAAATTTGATTTATTCGAAGTTCTATTTAGTGCTTGGTTTGCAGCTTTCCAGGTGTTCTTAGGGTTATTTCCACTAGTCATTTTTTCATAATATTCAGTTTTTAATTTCCGTTTGACAGAGGTAACAAGATTTGAGAGGGATTTATACTCGTTGATAACCATGCTGGATGGATTTTTGACTTTGGTCTTATTAAATGAGATGCTTTTCTGTCTGATTAGTTCTACGAAATTGGAGTTAGCCCAGGGCTGGAGAAGGATGTTCTTTTTGTCAAAGGTTCTTTGCTTAGAACATAATTTAAGACCATCAGTAATATAAGAGGAGAATTTACTAAAACTTTCATCTACAGAGGCTGATGATGGACTAAATTTATTCTCTTTAAAATATTTCTCTAATTTATTGTAAAGAATGAAGTTGTTCGAAGGGTTGTTCACAGGGCTTCCTATGGACTTCACAAGTTTAGCTTCCAGGATCATGCAGCAGTGGTCACTAATATCCCAGTCAATTGTAAATATAGTGGTATCAGAGTATTCACCTCTGATATATGAGTGATCTATTAAGGTGGAGCTTGAAGAGGTGACTCTGGTGGGGAACTTAGTATTAACTAAGGTTAAGTCATACGACTTAGTGAGATCACTGAGAAGTGCTGCTTCTTTTGAGTATTTTAAAGTATTGATGTTGGTATCACCCATCATTACTATATTATTGCAGGTAGTATCTGAGAGTATTTTTTCAAGATCATCAAGAAATTCAGGGCTATTATTAAAGTTTCATTCGTATCTGAATGATCTCCTTGTTTTCTAACAGACATATGTGTATGGAAACGATACCTCATTCTCAGATGACTCACTTAAAGAGTCTTGAGGTGCAAGTCTGAAGTGTGTTAGAATTTGTTTTTTTACTGATGACTGCTTCATCTCAGAACGAATCTTTGCTAACAGAACATTGTTGGAGAACGATATATTTGCTATAAAAATTAACGAGGAATTCCTCGTTAATTTACAAACAGATTTCTAACAGTGTGGGTTCTGAGTTCAAAGTGAAAGTCATCTGCTCTCTCGTTAGCGTTAACATTTTTCAGCTTGGCTATGAATAATAACAATAATAATTTGAAGACTCAAAAAATACGGCAGAAAATGAAAATTTAATAAAGGAGGGATATTCATTTTAAAATAAGTCTTAGGAATAAAAATTGTTCGCCCATAAAAGAACGCATACACGATCTGTTACCGATACAGGTTCTCAACATGAAAACACCGCGCCACGCGTACAGTAGTTGTGCGGATCCTCAACATAAAAGAACTTGAAAAAGTTTGACAAAAAATGGTTTGCATGTCGAAAACTCTTACCTCTAAGATTTTGAAGACATGATTGCTGTTTGCGTTGGTGTCGGTAAATCGTTTTACGATACCAAGCGACACGACTTAGTTAAGATTGTAAACGAATTTCATCGCTCTGCTTCCTCAGACCGCCCACGCCCAAAATGTGCTTTCACGTTTTAGGCTGAGTTGGAATTTAAAAAATATTTGAGAACAGTAATATCTCCCTACAAGTGAACTCTGTGTAAGTGAATATTCGAGGTTCGAGATCCTCTCTACAACTAAAACGGCGGGCCCGAAACGCTCGCTTGTTGGGAGGAGTTGCCAAGAATTCCTGTACCGTTTGGTGTCATTCGAATCAGTTTGGAGTCAGCAAGACAAAAGTCTCGCTAGTTGTTAAAAATACATTACATTATTCGAACAGATGCGCGTATCAAGAACGTTCGATTCGCCACCAGCCTCCGAGTGGCTAATCGCCTGTCATCCCCTCGTCAACGCCGACGGCCCGGTCCAGGGGCCCAACCCAGCTTCGGCCGCTAGGCAGGTCAGCCTATTGTTCCTCCGGAAGGGTCGTGTCATTGACTCGTCCTTCCTCAGCGCAGGAATGTAGCCCGCAGCTTGCCGCCACCAGTTGCCGCCCGCCGGGGAGCCCCCAACACTGCACCACTATCGGAAGGAGAGGGGAGGGGAGGGGCGGGGGGCAGGGGGGAGGGGGAGGGGCAGACGGCCCGGCAGGGACACCAGGCAGCCTTGTAATGTGGTGCGGTGCAGATCGTCTCGTCCGCACAAGGCTCCGTAGCTCAGTAGGTTCCGACCGAAGCGTGAGCGCTGAGTTGGCGTGGCTGAGGGTTCGATCCCCGGCACCGCCAACAACATGCGTATCTCGCGGCCAGTAGGACTGACCCGGCTACATACGAGGCCTAGAGGCAGAGAGAGGATAGGTGGGAAGAGGGGGAGAAGGGGAGAAGGGGAGAGGTAGGGACAGAAGGAGGAGGGAGGAAAGAGAAGGCGAGAGGTTAGAGCCCCAAAGAAGTCAGTACGCGATAACTATATTTCTTATACTGAATGCACTTTTGGCATATATTTTTAACGCGGGGGGAGTACCGAATGAATGTTGCAGGACCGTTATTTTAAAATCAGCCAGGCGTCTGCGGGCCGAAGGCTGCCAAACTCAATGAGCCAGGAGTCCACACGGCAGGGTCTCACGGAGTGGCGCGCCGCGCGCTCTGCCTTGAGTCCGCCAGGCGGAGCCCGGGCGGAGCCGCCGCCGAGCCCGTCCGCACGGAGTCCGCCCCGCAGCGCGGCGGCGGCCACGCCGTTCTGGACAGGGGGTGCTTCAGGCTCATTCCGCGCGGCGGAGTGCGGGCGGAGCCATGAGCGCTAGTGAGTGCGGACCGCGCGCCGCTGATCTCTAGCGGCTCAGCCGTTCTGGACAAGACATATTCGCCCCGGGTCCGCCGGCTTCCGCCCGGCGGATTCCGCCGTCCGCTAGGCGGAACCTGGGCGGACCCGCGGCGGATATAATATTCTACTAGGGTACCAAGTGCGATCGGCTCCTCGCGTTTCGGCTGAGACGTGGAAAGGCGCTCCGACTGCACTCCCGTGCGCCAGAGCAGACCAGAGGTGTCCCGTTTGAACGTGACTCGTTCACCGACGCACGCTAGGTGCCGGCTCCGACAGGTGGACCGGCTGCAGCCCAAGAGCAGCACCATTTTCGGAACCCTCTCACGGACGCGCGCGACGCCGCAGCGCGTAGGGAGTTGAGGGGCTTCAAGCTGAAGGTTGAGCCGAGCTGGGACACTTCAAATTTGGTCGCTACCCCTACTCAGTTTTTTTTTACAGTCGGGATTTAGAGTACCATAAAATGGTCGAGTACAATCTTTTGAGAGCAACCAACCGTTATGATTTCATAATTTTCTTTATCAGTTCAACATTAACACAATTATTCCGTTTGAGCGACATAAAATGGTCAAGTACAATCTTTCGAGAGCAACCAACCGTTATGACGTCAGCATATTTTCAGAAGTTCAACATCAATACAATTATACCTTTTTACATTTCTTTATTCCCACAAATTTAATTTCATTATGCTAGCAAATTAGCTTTGAGAAGTCCAGTGACAGTTACATTAAAACTCTCCAATACATTACTCTAAAACTTAACTAGTTACTGCAGTTCAGTCTTTTATTCTCAATTAGAATACAGTTAGAAAGAAACTGTCATTATTCCCCACAAAGCTTTTCCGATTTGAATTTTTTCTTTTAATATATTTTAATCCGTTGAACTTTTCTTTTATCTTTATTATCATATTTCTCTTTATTTATATTCAATTCTATATTCATTTCTCTCTTCATTTCCTTTTCTTTTTACTGGTACCAGTTTTATTTCAGATTTATCATATTAATTTATTACTTTTAATGTTCGTTCCCTTAATTTTTACTTGATTTTATTTAGTTGGTATTACCCCCGCAGCGTTTCGTTCTCTTTTGTTTTCTATCATGGCGGCCGCTGTGCGGCATCAGCTTAGCCAACACACAGTGACGACTTTCTTTTTTCGTATTTGAATTGACAGTTTATCGGACTTCAGACGCGGTTTTCTATAAGCTTTCTATTTTAGTATGACGAGTTCTCTATTTATGCTTTTTTTTTAGATCTAACCTCTTGCGCTTCCGCAATGGGTTTTGTAGTATTCATTTTCTTATGTTGCTCTCTTTGGAGCGGTGCCTGGCTGACCATTCAAATCTCAAATTTCGCTGACTCGGTCTTTCATTTCATTTTCGTGGGAAGGCTTTGGCTTGGCGTCTCATTCATCTGCCAGTCTCGAGTTGCTCTTGTTGTAGTCAGGCCATTAGTAGAATTTCTTTTTGACATGGAATCCGAACTCAATTTGCAAATCGACAGCTGGTGGTCAGAGGCTTGCCCTGACCCAGCCGACGGTAGTCCTAGCAATGTGGAAAGTTTCGATGATTCAAAAGTGGACATCCTTATTCCGGAGTGCAATTTGGATTGGGACACCAAATATGATGCCTCCTCTCCGTTGGATGAGCAAGACTATTCAGAGGAGCCGAGGGCCAGCCCTCTGTTTAGTGACGAGATTATAATTCCCGATTTGGAATTGAAGGAGGAATATATCCCACCTTTTGAGTTTGTAGATGTAGGTGACTGTCAGTCACCTCCTGAGGGCATTGAATATGTTGATCCCCTCAGTATTGATTTTCCTAGTGAGTATCGCAAATTTCCGGTAATTTTCCTATCGTCAATTATATTTGTTGTTTTAGCGGTATTTTATTATTTTAATTTTAGCTTCTCTGCATACCTTTTATCGGGGGTCGCCTCTTGGTAAAATCCTAGTATTCTTTCCTTATTATCGGTGATTTTAGTTCTGTTTTAATTCCGATTTTTGCACCCTTATTTTCAGAAATTTACTATGCTTATCAGTGCCCGCACTGCATGCGGCAGTTCGGCCGGCTCTGGAATTTGGCGCAGCATTTAGTCCATTTTTGTAAATACTACTCAACTCCTAACTCCCTCTTCCAGGTGTATACAATGTTTGGGTTCTAAGTCCCCTTTTTTTTGAGATTATTATTATTCTATGACTGTTTCCGGCGGTATAATAAAACCCCGAGCTGGAAAGTGCCTGTGTCGATTTTTATCCATTTTGCCTCAAGTAATCTGAACAGAACTGAATCAGTATTCCGTAATTACAACACCCCTAATTCCTGAAAGCTTATTTAGTTAATAGTTTTCAATCTCTAGTTTCCCCATATTTTACCTTCTACGCCCTATTAGAAGCTTAACGTTCCGAAACTTGGCCGAAACCCTGCCGAAATGAGTCCGATCGGCTCGGGCTGCTCCGCGGGGCGTCCGCCTGAACGCCCGGACTGTCCCGACTTCGATCCGCCTTCGGACAAGGGCAGCCCGAAATCAGACCGAGTGTGTCCGGACAGCCCGCTCATAATCCTGACGCATTCGGACAGACCGATAGTAGTCCGCAAGGAATCGGGTCGTCCGAAGTTCATTCTAGAATGCGATTGCAAATCGGACAAGCCGGGAACAGTCCGGACATTGTGTTTGTACCACACACCTAACCCCCCACGCCCCCCTCCCCCGGACAGAAAGTGTTGGGCACTTATCTGAAGGTTTTTTTTACTACTGATGTTTTATTTCGTGTCGAGGCAATGCACAGGTTGTCTATAACGTCGAGTTGGGTCCCCATGATCCCCGCCGTACCTTTGGGTTTTCCGTGCAACGCGCGCGGGGTGCTGGGGTTCGTACCTGCCGGCCAGCTGGCACGGAAGCGTATCGACAACAAGCGGCGGTTTTCCCCCATTTTCGGCCTGGAGATGCATCTCATCGGCTGAGTTAGAGGCCTCCTGGTCGAGCCTAGTCTAGACCGGGGAGGGGAGGGGGACAGGGAGTCCGAGTGTGTCGGGGCAGCCCGATTAGAGCCCTGTGATAGCTGGACAGCCCTGCATCAGGGCAACAATAATCGGACAATCCGGTACTCGTACCGCTCGTGTCAGGGGATAGGGGGAGGGCCTATCAACGCCCGCCGGTCCGGTGCCGGCGGATGCGGTCCGGTGAGGGCAGGTAGGATGACCCGCGGACGCTGGAGCGGTTCTCCCAACGCGTCTTAGTAGCGCAATGGTCTACGTGATGGCATTCCAACGCAGAAGTCCGTGGTTCAACTCCCCGTCCGGTAAGGTACAAAAAGTAAGTTTCGACTTAAAACATGAACCTAATGGGATGTTAGCAAGGGAAGGGCAAGGAAGCAGCAAGTTAAAATGCGAACGATGAAGTCTGGCGAATTTCCGTTTTTGTCTCAAAACGCCCTGAAAATTCCTATACGTAAGTGGGAATACTACGACACACAAATGGTACATATCCTACACAGCTGTATAGAAAAATTCACAGACATTTTTATGAAATTTTCCAAACAAATTTTTTACAGTGAACGCATCTGTCGGGTGCGTTTTGGAACAAGTCCGAGGAGGACTGGTATTTGTCCATTTTGAAAGAAAGGCTTCAAAACTAAACCCAACTAAATTCCAACCGAGGTTCAGGTTGGGAAAAATAAAGAAAAAACTTTCAAAGCTAATGTACCTGGTGTCATTTAGGAGACCCAGTGGTGTGTGTTGGAAAAGAGTATGTCATGTGGCACACATGTCTAAATCGTACGAGAGACCATCAGCTCTTAAAAAGGTAAACGCCAGGGTGAAGGACGGAGGGATGGGCTTGCCCATGCTCGAACTCACGATCCCAACGGTATATAGGGGACGCGTATGTGAAGGCCGCACTAGCGTCTTCCACCATGAAGCAGCTTTTTGTGAAACTAGGAAGGCGTTGTAAGGGTGTGCGCACAGCTGCCCAATACCATCGCCTTATGAAGCCCAGGCTGGAAGAGAAGGCCCTCGGGTCAGGACTAGCCACCTCAGCAGCAGGAAGCTCCTGGATATACAGTCCGCCGAACAGCTGGACTGGCCGAGATTACATCAAAGCCATACTGTTGCGGTGTGGGCTACTTCCAACGAGAGGGGCACCCTTTATCAAAGATCCTGCTAAGGCCGCGTGCAGGAACAGCCTCTGCACAAAGAAGAGGACGAGGGAGTGTTTGTACCACGTCCTCCAGCGATGCCCCAGCCTCCAGCGAAATCCTGGCCAATGACCTGAAGAAGAAGGGATTCAGAGTAACGGCTGAGCCCAGGATTCGGAAGGCCGAGTGGTTATTCAAGCCTGACCTGGTCTGCGTCTCACCTGGAGGTGAGGTTGCTTATTTTGTGGAGGTGTCGGTTGCGTATGAGTACAAGGGAGCCTTATCGAATGCCTACGGGCTGAAAGCGAAAGCGTACACTGAAATTGTCGATGTTGTCCAGAGGGCCTTTAATGTTAAGTCCGTTGTCATTGCCCCATTTATAGTCGGAGCCCGAGGTGGAGAACACCCGTTTAACATCAAACTCCTTCGGGAGTGGGGCGTAGATACACGCAGAGCAAACAGCCTGCGTGTGTATAAAGTATGGTGCAAGCATACACCGCATGTTCATGGCGTCAGTGTGGCGGAAAGCATTATGACAGGCCAGAATACTTTTTGTTACAGGCTGGAACAATGACGGGTGACAAAGTCAGTGGAGGAGCGCGTCCTAAGAAGGCCCTGCCGCCTTCGAAGGAGCTTCGTCTGGCCCGGAGGCGCTTGGAAAGGATGACCTTGGAATCAACGCAGCCGAAGCTCGACCGCAACGGATTTGGGTACCGTCCTATTCGCCAGCCCAAGACCCCGATACCACCCAATGAGTCGGACCCACCGCCAATGGAGTCCGTTGAGTGGGTGTCAGGGGGAACCCTTGAGGAGAAGTCCGAGGCACGCAAGCAGGCGGGCCTTGGTGAGGTGCCTCGAGGGGCGTCGGTGATGGTGGGTGGGGAATCAGTGCCTGTGGTCATGGAGGCTAAGAGGATCGGAGGCAGCCCACGCGATCTTAACAACCTTCTGAGTAGGCAATGTATGCGGCGGAAAGTTGAGGACCCAAAGTACCTTTCTTTGACCTTGATGTTCGTCGCTCGCCTTTCAGAGCTTGGGAGAGCGATCTGCTGGCCGGCTCCTGAGGCAGAACAGTGCCTCAGGCTGCGTGTCAGAGGCCTTCCGACGGATCCGGCTGAGCTTCTCAGCCATCTCCACGAAACTTTTGAGGAGAGGGATGAGAAGTTCAGTTTGGAGGAAGTTGTAAACGACTACGGCAGGCAATTCGGCAAGGCCCAATTCGATTGGGACAAACCCGGCCTCGAAGCTTTCAGGGTCGTAAGGTATTGATTTCGGAGTTCCCTGGGTTGGCTGGGTCGCGACACTCGTGTCGGGCTTGCCGCCCTTTAAGATCTGGCGTTTTCGTGCGTGCACGGAGCACTTTCGCGCAATGAGACATTCCCAGTCACTAGCTGAACAAGTTGGTGGCTGTCTTGCGCGCGTCAGTTATGGCAAAACTGGCACGGGGCTGGCTTTGGGCACCGCCCACCTACCTGGCTGCTTTCTGATTAGCGAAAAGTAGCTTTGGAAGGATCAAACGGTCATGCGTCGGCCTCCTGTGAGGACTATTGCAGTCCGGGCCGGACGCCGCTAGCTAGTTAGCCCAATGCCTCGTCATCTAACTAGTGACGCGCATGAATGGATTAACGAGATTCCCACTGTCCCTATCTACTATGTAGCGAAACCGCTGGCAAGGGAACGGACTTGCAGAAATCGGTGGGGAAAGAAGACCCCTGTTGAGTCTGATCCATAGCCCAAATCTAGGTCCGCTGGGCTTCCGAGTCATGTTGAGCCAACCTAGATTTGTTTTTCTATGTTGACTTAACATAATTTTTTTTTCTAACTTCTAAACCATGAGGGTTAAAAAATTTCCCATGAGCGCTTTCTACTCAGTTTTTAAAGCCTAAAAACACACTGAACTCGTTTTAGAAATTTATCATGTATTTTACTCATGGCAGCTCTTGAAACTCGAATGATGTCCGTCTTACTTCAGAAAGGGCACCGATTTCAGAGTTTTCCTGTTCCGCATCACACCGCACATCACACCGATATCCGTTTTCCTATACTGACTAAACTTGATAAAATGCAAATTTATGCCGTGTCGAATTTACGTTGAGCGAACGTGTGTTTTAATGTTCATGCAACTTACCTTTTTTTGCGACACGATTTCGCCACGATCAGTCTAATTTTGAAACTGATCGCATTTCTTTAATGCTGCCTTAAGTTTGCAATGCTGGACCAACATACAGTATGCGTTCCAGAATACAAGTCCTGTTTGCCACGCTGAACTGACATAGAGTATGCGTCGCAGAATACAAGTCCTGTTTGCCACGCTGAACAGACATAGAGTAAGCGTCGCAGAATACAAGTCCTGTTTGCTATGCTGAGCTAACAATTCAAATTGGTTGACGTTAAGCTAACATCGAGGATGTTGTATAAACATTAATATCTATTTTAATTTTATGTTCGCGCGACCTAGAAAAAAAAAAGTCTATGTTGGATAAACATTAATATCTATTTTAATTTTATGTTCGCCTGACCTAGAAAGTAAAAAAAGTCTATGTTGTTTGAACATTAATATCAATTTTAATTTTATGTTCGCCTGACCTAGAAAGTAAAAAAGTCTATGTTGCTTGAACATTAATATCAATTTTAATTTTATGTTCGCGTGACCTAGAAAGTAAAAAAAGTCTATGTTGTTTGAACATTAATATCAATTTTAATTTTATGTTCGCCTGACCTAGAAAGTAAAAAAGTCTATGTTGCTTGAACATTAATATCAATTTTAATTTTATGTTCGCGTGACCTAGAAAGTAAAAAAGACTATGCTGCTTGAACATTTATATCAATTTTAATTTTATGTTCGCGCGACCTAGAAAATAAAAAGGCCCGGCGCAGTGGAGGGGGACAATCGCCGAGGTGGAGGGGGACGCTCGGCGAGCGCTGCGCGACGGGGAGGCAGAGGCAGAAAACGTAATGTTACCTAGACATCAGAAACCTTTGACATTATGTTAATCCGACATAATTTAAGGTCAGTAAAAACTCACCATATATGCCTGATTTTATCTCTGAGACCTTATTCTCTTGCCTGTCGTTGACCTGAGAGGATTAGCTGGAGTTCTATCGATAGTCACCAAAAGGTATGTCAATTTAACATTTTTATCAGTATGAAATGCGGTTGGAACATTTGCCAACATGTCAACGTGACGTTCGGTACGTCCTCGTTAGGTTCACTGATTTTGTCTTTGAGCGATTTCTAAAGTTCTGTCTGAAATCTTACTGCAGGAAAAAGAAAAAGGTTATTTGCCTGTATTCAGCCTGATGTAAGGCTGACCTAATTTAATCCTTATGTAACTCTGCTATAATGCGGCACGCTGACGTTAACGTCAGATTGACGTAAGAAATGTCACGGTGACGTTGACTAGTAACAATAGGAAATTCGACCTTCCATGTTGCGTACTTGTCCCACAGGTTGTTTCTGCAGTAAAACCATGGAGAACACTCTACACATTTTGTTGTGTGACTGCTTAGGCTGCACGGTCATGAAAGATTTTGCTAAGAACTGTGACTGTGACGTTTGCAAATGTATAAGGTACTGATGCTAGCTCCATAATAGTCTCTTCGCTTTGTAAAATAAATTATTCTGCTTTTATAATTTTACTTCCATTTTGTAGAGAGGCTCTAAGGCTGTCAGAGAATTCGCATAAAGAAGATTGTTTTCATTCGTGCCCCTTCCCGCGGTGTGCTTCGAAGCGAGGCGTCATCTCCAATTATTGTCAATGTTTGCCTTGTACCATATTTGTTTATCTTCTTGCTTAAACCATCTCAATTTGCTATTTTTGATTGCAACTTTATTGATTTTTTTTGTTACAAGAAGTTTGCGTTCTATGAGGCCATCCTTCCGTGCCTCTGAATAAATAAGTCAAAAAATAAATTTTCTGTTCTTTCTTAACGTTTCTGACACTCCTGACGGCACTCGCAAACACCTACACATGCTGCACAAAGTCCTCTCTTTTGCCTCCTCGTGGCGTGCAGCGGGAAACCTGACCTGCAATTAGTGTGGGCAGGGCTAAAAAAGAAAGGCACATTCTAACGGTTCCTGTAAGAATCAACTGAGATTGCCGAGAGGTAAGTTTCAATTCAATTCAATAAATTGTAGAATCGACTTAAGATGTGGAATCGACATAAAATGTAGAATTGGAAAAATCATCAAGAACCCCTATAGCCGCATGCGAGATGACTCACTCATAGGGGGTCGTTCACATATAATGTAACGCTATTTTGGCTTTTTTTAATCTCCCCCTCCCCCATGTCTGATATCTAGCTGCAGGAAAAAGAAAAAGGTTTTAGCTTGTATTCAGCCTGATGTTAGGCTGACCTAATTTAATCCTAATGTAACTCTGCTATAATGCCACTCTGACATCATTTGTCATCTGACTTCAATGTAAATAATTTTACGCTGACATTCATGGCATTAAATTAGTCTAATTTTACATGCATTACATTTTTTTAATTGAAGAAAAATATTATAAATTTTTTTCTTTTTGATTTAGTTTCTACAATGGCTGCACAAGAAAAAATTGACCCGCAGATGACCGTCCTGTAAGAAGATATTCAGTGCTTGATTAAGAGTCGGTGCCCAAAGCACAGAAAAATATGTTGCCTCTGGCCAAAAAGGCATAAAATAGCCAAACTTCGGTATGGCGAAGTTTACAACATTGAAACCTGTAATATGTGTCATAAGGAGATGCTAATTAAACTTTTAAAAGTTTCGACAAACAATTATTAAATTATGGTTAAATAATACACATATTTCCTAAAATTTATCTTTATTTCGCAGTTTTTACAGTTCTTTTACAGTTATTAGATTCGAGAACCTACATGCCTAACGCATTCTGTGCGTCAGTTAGGCCCTTGAAAGAGAGTCGAGATTTCATGTTAGATTGACATGAAAGGAATTAAGTCATGCTGACGTTAAAGTCAGATTGACGTTAATGTAAGATTGACGTAAGAACAGTCACGCTGACGTATACTCGTCACAATGGCAAACTCGATCCCTCTGTGATAATTTAACGTCAATCTGACGCTCAGACGAATATTTTACGTTAGCTTGACATTTTAAACATAAGCAAGAGTTTTTGTGTCAGCGTGACGTAAGAATTCAGGTTCTTATGTTAGCTTGACGTTAATGTCAGCGGGACATACAAATTTTGGATCAGACCTACAGGCGTGATGCACAAGAATTCTATGTCAGCGTGACATTTCTTATGTAAGTCTGACTTAAATGTCAGCGAAACATAAAAAAGTCACTCCAACATTAATTTCAAAGTTAGCTAGACATTCAGGAGATGAGGTTTTACTGACATCGCTTCAGAAACTCATCGTTTACATAAGTATGAAAGTCTTGACATAAAAGGGATGAGGTCGATAACACATTAAAATTAATGATAGATTGACATTAAAGGAATAAATATACTCTCTCTTAGCCCTAATTTGCAAAGATTTGCAGACTAGGTTTCCACCGCACGCCACGTGGAGGCGAGAGAAATTGTGCGGCATAGTGTAGGTGTTTGTGTGCGAAAACGTGTATGTCTGTGAAAAAACGAACAATTATAATAGCTGCTTTAAAAGAGAAACTTTTATTTTCAACACGTTGTTAAAGTGTACAATTTGAAAAAGAAATTGTTTTTCTTATTAAAAACATCTTATTACAATAAAAAATAGCTAATGATTTATTGGAAGCTACACTGTTTCAAAAAAATTGATATCAAGTTTTTAATTTGTTTACCTGCAGGCACTACATAACTTTGTTTTTAAATTAAAAAGACAAACTTTACATAAACACTTCATTTTCCTTATAGCTATGCAACAAGTACAATTACACGCACAGAGGCTGGACACATCCATATCTTCTTTCATCTTTCTTATCTCACAGCAGTTGCAGTTAAGGGGACATGATCGCCACATAGTGCAGCACAGGCACTTGCAAGTTTCGTCCATGATATAAACTAGATGAGTTAAAAAGTCTGGAAAAAGGGCTCATATGTTTAATAGAGGGTAATGATTTGAGATATTAAATGGTATGTGGAGTTGTCTTTAGATGTAAATTCAGTGCAATTTTATTTTGAGATCGGACATATTTTCACGAGTTCAAAGTTACGCATTAGCTCTTATGGGAAAAAACGTCAAAAACCATGAAAAAATGAAAATCTAAAATTTAGGCTTTTTATTTTATGTTTTTTAAAATTCTGTTTTCAGAAATGCAATCTACGCCAAAAAAGGCATACAGTGATGTGTCACACTTGATATTGCAACCCATGGTTTAGGCGGTGTAGGCTGCAAAATTTCATGACTTTTGTGCAATTTGAGGCAATTTTGGCTTAAATTGATAGCTGACCGGGACTGAACCGTTCACTTTAATATCAAGTGTGACACATCACTGGATGCCTTTTTGGGCGTAGATTGCATTTCTGAAAACAGATTTTCAAAAAACTTCAGATAAAAAGCCTAAATTTTAGATTTTCATTTTTTCATGGTTTTTGACGTTTTTTCCCATAAGAGCTAATGCGTAACTTTGAACTCGTTGCGCGATCGGAAAATATTGTCCGATCTCAAAATAAAAAATTGCACTGGATTCTACATTTAAAAAGACAACTTTTCCGCATACCCGCCATTTCAATATCTCAAATCCTTTTTTTACGCTACCCTCTAATGTTTAAGGCACTAATGGTAAAATACTTTTAAAAATACTAAAAACAAACAAATGTCAAACCAGCATAAAATGTAAATCCGGAATAGTTTTTTTAAGGAAAACAATGTCAGATCAACATCCGTTTTCAGAATGCCACAAAACGTCCGCACCCTTCTACTGCTAACGACAGAATGAGGCTTCTGAAGAAACATCGGCTTATTTATTTATAAAGACG
Organism: Frankliniella intonsa; assembly: GCA_033675135.1. Lineage (NCBI taxonomy): Eukaryota > Metazoa > Arthropoda > Insecta > Thysanoptera > Thripidae > Frankliniella > Frankliniella intonsa. The sequence goes on along the minus strand of JAWJED010000040.1, from coordinate 1,510,015 downwards.
GTTCACAAGTTATGCCAGGCCAACCGTAATGTCAGGCCAGCATAATGTCAACTTAACATCGGTCACGTGATGTCAGGTGATCATAATCTGACAGTGATATAGGTCAGGTTAACATTATGTCTGCTGTCATAATAGGGAAATGACAGGCGGTTACACGACAGGTAAATGTTATGTCAGGTTGACATAATTTCACAATTTTATGGCAAGCCAAAAGATGTCGATATGACAATAAGTTGACATTATTTGACGTCAGGTCAACATTAGGTGGGCTCAACATCTGGGCAAATATTCTCTCATGGGTAATATTAGTTGGTTCAATGTCAGTTTAACATTATGTCATAGTGAAATTAGTCAAATTGATGCTAGACCAAGTGCCTAAAACAGTTTTCAGATTCGATAACCTTCTTGCCTAACGCATTCTGTGCGTCGTTTAAAATTCTATTTTTTTTCCGGCTTATCTCTCAACGGGAAAACCATAGGTCGTTTCTTACAGTCGCTGCTGGCATTTTCAGCGGAAAGTATAAGACGGAAAAAAATTGAAAACTTAAACTGGCGTAAAGGGCATGTTAAAGACTACTATCATAAGATTTTAAGTACTTGAGGTGTAATACAAGTATGCCGGTATGTAAATTCCTGGCCAGAGTGAAGGTCAAGACCTCCCTCTGGTCAGTTAAGCCCTTGAAAGAGAGCCCTGAATTCATGTTTTTCAATGTTGCGCCAGCGTAAAAACCACGAGATCTATGTCGGGGCAACCTTCGAATTAGGAACGTCGCACCAACATACGATTCAGAACGGCTCCCGTCCGCAAATCAGCTAAGTCGCGGGACCACGTTCCCTCAGCTTAAGAACTTATCATGTTGCGCCAGCGTAGGTTTTTAATGTTGCGCCAGCATAAAAACCACGAGATCAATGTCGGGGCAACCTTCGATTTGGTAGCGTCACGCCAACATCTAAACACCTAAACATCCCCTTCTTTGACCCGTTTTTAAAGGGGTTAGTTGTTAAAATATAAAATTTTTATTTATTGCACCGGATTGCGGCTATCGTTAAGTGCCTAAAACAGTTTTCAGATTCGATAACCTTCTTGCCTAACGCATTCTGTGCGTCGTTTAAAATTCTATTTTTTTTCCGGCCTATCTCTCAACGGGAAAACCATAGGTCGTTTCTTACAGTCGCAGCTGGCATTTTCAGCGGAAAGTATAAGACGGAAAAAAATTGAAAACTTAAACTGGCGTAAAGGGCATGTTAAAGACTACTATCATAAGATTTTAAGTACTTGAGGTGTAATACAAGTATGCCGGTATGTAAATTCCTGGCCAGAGTGAAGGTCAAGACCTCCCTCTGGTCAGTTAAGCCCTTGAAAGAGAGCCCTGAATTCATGTTTTTCAATGTTGCGCCAGCGTAAAAACCACGAGATCTATGTCGGGGCAACCTTCGAATTAGAAACGTCGCGCCAACATACGATTCAGAACGGCTCCCGTCCGCAAATCAGCTAAGTCGCGGGACCACGTTCCCTCAGCTTAAGAACTTATCATGTTGCGCCAGCGTAGGTTTTTTAATGTTGCGCCAGCATAAAAACCACGAGATCAATGTCGGGGCAACCTTCGATTTGGTAGCGTCACGCCAACATCTAAACACCTAAACATCCCCTTCTTTGACCCGTTTTTAAAGGGGTTAGTTGTTAAAATATAAAATTTTTATTTATTGCACCGGATTGCGGCTATCGTTAAGTGCCTAAAACAGTTTTCAGATTCGATAACCTTCTTGCCTAACGCATTCTGTGCGTCGTTTAAATTCTATTTTTTCCGGCCTATCTCTCAACGGGAAAACCATAGGTCGTTTCTTACAGTCGCAGCTGGCATTTTCAGCGGAAAGTATAAGACGGAAAAAAATTGAAAACTTAAACTGGCGTAAAGGGCATGTTAAAGACTACTATCATAAGATTTTAAGTACTTGAGGTGTAATACAAGTATGCCGGTATGTAAATTCCTGGCCAGAGTGAAGGTCAAGACCTCCCTCTGGTCAGTTAAGCCCTTGAAAGAGAGCCCTGAATTCATGTTTTTCAATGTTGCGCCAGCGTAAAAACCACGAGATCTATGTCGGGGCAACCTTCGAATTAGAAACGTCGCGCCAACATACGATTCAGAACGGCTCCCGTCCGCAAATCAGCTAAGTCGCGGGACCACGTTCCCTCAGCTTAAGAACTTATCATGTTGCGCCAGCGTAGGTTTTTTAATGTTGCGCCAGCATAAAAACCACGAGATCAATGTTGGGGCAACCTTCGAATTGGCAGCGTCGCGCCAACATCTAAACACCTAAACATCCCCTTCTTTGACCCGTTTTTGAAGGGGTTAGTTGTTAAAATATAAAATTTTTATTTATTGCACCGGATTGCGGCTATCGTTAAGTGCCTAAAACAGTTTTCAGATTCGATAACCTTCTTGCCTAACGCATTCTGTGCGTCGTTTAAAATTCTATTTTTTTTCCGGCCTATCTCTCAACGGGAAAACCATAGGTCGTTTCTTACAGTCGCAGCTGGCATTTTTAGCGGAAAGTATACGACGGAAAAAAATTGAAAACTTAAACTGGCGTAAAGGGCATGTTAAAGACTACTATCATAAGATTTTAAGCACTTGAGGTGTAATACAAGTATGCCGGTATGTAAATTCCTGGACAGAGTGTAGGTCAAGACCTCCCTCTGGTCAGTTAAGCCCTTCAAAGAGAGCCCTGAATTCATGTTTTTCAATGTTGCGCCAGCTTAAAAACCACGAGATCTATGTCGGGGCAACCTTCGAATTAGGAACGTCGCGCCAACATACGATTCAGAACGGCTCCTGTCCGCAAAGCAGCTAAGTCGCTGGAGCACGTTCAGTGAACGTAGGAACCTTTAATGTTGCGCAAGCATAAATATCACGAATTCTATGTTCGTCCAACATAGATATGAACTAAATCTAAGTCGGTGCAAACTAAGAATTAGGATTTTCAAGCCAGCATAAGAATCAGTATTACTATGTAGGGCCAACGCCCCGCGTCCGCAAATCAGCTAAGTCGCTGGCACACGTTTAGTCAGCGTATGAAATTATTATGTTGCGCCAACATATAAATCACAAAGTCTATGTCTTGCCAACATGTAAACACCTAAACATCCCCTTCTTTGACCCGTTTTTAAAGGGCTAAGTTGTTAAAATATAAATTTTTTATCTACAGCACCGGATTGCGGCTATCCTTAAGAGCCTCAAACAGTTTTCAGATTCGATAACCTTCTTGCCTAACGCATTCTGTGCGTCGTATAAAATTCTATTTTTTTTCCGGCTTATCTCTCAACGGGAAAACCATAGGTCGTTTCTGACAGTCGCTGCTGGCATGTTCAGCGGGAGGTATAAGACGGAAAAAAATTGAAAACTTTAACTGCCGTAAAGGGCATGTTAAAGACTACTATCATAAGATTTTAAGCACTTGAGGTGTAATACAAGTATGCCGGTATGTAAATTCCTGGACAGAGTGTAGGTCAAGACCTCCCTCTGGTCAGTTAAGCCCTTCAAAGAGAGCCCTGAATTCATGTATTTCAATGTTGCGCCAGCTTAAAAACCACGAGATCTATGTCGGGGCAACCTTCGAATTAGGAACGTCGCGCCAACATACGATTCAGTACGGCTCCTGTCCGCAAAGCAGCTAAGTCGCTGGAGCACGTTCAGTGAACGTAGGAACCTTAAATGTTGCGCCAGCATAAATATCACGAATTCTATGTTCGTCCAACATAGATATGAACTAAATCTAAGTCGGTGCAAACTAAGAATTAGGATTTTCAAGCCAGCATAAGAATCAGTATTACTATGTAGGGCCAACGCCCCGCGTCCGCAAATCAGCTAAGTCGCTGGCACACGTTTAGTCAGCGTATGAAATTATTATGTTGCGCCAACATATAAATCACGAAGTCTATGTCTTGCCAACATCTAAACACCTAAACATCCCCTTCTTTGACCCGTTTTTAAAGGGGTAAGTTTTAAAATAGAAATTTTTTATCTATATCATCAGATTGCGGCTATCCTTTAGAGCCTTAAACAGTTTTCAGATTCGATAACCTTCTTGCCTAACGTATTCTGTGCGTCGTATAAAATTCTATTTTTTTTCCGGCTTATCTCTCAACGGAAAAACCATAGGTCGTTTCTGACAGTCGCTGCTGGCATGTTCAGCGGGAGGTATAAGACGGAAAAAAATTGAAAACTTTAACTGCCGTAAAGGGCATGTTAAAGACTACTATCATAAGATTTTAAGCACTTGAGGTGTAATACAAGTATGCCGGTATGTAAATTCCTGGACAGAGTGTAGGTCAAGACCTCCCTCTGGTCAGTTAAGCCCTTCAAAGAGAGCCCTGAATTCATGTTTTTCAATGTTGCGCCAGCTTAAAAACCACGAGATCTATGTCGGGGCAACCTTCGAATTAGGAACGTCGCGCCAACATACGATTCAGAACGGCTCCTGTCCGCAAAGCAGCTAAGTCGCTGGAGCACGTTCAGTGAACGTAGGAACCTTTAATGTTGCGCAAGCATAAATATCACGAATTCTATGTTCGTCCAACATAGATATGAACTAAATCTAAGTCGGTGCAAACTAAGAATTAGGATTTTCAAGCCAGCATAAGAATCAGTATTACTATGTAGGGCCAACGCCCCGCGTCCGCAAATCAGCTAAGTCGCTGGCACACGTTTAGTCAGCGTATGAAATTATTATGTTGCGCCAACATATAAATCACGAAGTCTATGTCTTGCCAACATCTAAACACCTAAACATCCCCTTCTTTGACCCGTTTTTAAAGGGGTAAGTTTTTAAAATAGAAATTTTTTATCTATATCATCAGATTGCGGCTATCCTTTAGAGCCTTAAACAGTTTTCAGATTCGATAACCTTCTTGCCTAACGTATTCTGTGCGTCGTATAAAATTCTATTTTTTTTTCCGGCTTATCTCTCAACGGAAAAACCATAGGTCGTTTCTGACAGTCGCTGCTGGCATGTTCAGCGGGAGGTATAAGACGGAAAAAAATTGAAAACTTTAACTGCCGTAAAGGGCATGTTAAAGACTACTATCATAAGATTTTAAGCACTTGAGGTGTAATACAAGTATGCCGGTATGTAAATTCCTGGACAGAGTGTAGGTCAAGACCTCCCTCTGGTCAGTTAAGCCCTTGAAAGAGAGCCCTGAATTCATGTTTTTCAATGTTGCGCCAGCGTAAAATCCACGAGATCTATGTCGGGGCAACCTTCGAATTAGGAACGTCGCACCAACATTCGATTCAGAACGGCTCCCGTCCGCAAATCAGCTAAGTCGCGGGACCACGTTCCCTCAGCTTAAGAACTTATCATGTTGCGCCAGCGTAGGTTTTTTAATGTTGCGCCAGCATAAAAACCACGAGATCAATGTTCGGGCAACCTTCTAATTGGTAGCGTCGCGCCAACATCTAAACACCTAAACATCCCCTTCTTTGACCCGTTTTTAAAGGGGTTAGTTGTTAAAATATAAAATTTTTATTTATTGCACCGGATTGCGGCTATCGTTAAGTGCCTAAAACAGTTTTCAGATTCGATAACCTTCTTGCCTAACGCATTCTGTGCGTCGTTTAAAATTCTATTTTTTTTCCGGCTTATCTCTCAACGGGAAAACCATAGGTCGTTTCTTACAGTCGCAGCTGGCATTTTCAGCGGAAAGTATAAGACGGAAAAAAATTGAAAACTTAAACTGGCGTAAAGGGCATGTTAAAGACTACTATCATAAGATTTTAAGTACTTGAGGTGTAATACAAGTATGCCGGTATGTAAATTCCTGGCCAGAGTGAAGGTCAAGACCTCCCTCTGGTCAGTTAAGCCCTTGAAAGAGAGCCCTGAATTCATGTTTTTCAATGTTGCGCCAGCGTAAAAACCACGAGATCTATGTCGGGGCAACCTTCGAATTAGAAACGTCGCGCCAACATACGATTCAGAACGGCTCCCGTCCGCAAATCAGCTAAGTCGCGGGACCACGTTCCCTCAGCTTAAGAACTTATCATGTTGCGCCAGCGTAGGTTTTTTAATGTTGCGCCAGCATAAAAACCACCAGATCAATGTCGGGGCAACCTTCGATTTGGTAGCGTCACGCCAACATCTAGACACCTAAACATCCCCTTCTTTGACCCGTTTTTAAAGGGGTAAGTTTTTAAAATAGAAATTTTTTATCTATATCATCAGATTGCGGCTATCCTTTAGAGCCTTAAACAGTTTTCAGATTCGATAACCTTCTTGCCTAACGTATTCTGTGCGTCGTATAAAATTCTATTTTTTTTCCGGCTTATCTCTCAACGAGGAAACCATAGGTCGTTTCTGACAGTCGCTGCTGGCATGTTCAGCGGAAGGTATAAGACGGAAAAAAATTGAAAACTTTAACTGCCGTAAAGGGCATGTTAAAGACTACTATCATAAGATTTTAAGCACTTGAGGTGTAATACAAGTATGCCGGTATGTAAATTCCTGGACAGAGTGTAGGTCAAGACCTCCTCTGGTCAGTTATGCCCTTCAAAGAGAGCCCTGAATTCATGTATTTCAATGTTGCGCCAGCTTAAAAACCACGAGATCTATGTCGGGGCAACCTTCGAATTAGGAACGTCGCGCCAACATACGATTCAGTACGGCTCCTGTCCGCAAAGCAGCTAAGTCGCTGGAGCACGTTCAGTGAACGTAGGAACCTTAAATGTTGCGCCAGCATAAATATCACGAATTCTATGTTCGTCCAACATAGATATGAACTAAATCTAAGTCGGTGCAAACTAAGAATTAGGATTTTCAAGCCAGCATAAGAATCAGTATTACTATGTAGGGCCAACGCCCCGCGTCCGCAAATCAGCTAAGTCGCTGGCACACGTTTAGTCAGCGTATGAAATTATTATGTTGCGCCAACATATAAATCACGAAGTCTATGTCTTGCCAACATCTAAACACCTAAACATCCCCTTCTTTGACCCGTTTTTAAAGGGGTAAGTTTTTAAAATAGAAATTTTTATCTATATCATCAGATTGCGGCTATCCTTTAGAGCCTTAAACAGTTTTCAGATTCGATAACCTTCTTGCCTAACGTATTCTGTGCGTCGTATAAAATTCTATTTTTTCCGGCTTATCTCTCAACGGAAAACCATAGGTCGTTTCTGACAGGCGCTGCTGGCATGTTCAGCGGGAGGTATAAGACGGAAAAAAATTGAAAACTTTAACTGCCGTAAAGGGCATGTTAAAGACTACTATCATAAGATTTTAAGCACTTGAGGTGTAATACAAGTATGCCGGTATGTAAATTCCTGGACAGAGTGTAGGTCAAGACCTCCTCTGGTCAGTTAAGCCCTTCAAAGAGAGCCCTGAATTCATGTTTTCAATGTTGCGCCAGCTTAAAAACCACGAGATCTATGTCGGGCAACCTTCGAATTAGGAACGTCGCGCCAACATACGATTCAGTACGGCTCCTGTCCGCAAAGCAGCTAAGTCGCTGGAGCACGTTCAGTGAACGTAGGAACCTTAAATGTTGCGCCAGCATAAATATCACGAATTCTATGTTCGTCCAACATAGATATGAACTAAATCTAAGTCGGTGCAAACTAAGAATTAGGATTTTCAAGCCAGCATAAGAATCAGTATTACTATGTAGGGCCAACGCCCCGCGTCCGCAAATCAGCTAAGTCGCTGGCACACGTTTAGTCAGCGTATGAAATTATTATGTTGCGCCAACATATAAATCACGAAGTCTATGTCTTGCCAACATCTAAACACCTAAACATCCCCTTCTTTGACCCGTTTTTAAAGGGGTAAGTTTTTAAAATAGAAATTTTTTATCTATATCATCAGATTGCGGCTATCCTTTAGAGCCTTAAACAGTTTTCAGATTCGATAACCTTCTTGCCTAACGTATTCTGTGCGTCGTATAAAATTCTATTTTTTTTCCGGCTTATCTCTCAACGGAAAAACCATAGGTCGTTTCTGACAGTCGCTGCTGGCATGTTCAGCGGGAGGTATAAGACGGAAAAAAATTGAAAACTTTAACTGCCGTAAAGGGCATGTTAAAGACTACTATCATAAGATTTTAAGCACTTGAGGTGTAATACAAGTATGCCGGTATGTAAATTCCTGGACAGAGTGTAGGTCAAGACCTCCCTCTGGTCAGTTAAGCCCTTGAAAGAGAGCCCCGAATTCATGTTTTTCAATGTTGCGCCAGCGTAAAAACCACGAGATCTATGTCGGGGCAACCTTCGAATTTGGAACCTCGCGCCAACATACGATTCAGAACGCCTCGCGTCCGCAAATCAGCTAAGTCGCTGGAGCACGTTCCCAGCTTAAGAACTTATCATGTTGCGCCAGCGTAGGTTTTAATGTTGCGCCAGCATAAAACCACGAGATCAATGTTCGGGCAACCTTCGATTTGGTAGCGTCGCGCCAACATCTAAACACCTAAACATCCCCTTCTTTGACCCGTTTTTAAAGGGTTAGTTGTTAAAATATAAAATTTTTATTTATTGCACCGGATTGCGGCTATCGTTAAGTGCCTAAAACAGTTTTCAGATTCGATAACCTTCTTGCCTAACGCATTCTGTGCGTCGTTTAAAATTCTATTTTTTTTCCGGCTTATCTCTCAACGGGAAAACCATAGGTCGTTTCTTACAGTCGCAGCTGGCATTTTCAGCGGAAAGTATAAGACGGAAAAAAATTGAAAACTTAAACTGGCGTAAAGGGCATGTTAAAGACTACTATCATAAGATTTTAAGTACTTGAGGTGTAATACAAGTATGCCGGTATGTAAATTCCTGGCCAGAGTGAAGGTCAAGACCTCCCTCTGGTCAGTTAAGCCCTTGAAAGAGAGCCCTGAATTCATGTTTTTCAATGTTGCGCCAGCGTAAAAACCACGAGATCTATGTCGGGGCAACCTTCGAATTAGAAACGTCGCGCCAACATACGATTCAGAACGGCTCCCGTCCGCAAATCAGCTAAGTCGCGGGACCACGTTCCCTCAGCTTAAGAACTTATCATGTTGCGCCAGCGTAGGTTTTTAATGTTGCGCCAGCATAAAACCACGAGATCAATGTCGGGGCAACCTTCGATTTGGTAGCGTCGCGCCAACATCTAAACACCTAAACATCCCCTTCTTTGACCCGTTTTTAAAGGGGTTAGTTGTTAAAATATAAAATTTTTATTTATTGCACCGGATTGCGGCTATCGTTAAGTGCCTAAAACAGTTTTCAGATTCGATAACCTTCTTGCCTAACGCATTCTGTGCGTCGTTTAAAATTCTATTTTTTTTCCGGCCTATCTCTCAACGGAAAACCATAGGTCGTTTCTTACAGTCGCAGCTGGCATTTTCAGCGGAAAGTATAAGACGGAAAAAAATTGAAAACTTAAACTGGCGTAAAGGGCATGTTAAAGACTACTATCATAAGATTTTAAGTACTTGAGGTGTAATACAAGTATGCCGGTATGTAAATTCCTGGCCAGAGTGAAGGTCAAGACCTCCCTCTGGTCAGTTAAGCCCTTGAAAGAGAGCCCTGAATTCATGTTTTTCAATGTTGCGCCAGCGTAAAAACCACGAGATCTATGTCGGGGCAACCTTCGAATTAGAAACGTCGCGCCAACATACGATTCAGAACGGCTCCCGTCCGCAAATCAGCTAAGTCGCGGGACCACGTTCCCTCAGCTTAAGAACTTATCATGTTGCGCCAGCGTAGGTTTTTTAATGTTGCGCCAGCATAAAAACCACGAGATCAATGTCCGGGCAACCTTCGATTTGGTAGCGTCACGCCAACATCTAAACACCTAAACATCCCCTTCTTTGACCCGTTTTTAAAGGGGTTAGTTGTTAAAATATAAAATTTTTATTTATTGCACCGGATTGCGGCTATCGTTAAGTGCCTAAAACAGTTTTCAGATTCGATAACCTTCTTGCCTAACGCATTCTGTGCGTCGTTTAAAATTCTATTTTTTTTCCGGCCTATCTCTCAACGGGAAAACCATAGGTCGTTTCTTACAGTCGCAGCTGGCATTTTCAGCGGAAAGTATAAGACGGAAAAAAATTGAAAACTTAAACTGGCGTAAAGGGCATGTTAAAGACTACTATCATAAGATTTTAAGTACTTGAGGTGTAATACAAGTATGCCGGTATGTAAATTCCTGGCCAGAGTGAAGGTCAAGACCTCCCTCTGGTCAGTTAAGCCCTTGAAAGAGAGCCCTGAATTCATGTTTTTCAATGTTGCGCCAGCGTAAAAACCACGAGATCTATGTCGGGGCAACCTTCGAATTAGAAACGTCGCGCCAACATACGATTCAGAACGGCTCCCGTCCGCAAATCAGCTAAGTCGCGGGACCACGTTCCCTCAGCTTAAGAACTTATCATGTTGCGCCAGCGTAGGTTTTTTAATGTTGCGCCAGCATAAAAACCACGAGATCAATGTCGGGGCAACCTTCGATTTGGTAGCGTCACGCCAACATCTAAACACCTAAACATCCCCTTCTTTGACCCGTTTTTAAAGGGGTTAGTTGTTAAAATATAAAATTTTTATTTATTGCACCGGATTGCGGCTATCGTTAAGTGCCTAAAACAGTTTTCAGATTCGATAACCTTCTTGCCTAACGCATTCTGTGCGTCTTTTAAAATTCTATTTTTTTTCCGGCTTATCTCTCAACGGGAAAACCATAGGTCGTTTCTTACAGTCGCAGCTGGCATTTTCAGCGGAAAGTATAAGACGGAAAAAAATTGAAAACTTAAACTGGCGTAAAGGGCATGTTGAAGACTACTATCATAAGATTTTAAGTACTTGAGGTGTAATACAAGTATGCCGGTATGTAAATTCCTGGCCAGAGTGAAGGTCAAGACCTCCCTCTGGTCAGTTAAGCCCTTGAAAGAGAGCCCTGAATTCATGTTTTTCAATGTTGCGCCAGCGTAAAAACCACGAGATCTATGTCGGGGCAACCTTCGAATTAGAAACGTCGCGCCAACATACGATTCAGAACGGCTCCCGTCCGCAAATCAGCTAAGTCGCGGGACCACGTTCCCTCAGCTTAAGAACTTATCATGTTGCGCCAGCGTAGGTTTTTTAATGTTGCGCCAGCATAAAAACCACCAGATCAATGTCGGGGCAACCTTCGATTTGGTAGCGTCACGCCAACATCTAAACACCTAAACATCCCCTTCTTTGACCCGTTTTTAAAGGGGTTAGTTGTTAAAATATAAAATTTTTATTTATTGCACCGGATTGCGGCTATCGTTAAGTGCCTAAAACAGTTTTCAGATTCGATAACCTTCTTGCCTAACGCATTCTGTGCGTCGTTTAAAATTCTATTTTTTTTCCGGCCTATCTCTCAACGGGAAAACCATAGGTCGTTTCTTACAGTCGCAGCTGGCATTTTCAGCGGAAAGTATAAGACGGAAAAAAATTGAAAACTTAAACTGGCGTAAAGGGCATGTTAAAGACTACTATCATAAGATTTTAAGTACTTGAGGTGTAATACAAGTATGCCGGTATGTAAATTCCTGGCCAGAGTGAAGGTCAAGACCTCCCTCTGGTCAGTTAAGCCCTTGAAAGAGAGCCCTGAATTCATGTTTTTCAATGTTGCGCCAGCGTAAAAACCACGAGATCTATGTCGGGGCAACCTTCGAATTAGAAACGTCGCGCCAACATACGATTCAGAACGGCTCCCGTCCGCAAATCAGCTAAGTCGCGGGACCACGTTCCCTCAGCTTAAGAACTTATCATGTTGCGCCAGCGTAGGTTTTTTAATGTTGCGCCAGCATAAAAACCACGAGATCAATGTCGGGGCAACCTTCGATTTGGTAGCGTCACGCCAACATCTAAACACCTAAACATCCCCTTCTTTGACCCGTTTTTAAAGGGGTTAGTTGTTAAAATATAAAATTTTTATTTATTGCACCGGATTGCGGCTATCGTTAAGTGCCTAAAACAGTTTTCAGATTCGATAACCTTCTTGCCTAACGCATTCTGTGCGTCGTTTAAAATTCTATTTTTTTTCCGGCCTATCTCTCAACGGGAAAACCATAGGTCGTTTCTTACAGTCGCAGCTGGCATTTTCAGCGGAAAGTATACGACGGAAAAAAATTGAAAACTTAAACTGGCGTAAAGGGCATGTTAAAGACTACTATCATAAGATTTTAAGTACTTGAGGTGTAATACAAGTATGCCGGTATGTAAATTCCTGGCCAGAGTGAAGGTCAAGACCTCCCTCTGGTCAGTTAAGCCCTTGAAAGAGAGCCCTGAATTCATGTTTTTCAATGTTGCGCCAGCGTAAAAACCACGAGATCTATGTCGGGGCAACCTTCGAATTAGAAACGTCGCGCCAACATACGATTCAGAACGGCTCCCGTCCGCAAATCAGCTAAGTCGCGGGACCACGTTCCCTTAGCTTAAGAACTTATAATGTTGCGCCAGCGTAGGTTTTTTAATGTTGCACCAGCATAAAAACCACGAGATCAATGTCGGGGCAACCTTCGATTTGGTAGCGTCACGCCAACATCTAAACACCTAAACATCCCCTTCTTTGACTATGCTGCTTGAACATTTATATCAATTTTAATTTTATGTTCGCGCGACCTAGCAAATAAAAAGGCTATGTTGCTTTAACATTAATATCTATTTTAATTTTATGTTCGCGTGACCTAGCGTCACGACTTTCTAGGTCAGCGTGACGTAAGGTTTCCTGGTGTTTCTCTGACATTGTCTCGAGGGGTGCAGCTCAAAAGACAAGTCAATCTTTCTACGTTAAGCCAACATCGATGTTACTTGAACCTAGAAAGTAAAAAGTCTATGTTGCTTTAACATTAATATCAATTTTAATTTTATGTTCGCGTGACCTAGAAAGTAAAAAAGACTATGCTGCTTGAACATTTATATCAATTTTAATTTTATGTTCGCGCGACCTAGCAAATAAAAAGGCTATGTTGCTTTAACATTAATATCTATTTTAATTTTATGTTCGCGTGACCTAGCGTCACGACTTTCTAGGTCAGCGTGACGTAAGGTTTCCTGGTATTTCTCTGACATTGTCTCGAGGGGTGCAGCTCAAAAGACAAGTCAATCTTTCTACGTTAAGCCAACATTGATGTTACTTGAACCTAGAAAGTAAAAAGTCTATGTTGCTTTAACATTAATATCAATTTTAATTTTATGTTCGCTTGACCTAGAGTCACGACTTTCTCGGTCAGCGTGACAAAAGGTTTCCTGGCGTTTCTCTGACATTGATTCGAGGGGCGCAGCTCAATAGACAAGTCAATCTTTCTACGTTAAGCCTACATCAAGGTCGGGTGAACCTAGAAAGTAAAAAGTCTATGTTGCTTTAACATTAATATCAATTTTAATTTTATGTTCGCGTGACCTAGAGTCACGACATTTTTAGGTCAGCGTGACATAAAATAAATGTTCTAGCATATATGAGTTTTTTCTTTACGTGTGCCTTCCCTTTTAGCCCTAAACAGCGTAATGCAGTTTAGGTTTCCACCGCACGCCACGTGGAGGCAAGGGACAGGACTTGTGCAGCACGTGTAGGTGTTTGTGAGTGAAAAAATGTAGAGGGCTGTTTTGAAAAATGAATTTAAAACACAAAGATTCACTAATTGATATTTATTGTTTTTTAAAATTTTGAAACAAAAGACAGGGGAGGCATTCACAGCTTTCCTTCAAGACATAATTTCTAACAGCTTGCAAAGGGCGCTCTCACACATGGAAACGCCTCGAACTATGTAAAGAACTGGATTACAATGTTGAAAAGTTGGACAGACTTAGTGAAAACACCAGCACTTGCAGCAGCCAACGAGATGACGCTCAGGGAGTTGAATCCATTCAAAACGAAATTAGAAAAAGAAGCCAGAAAATTGAGACAAGAGTACAAGGTGGATTTGGGAAAGGTGGACACCCCTGTTGAAAAATTGTACAAGTTTTTGAACAGTGAAGACAGGCTTGAAGTGGTAGACGGAGCCCTTAAGCTTTTAGAAGAAAAGCCTGGAAAAATAATACTAGAAAAAACAAACAGGTCAGAAGCTAAAGCACAGAGGGTGCTAAATGATTACAACTTTCGCCATTTTTACCTCCTCTATTAGCCCTTGACTGTATGTAAACAACCAAGGTTTACGCCGCATGCCAACGGGAAGGCTAGAGGTGGGATTTATGCGGCATTGTTTTGTTGTTTGTGTGTGCTGTATAGGACTGTTTGGAACAAGACGAGAAATAATTCTAATAAAGATGCCTTTCTTCAAATTTTATAAGAAATTTATTTATGTTTATACAACTCGTGTTGTTTTAGGTGACTCTTGCCTAGGCACCTTCTTCCGCACCTCCTGCAAGTATAATACTTCACCTTGTGCATTTTCCTGGCGTGGGCCCTTAAAAGATCTCTGGTGTAAACTTTAACCTCACATTTAGGGCATTTCAGCTGGGGAGCGCACCACTGAAAGAATGCAAAGAGTTTAAAATTTTGAATAAATAATTCGCCCAATTAAGTAAAAATGTAAAAACCTCAATTTCTACTTGTCCAACAAGTTCTCTAATGTGCTGCTTCAAGTGTCCCTCCAAACTGATTTGAAAAAAAAGTTTCACTCCGCAGACAGTGCATTTCCATTCCTGAGAGCAACAAAAGCATACATTACTTAAATCTATTTTCTGAGGTGACAATGTAGATAGAAATCATATGTTTACAATTTTAATTTCATGATTAACATTTACCCTTGTCTCAGGCATCTTGAGTTCTACTTCCATTAAATATCTTAATTTTCAGATAAAAAAGAATACAAAGACACCACTGAAAATAAACACAAACAAAATTTCTGACGTTCAATCAACATAAAATCCTTTTCGAGGTTAACCCAACATGAAGGCTTCAACTTCAAGCGAACATAACTCCATAAAACCTTACTTACGTGTTCTCAGCTCGACGCTTTAAATGCAACTGAGCCAATCTAACGTGGAAGTGGGCAATATACCAAATGCAACCTAACATTTTCATTTCTATGTTTGGTCAACGTGAAAATCCTAAGTGTCACCCCAACATAAGGTCCGTTTACGTTGTGCCAGCGTAAAAAAAAACAAAAAATGTATGTCGGGGCAACCTACGAATTAGAAACGTCGCACCAACATTCGATTCAGAACGGCTCCCGTCCGCAAATCAGCTAAGTCGCGGGACCACGTTCCCTCAGCTTAAGAACTTATCATGTTGCGCCAGCGTAGGTTTTTTAATGTTGCGCCAGCATAAAAACCACGAGATCAATGTTCGGGCAACCTTCTAATTGGTAGCGTCGCGCCAACATCTAAACACCTAAACATCCCCTTCTTTGACCCGTTTTTAAAGGGGTTAGTTGTTAAAATATAAAATTTTTATTTATTGCACCGGATTGCGGCTATCGTTAAGTGCCTAAAACAGTTTTCAGATTCGATAACCTTCTTGCCTAACGCATTCTGTGCGTCTTTTAAAATTCTATTTTTTTTCCGGCTTATCTCTCAACGGGAAAACCATAGGTCGTTTCTTACAGTCGCAGCTGGCATTTTCAGCGGAAAGTATAAGACGGAAAAAAATTGAAAACTTAAACTGGCGTAAAGGGCATGTTGAAGACTACTATCATAAGATTTTAAGTACTTGAGGTGTAATACAAGTATGCCGGTATGTAAATTCCTGGCCAGAGTGAAGGTCAAGACCTCCCTCTGGTCAGTTAAGCCCTTGAAAGAGAGCCCTGAATTCATGTTTTTCAATGTTGCGCCAGCGTAAAAACCACGAGATCTATGTCGGGGCAACCTTCGAATTAGAAACGTCGCGCCAACATACGATTCAGAACGGCTCCCGTCCGCAAATCAGCTAAGTCGCGGGACCACGTTCCCTCAGCTTAAGAACTTATCATGTTGCGCCAGCGTAGGTTTTTTAATGTTGCGCCAGCATAAAAACCACCAGATCAATGTCGGGGCAACCTTCGATTTGGTAGCGTCGCGCCAACATCTAAACACCTAAACATCCCCTTCTTTGACCCGTTTTTAAAGGGGTTTGTTGTTAAAATATAAAATTTTTATTTATTGCACCGGATTGCGGCTATCGTTAAGTGCCTAAAACAGTTTTCAAAATTCGATAATTTTCTTGCTTACGCATTCTGTGCGTCTTTTAAAATTCTATTTTTTTCCGGCTTATCTCTCAACGGGAAAACCATAGGTCGTTTCTGACAGTCGCTGCTGGCATTTTCAGCGGAAAGTATAAGACGGAAAAAAATTGAAAACTTAAACTGGCGTAAAGGGCATGT
Source organism: Frankliniella intonsa (assembly GCA_033675135.1). NCBI lineage: Eukaryota > Metazoa > Arthropoda > Insecta > Thysanoptera > Thripidae > Frankliniella > Frankliniella intonsa. The sequence goes on along the minus strand of JAWJED010000040.1, from coordinate 1,493,733 downwards.
TAAAGACTACTATCATAAGATTTTAAGTACTTGAGGTGTAATACAAGTATGCCGGTATGTAAATTCCTGGCCAGAGTGAAGGTCAAGACCTCCCTCTGGTCAGTTAAAGCCCTGAAAGAGAGCCCTGAATTCATGTTTTTCAATGTTGCGCCAGCGTAAAAACCACGAGATCTATGTCGGGGCAACCTTCGAATTAGAAACGTCGCGCCAACATACGATTCAGAACGGCTCCCGTCCGCAAATCAGCTAAGTCGCGGGACCACGTTCCCTTAGCTTAAGAACTTATCATGTTGCGCCAGCGTAGGTTTTTTAATGTTGCACCAGCATAAAAACCACGAGATCAATGTCGGGGCCACCTTCGATTTGGTAGCGTCTCGCCAACATCTAAACACCTAAACATCCCCTTCTTTGACCCGTTTTTAAAGGGGTAAGTTGTTAAAATATAAAATTTTTATTTATTGCACCGGATTGCATGATTAATTTTATGTTCGCGTGACCTAGAAAGTAAAAAAGTCTATGTTGCTTGAACATTTATATCAATTTTAAATTTATGTTCGCGTGACCTAGAAAGTAAAAAAGTCTATGTTGCTTAAACATTAATATCAATTTTTATTTGAGGTTCACGTGACCTAGAAAGTAAAAAGTCTATGAAGCTGAAACATTAATATCAATTTTGTTTTATGTTCACGCGACCTAGAGTTACGGCTTCTAGGTCAGTGTGACGTTAAAGCCAGCTTAACCTAACGTCAACTAAACCTAAGTTTCGGTTGCTCCATTTTGTGGTTTGATCCTTGGCGTGGGTTTTGTGGTGTGATTCTTGGTGTGATTCTTTCCGGAAATCCGATCAAACGAAAAGCGGATTTTTAAGTCCGTTCGACCTAAGAAAATTTGGTGTGTTTACGCAACGTACTTTTTTTTCCGGCAAAAGGATCACACTGAAAAGTGGGTGTGATTCGGTTTGTTCCCGAGGTTCAACCAACCTAACATTAGTTAAGTTGGTTGAACTTTGATAAAAGCTGAACGAACTTTTTATGTCCGTTCCGCTTCGGATCACACTGTTGAGTGTTAACGGAGAGCCATATTTATGTCGAGACGACGTTTTGCTGTGTTGTTGGCTGAGCGAAGCGAAGCCTATTACGCCACTGGAGTGCTAAAAAAGTTCAATGTTTGTGTGTCTGTGTGTGTGTCTGTGTGTGTGTCTGTGTGTGTGTCTGTCCGCACGGTAACTCGAGAACGAGATGAGATATCGAGTTGAAATTTTTACTGTAGCTTCCTTGCCCAAAAAGCTCGGTCGAGTTCGAAAATGGGCATTCTAGCTCAAAAATAGACACCGTTAAAAATTAATTTACATTTTCAAAAAAAAAATTAAAAATAAATAATTTTGTTTGAGTGTCCTAAGGGGTAACTCGGCGAGTTGCGGCCCTCTGGGCGAAAATTTCGTCCGTTTGGCCGTATCTCTTACCGTTTAGCCGCTACTGCGTGACTAACGGAAGATTAGTCCTAAAACTGCATGTTGGGTGTCGTTTCCGAGGTATTTTGACGAGTTGCGACCCTCTGGGCGGAAATTTCGTCCGTTTGGCCGTATCTCGCACCGTTAAGCCGCTGCAGCGTCAAATTTGGACAAAAAGTCCTTAATATACGCGTAGAGTTGTGTATTTCTCAGATTTTCGCTAATCACAGACTAGCATATCGCCGGAACCCTCTGCACGAGTGAAATTTACTTGCGCCTACTGTTTCGTTACTCAAAGCGTATTTTTTATGGCATCCTAACCCATACTGACAGCGCCGCAGGCCTAGGTAGATGTACGCAGGCGCGTCGCAGCGTAACGGTGTTTCGCGAGATATCGCGAAGCCTGTTACGCGAGACGTGGTCTGGCGTACATCTACCTAGTGTCAACATAGAATTGTATTTTTATGTCAGCGTGACGTTGGCATTTTTTTCTAACTCCTAATTCTAGGGTCTAGGATTTTTTTCATGATGCTATCCTACTCAGTTTTAAGAGCTGGAAAACACGCCGAAATCGTTTTTTCGATACCACGTCAAGTTTGGTCGCTAGAGCGCTAGAAAGTCGAACGATGCTGGTGTGACGTAAAAAGTTGAGACACCGATCTCTACGCGTCACACCTCTTGGCGTGATGATCACCCCTGATGTTAAGCTGACGTTGGTGCTGTTTTATGTCAGCCTGACGTGCTGACCCGAGATTTTACGTCGACAGAACATATCTTTTGCGCAATGTTTACCTGACGTTGAGCAGAATGTTGACCGAACATAAAATTTATTGGCTGAGCGAAGCGAAGCCTATTACTTCACTGATCGGATTTGGCTCCTGTCTGTTTGTTTGTTTGTTTGTTTGTTTGTTTGTTTGTTTGTTTGTCTGTCTGTCTGTCCGCACGATAACTCGAGAACAAGTTGAGATATCGAGTTGAAATTTTTACTGCTGCTTCCTTGCCCAAAAAGCTCGGTCGAGTTCGAAAATGGGCATTCTAGCTCAAAAATTGACACCGTAAAAATTAATTTACATTTTCAAAAAAAAATTCAAAAATAAATATTTTTTTTCAGTGTCCTAAGGGGTAACTCGGCGAGTTGCGACCCGCAGGGCGAAAATTTCGTCCGTTTGGCCGTATCTCTTACCGTGTAGCCGCTACTGCATGCCTAGCGGAAGAGAAGTCCTAAAAATGCATGTTGGGTGTCGTTTCCGAAGTATTTCGACGAGTTGCGACCCTGTGGGCGGAAATTTCGTCCGTTTGGCCGTATCTCGCACCGTTAAGCCGCTGCAGCGTTAAACTTCGACAAAAAGTCCATAATATACGCTCAGAGTTGTGTAATTCTCAGATTTTCGCTTATCACAGACTAGCATATCGCCGGAACCCTCTGCACGAGTAAAATTTAATGGCGCTTACCGTCTCGTTACTCGAAGCGTTTTTTATGGCATTCTTACCCATACTGACAGCGCCGCAGGCCTAGGTAGATGTACGCAGGCGCGTCGCAGCGTAACAGTGTTTCGCGAGATATCGCGAAGCCTGTTACGCGAGACGTGGTCTGGCGTACATCTACCTAGTATTTACGTTGAGCCAACATAAGATTTTTATATTATGTTGAGCTGACGTAAGTTTTTTTTTTTACGTTAAATCAATGTAAGAAAGGTGATCTACGTTCATCGAGCGTTAGCAGATTATTTTATGTTCATCGAACGTAGAGCAGAATGTTGACCGAACGTAAGATTTATATTTCAAGTTGAGCTGACGTAAGATTTATTTTTACGTTTAGCAAACGTAAGAAAGATGTTCTATGTCCATCGAACGTTAGCTGATTATTTTATGTTGATCGAACTTTGAGCAGAATGTTGACCGAACATAAATATTATTTTTACGTTGAGCCAACATAAGATTTATATTTTATGTGAGCGTAACTTACGTAACTTTCGGTAAGTTACCGTAACTTTGAACGTAACCGGTATTTTTAAAACCCTAGGACGTCCGGCGTCAGGTAAGTTTTTAATATAAGTATAACGTTGTATTACTGTTGTATTGCTACTAGTTTCGATATTACGCCCTTTTTTTGTTGCAGAAACCACACACTCACGCCGACTACCGAACAATACTGAAGCTTTTCATAGTATTTCTAGGGCATAATTTGAATTCAACAGGGCCCTACAAATTTTCCCCGCCCATTGCACTGTCATATGCCCGGTTTATGGGCCGGATTTTTTATTGTCTCACTATGCACATGTTTGCTCTGACTGGTGATTTTTTTTTTATTTTAAGCGCTGTGCACCGGTTTTCACCTGCACGCGCCTGCGTCCGTCGTACGACACTATTATATTTTGAATATAATTTTAGGTAAATTTGGAGTTGAAGATACGCTCCGGTTTTACTGCGGTAGTTAAATCTGTTTGTTGTCCATTGAAGTGCAATGCTGCTGTG